>LZPO01017293.1:903993-919467 GCA_001675575.1 Neotoma lepida | reverse complement strand
AGAGGAAGAGGTGAGAGAATTGAAGGGTACTGGGGGAGATGGGAAAGGGAAGATGGAGGGAGGGGCACTGGGGAAGCAGAGGATGTGGAAAGAAGGACTGGGCAAAGGAAATGGGAAAGATAAAAGCTGGAAGAAGTAGAGGTAGGGGTGAGAAGGCAAAGAGGGGAAGAAAGGAGAGACCANACAGGGACAGAGCAGGGCAGAAAGACAGGGGAAGGGGACAAGATGGCCCTCATGTAGGCACACATCACCATCAGCCATAGCCCCTTGTCCCACCAGCCCATCCTCCAGTCAGGACAGATAGAGCCTGCCCCATGCTTCCCGGGCCCCTCCTTTCTCCAGACCAGTGACCCGAAGGAGCCTGGACTGCAGGACACTGCAGGGAAGCAGAGTTCACCGCCTCACATGAAGACTAAGATGTGGGGAACCTGTAATAGAACCTGCCAGAGCTGGAACTCAGAAGCACCCCACTGCATGGACAG
Organism: Neotoma lepida; assembly: GCA_001675575.1. NCBI lineage: Eukaryota > Metazoa > Chordata > Mammalia > Rodentia > Cricetidae > Neotoma > Neotoma lepida. Next base: position 918,985 of record LZPO01017293.1, on the reverse strand, counting down.
GGGATGGCTAGTTTTCCCTCCCCTAGGGCTGGCAGGACCCCCTCCCNTGACCTCTGCTGGCTAGAATGTTCTAGTCCAAAGGGGTTAAACTGCCTCAGCACCTTGGCATAAGCTAGCTACCAGCCTAATACTCAGACAGGGACTATTTCCAATAAACCCCTGGGACAGGCAAAGGTGTCCCAGAGCACAGGCAGAGGTGGCTGAGAGGTACTGGAGGGTAAAGTGCCCGCCTATATACCCTTGCATCACCACACCCCCATCTAGAGTTATAAAGGTAGTAAGAACCCCAAGACAGGGCCAAAAGTCCTTGTTGCCTGTCCTGATGTGTGTGGAACCACAGCTAAATAACAAAGTGAGAAGCCATGGAGCCTACACAGACTGTGAGGCNCATCATTAGGCATAAGCAGTGACCCTGTCTTCCTTGTCCTTTCTATCTTGGGGCCCTATGAGGGTCTGAGAGACCTCCCAGCATGGAGAAGAGGAAAACTCTGGGACAGGCTGTTTGTCATGGCTTCATTCCCAGAATTCCCTGTCCCTCCAGCACCCAAGCACTCCCAAAGGTTGGGAGAGGTAGCACGGTGAGGTAGAGCAGCTTTTACAGCCTAAAAAGGAGCTGCTGAGCCCATGTGGCCCTCTGCTTCAATCTCCCCCCTCAGTCAGAGCCTCTACCCTACACAAGTAGGTGGACCTCACTCTCCCCACCTCCCATATCTCCTCCTTGGTCAAACTGGAAGACAAAATACCGGACCTTCCCACAGCACTGCAGCCCATTGCTGACCACAGCATACCCTGCCCAAAGATCCTNCCATGGCTGCCCACTTCCCCTAGACAGAACGCACCCTCCTCTGCCTGCTCCTGGGTCTGTGTGGCTTTATCTCCAGACAGCAAATGCCTTTGCCTGCTCCTGAACCACCAGACTGTTTTCAGGCCTCTGATTATGCTGGTGCCCCCTTTGTACAACCACACNCCACCATATTGGGTGGGTGAGGTGCACACCTCAGAGCCCACAGCCCCCTGGCATCCCTCCTGGAGAAGACTGCCCCCTGAATATTTATCTGAATTTCTCCTAGTCTGCAATCNCTCTGCTGTGAGGACTCAGGGTATTTCTGCCAGATTAGTATCTTAGCACTCACACACCACTCAACACCCTGGAAGTGTTGACGGATGTTACCGACGATTACTAGACACCAGTAATTTCATCAGTGCTGTGTTTCTGGCTCTTCTTGCCTGGAGGGCAGCTGGGGTAGGCAGCTAGAAGCCAGGACTCAACCCCCAACTGAAGGCCCTCTCACTGGCACTAGGCCTGCATCAGCAGACTCATCACAGACTTGAGGCCCTAAGGACTGTATCAGGGATGGCTGGCTAGACAGTCCCTGGGAAGGGAGGCTACACTCTGAATCCACACCAAGCTCTANGCTCTGAAATCACTTGGGTAGTAGAAGGCCTGTGGGTGCACTGGAGGAAGGTCTTACGACTCCCCCACAACTTGCCAATCCCTGGGGCCTCCACAGAGCTGCCCAGAGGCCCCAAGGAATGACATCATGTCTCCTCAACAGTAGCTAGAGCAAGAAGCTGATACTGTGAGCCCTGCCCTTGGGAAGCTTCCAGGTTGGGAAATAAGAAGCAACACCCAGGACCAGGAAGACCCAGGTTTGCAAGGCCAGGTCACAACACAGGCTGACATGCACTGTGGCGATGACAGCCACCGCAGTGAGAATGGTGGTCCCCATACATGAAGCCTAAGACTCCAAGCTAAGCCATTTAACCCTTGTGGCAACTGTGGAGTAGGCAGAGGGCTAATCTTACAGATTGAAAGCGGAGTCCAGAAATCTAGCATCACTCTTCCACCAGTGGTGGAGCTGGGATCCAAACGNAGATTCTCCAGTGCCCACACACTTGCCCTTTCTGCCCACTTCTTGGCCACCCTACGCTCTAGATAGCCTGTCACTTCCCTTTCAGGGAAACTTCAAGAGCTCCCCACTACCAATAGCATAATCCTTCCTGGTGAGGCTCCCCTTAAACCACACACCATACTAGCCACCACTATCTCCACCCACACCCACCACATCTTAGGGTTCGCCCTTGAGTCTCCCAAGTTTCTTCTGTGCTCTGAATGAACCGCTGGCCCCATTTTACAGATAAGAAACCAAAGGATTAGGAGCGTTATGCAACTAGCCCAAGGTCACACCGCTGGGAAGCAAATGAGCCTGGTTAGAACCATTAGCGCGTTCATTTGTGTTACAGACAATTAGGGAAGGGGAACTAACAGCCCGTGCTTCTAATTGTCCCAGGGAGAAGGAGCTAAAGGTTCCAGAGGTGATTCAGGCAACAAGATAAATGTCAGCGAGGAAGAGTGAGAAAAATACAGAGAAGAGCAGAAAGGGAGGTGGCGAGGTGTTTGCCCAAACCAGGGAGATATTGGGACCCAGCAGGAAAAGCCATGAATGGGATTCACTTCCTGTGACCCCCTAACTTGCTGTGTGACTTTGAGTGAGCCCTCTCCCTCTCTGGATGCCTGTCTGTAAATAAAGACTAAATAAACCTGGGTAACCTCTGAGGTCCCAACCTGACCCTGAAATCCAGAGTTGCCACTGAGCCCAGAAATGAAGACTCTGAATCCAGACCCTTTGACATGGGCAAGGGATAAGANGACACTGGCTGACAGAGACCACCAGCCAATGTAGCATCTAAGGGTTGAGCTCAGGTCATACTGCAGTGTCCCCAGAAGTCTCATCATCGTCTGTCTTAGGAACACGCATGGACTCTAAGGAGTTCCAGCCTGTAGATGCTGTAACACGGAGGTAGGTGAGTCCAAACAGGATGTGGGCTCACAAGGAAGGAATGGATCATGCTCTCCACTGCCTNACATCTGTGATACCTGGTCACNCTCAGGGAAAGGAGAGGGTCAATGGTCAGAGAAAAATCCCTAGAAGGATGGAGATTTCAGAACAGGAACAAAGATCCTGCCAAACTAGAGGATATTTGAAGATCAAGTTGATCTCCAACCCCAACCTAAGGAACACGGCTCCTAAATCAATTCTAAACCATCAGCAAAGGGCAACTCTCCCTCGAGGGCCTGCAGTTCAACAGCCAAGATGCTGTGGAGAGCTCAGAGCCAGCAGGGCAGACAAATCTCTTACTATGGACAGCATGATTGTGTGTGTAGTCACACAGAGAGAATACTTCTCAGAACTCCCACAAACCCCATCTTGGGTCACTCATTTCTTCTCTTCTAAGCACGGCCCTTCAAGTCGCCTCCACCTGCCAAGGACACACCACCTGGGAAGTCAGAATTTCTTCCTGTCTTGCCCCCTCTTGCTGCTATATGACATGCGTGTTTCCTTTAAGACTCAAGAGGTGTCTGGCAGAAACAGGGCCACCCACTCCACGTGGCTACTTCCATCCTCTTGGAACATGAAGGTGACCCTTCTCTTTCCCGCCTAGCTGGCCCCCTGTCTCCTTCACCACTGAAGGTGAATTGAAGGCAGAAGTGGACATGCAGGAGCCCTGTGTTCTGTCCCTGGTATTAACACCCCCCCCTGCCCTTACCCCACCATCCCATCTGTCCAGTGGGAAGTCCTTTTTGTAGTTCAATCGTAAGGCCTCACNCTGTCTGTTCTGAAGTCTGGGGACTGAGGTGGAGAAGACTTAGCTAGCTGGAAGAGTTGCCTCCTTACAAGGGGATAAGGCCAGAAGAGAGATTACTGAGGCGCCAGGCCCAGGGCCATGNCATGCACCTGCCACAGCTCCAGGGAGATCAGGGACCTGCCAACTTACCCCGCCCCATGAGCTCATGGCTGCATCTGCCAGGCTCTGGCCCTGGGGAGCAGGTGCTGACAACAGGGCCTGGGCACCAGGCCGAGGCCAGGAAGGCGGGAAAGCTTTTGAGAACCAACGGCAAAACCATCATCCTCACTGCACTGAGGGTGCAGCGGCCCTCAGCCTCCATGTGCNGCCTCTGACCAGTGGGCCACCATCTCTGTTCTTCCCCAGGCCCCTGACACTGGGCATGGCCTCATTCCTCTGGAGATCATGGATGGGGAAAGGGCAGGTCATTCTTCTCNCTACTGTTCTCCCTGGGGAGTCTGGATGGTTGTCCTGTGTTAAGGATGTTCTCCCTGGGGACTCCGGACGGTTGNCCTGTGTTAAGGAGTANAGAGTTTGCTNGGNGGGAGATGATGGCTAAATGCTGTCATTTCTGAGGTTGTTGTAGGCACACACCTAAACGCCAGTTATAAAGTGACTATAAATCCCCAAATAGATGCCTCTGTCCCGGTACCAGCACATCCCTAGAGGTAGGACAAATTGGGAGTCAAGCCCAGCCCAGGTTCACCTGAATCTTTGAGGNCAAGAACCTTCTCCACCAATCCTTGGTAAGACAGGCTGCAGCTTCTGGAAGCTAGGAAAGGTGACCTGCTCCGGCAANGCCAGGAGCTGGACCACCAGNGGCAATCTTCANATCCTGGTTTGTGTGCCCAGGTCCAAAAAAGCAATGACACACAATGCCAGACACAAATGTTTCCCAGAACCTTTCCCACCAGAGAGNCCCNGGCCAGTCCCTGTATCTTCCAGCTCCCAGCCCTGCCTTACCTGTTTCCCAAGGGGCCCCCAGAGCTCTGATCTCTCACCATCCTCTTCCTCTCCCTCAGTCCTCTGCTCCCACTCGGAATTCTACTTCAGATACAAAGGTGCCCAAGCTGTAGCCTAGAGTCAGACAAGCATGGTGGAAGGCCAATGGGGGTGGCNGCCTCTGACTCTGAGACAATTAGTTCTAGAAGTATCTCTGAGCTCCTCTCGGACTCTCCCTTGGTCTTACCACAGGAAGCCACTGTCCCTCCTTTCTCCCCGTCACATCCCATGGAGAAGACATTGAGACAGTCCATTTTCCCAAATTCCCAGAGAGGAGGACCTGGCTTAAGGCCATACCACATTTCCATGTCATTTCCAAGTAGCACCAAGAGGGCTGGGCAGGCACGTTGCTGGACAGTCCCCACCCAGGAGGCAAGGTAAATTCCCAGGGTAGCAAGTCACTGAGCAAGTCACAGGCGTGGGGTCCCTAGGGACTGGAGGGTTCTATAATGATGCTGTTGAGAAGCTAGCTGCCTATTGCCTCCTGCTACCCCAGAGATAGCCTGGTCCTCCCCAGCTTCTCCCACACTGCCCTTCCTCGGCAGACCCCACCCTGTTCTTACCTTGGCTTACTCCGAGTCCCCTCAGCACAAAGTTTACTGTGTGTTCAATCATTTTGCTTATGTGTTACTTTGCAAATGTTTCCATAGACCTCAGCTCTGCGAGCTACGAGAGTCTGGAGCGTTAATTAAGTCCATTTTGCTAGAGGATTAGTCCCTGCCCTTAAGGAGTGCCGAGGAACACTCTGGAATCGAAGCCACATCTCGCTTGCTGCAATTTTTTCCTCTTGATAATCAAGCAATCTCCCTGACGAAACTCCTCTCAATAAGCAGCTTTCTCCTCACGTTCAAGTTCTTACTTGGACTCTCGGGGAGGCCCCAGAGAAGGTCGTATGGGGGCAGGAACCTNTGGTGTTCCTTGAAGNGGTCAGTTCCTCTTCAAAGGAAATCGACGTCCTTTGGTGTAGTGCAAACCCTTCCCAGGNCAGAAACCAAGCTGTCCGCAGGAGCTGCATCCTTACCAGAACCCAGGGGCCTCCCTGCAAGGCCACAGAGGGNTAAGAGGAGTGACTGACCTGGAAGAGAATCATGGCTCTAGCGCTTCTTGACTGTGTGAACTCGATCACTCTGCACCTTTATTTCACTATCCGTGGAATGAACACAGCAATCGCCACTCTGTAAGAGAAATGGGTAACAAAGAGTGGAGCTGATAAGACACAGTCATCTGTGATGCTGGACAGGCAGAGTACAAAGGAAGGTCTCCTGGGCAGGCTTGCCTCATCTACCTGCACCTGGGCCAGGGATCCTGCTCCTTCTCCTTCAACCCCAAGGCCTTAGCCAACCTGGCTTACGGGTGGGTGAGGGCATCAGAAAATGTGTCTTATAAAAGCAGATCAGTGAGCCTGGGTAGTTGGCTCTGTGGGTAAGAGTGCTTGCTGTCCAAGCACGAAGATTCGAATTCAAACCCCCAGCACCCATGCAAAGACCTGGCTGTTGCTCCATGTTCCTATAAGCCCAGCACTGCTGGAGGTGGAGACAGGAGGATCACTGAGGCTTGCTGGCTACCAGCCTAGCTCAGGTTTAGTGAGAGACCTTGTCTCAAGGGATTAGGTTGAAGATGATAGAGGAGGACCATCAAGGTTCTCTGGCCTCTGTATGCATGCCCATGAGTGTGTATANCCACACATACACCACAGGAACACTCAGACCCCACCAACCGGACCAGCGTGGGAGGTGTTTGTGGGGAGACACCCCAGCCCTGAAACCTAGAGTAGTATTTTCCTTTCCCCCAGCACCCCAGCCTCCCACCTTATTGGGAGCCAGTGATGGGCTGAAGGTAAGGGATACCAGGGCTTCCTGAGTGACAGCACTCTTACCCACTGAGCCAACAGCCCAGGCCCATGGATCAGCCTTTATAAAAATCATTTTCTGATCCTCTCACCCCACCCATGAGCCAGATTGGCTAGGGCTCATAGTTGAAGGAGAAGGAGGAAGGTCCTTGGCCCAGTCACTAGTCCACAGGGCAGGTGTACCTGGAAGGCCTTCCTTGGTACCCTGCCTGTCCAGCACCACACTTTACTCTTAAGCCTCTCCTTGATGCCAAACCAGACATTCTCCAAGAAATGAGAAAAGGGACTTCAAGAGCTGGGGTAGGAAAGATTTGCCCCTGGGGGAGGTACGATACCAGGGCAGAACACATGGGCCCTTAGTACAGGCTTCCTAGAGGCTCTGGAGGGAAGTCCTCATTGTCCTAGTCTTGCCCTCAAATGGCAAATTCTCTGTCTGTCACTAGTTATTTAATCTCAGCCCACAGTACAAAATATATTTTACACAGAGGCCAGCACATCCATGTTGTCATGACACAGTGCTTTGTAATGAATTCACAGTCCTCGTGACCCTCCAGCAAGTCACAAACAGCCATCTGATAAATCCTGTCGCAGGTCATGCAAACAAGGTTTGGCTCAAGGGAGTGAGTGTTTCCACCAGGACAGGGACACTGAGTCAGCAAGGGAGACAGCTAACACGTTCACTCCTCCCTTAATAAACCCTCCTAAGCGGGGAGACAAGGCCACAGCTGAGGATGTGAAGAGAAAGTCACCCAGGCTGCCCCTCTGAAACAGGCTCTGAGCTCCCTCCACCCAGTAGCTAGAGCGCCAGAGGCCCCTTTACAGTGGGTTAAAACCTAAGGTGCTTTGAAGAGATGGAAGATGAGTTTGCCAGTCACTTCAGGGTCCACATCTCCTTCCAGACATGCATTCCCTGAACTATGAAAACTTTTCGTGAAGCCCTGTGAGCCAGGCTGGGTTCCAGGCTCCTCTGCCCATCCAACTGAACTTCAAGTGGGAGGAAGCAGACCCAGAAGGGGTGATATGAAGAAGATGGAATCTGTTCAAAGCTGTGAGAGCACAAACAAGAGGTTGTAAGTTCACCAAAGGGACAGCAAGCCCTCCTGGCTCCTCCTTCAGAATCCAGAGGTCATTTTAACATAATTTCAGTCATAACAGAAATATTAGGGGGAGGGTTAGTGAGGCCTTCCTACAGGGGAACTTGCCCAGAACCCCAAGAACTTCCTGGCAGTTCCAGACTCCCTTGTTCCTCAGAGGCTGCCCCAGACCAAAGCATCTTGGGCCCAGGAAGGCCTGCTCAGAAGAGACATCTCAGTTCCCATTGATAGGCACTGTCTCTGGTGACTGAAGAANGTTGCCTTCTAAGGTCTGGGGCACCTTGTCGGGAGGGGCAACCAAGGGCATCATCAGCCCAACCCTGTCCAGAAAGAAGGCAGGGCCCACACCCAGGGCTTCCCGTCTACAAATGCCACCTCCCAGCTGAAATCCTGGCCACACGAGCACCTTAAGGGCTGTGGGAGAAGGGTGAAATCGGTACTATCCCCACCCCCACAAAACCCCAACAGGAAATGTGTTGAGCTCGTCAACATCTCTATGGCCACCAGGCCAGTGGCCCTATGGCTCCCAAATGATGGGGCAGGAGCCAGGTCATTAGGCAGGGAGACTGTCATTAGAGCAGGTGATGCCACCATGCTCAGACAATGGCAAACAGTCATTAGTGGCTGTGTCACAGGGTGAGGCAATGCTGTCTGGGGGAAGGGACAGCACTGGGTCCAGGGAGCCTACACACACAAATATACACATGCACACAGAGAGAGAGGTGCACACTCCAGTACTCACAAGCAGAAGTGTGAATAGACTTCTGCCCTCACACTCCCTTAGACGCATAAAGACACACTAGTATCTCTACACATTCAGACACAGGAACTTAAATGTTTGCATGTTCACATGCACACATGATCACACACATTCGCATACAAGGTATCAGTAGACACGTGCATGTTCACACACAGGAGTGCACTGTAGCAGACACAGTGACACATTTACCCATAAAGAAACATGAACAGAAATACATCCAGAGTACGAGCTGGGCACCCACATTCACACAGGTGAGAGNTGACACACACATTCACACACACACAGGCATGGGAGGCACATGTTCCCATGGGGATGTGAGAAATGGTGTTCACACTCTTGGGCACGTGCTTTTTCACACACAAGGAGTGTGGGTGGGCATACTCACATAGGCACACAAGAAGGCATATTTGCACTCTCACACATGAGCTAACTAGACACATTGTCCGAGAAGTATCCAGAATCTGAAGACCCCTGTGCCACCAGAGGGGCCCTAAGATCCTCCCACAACCAGGCACCCCAATACACAGGCACCCACTTGCCCTGATACACACACACACACCAAGCACATACACATACACACCATGCACACACACATATATATACATCATGCACACACACACCAAGCACACATGTACACACACATACCAAGCACACACACATACACACTATGCACACACACACATATATATACATCATGCACACACACACACCAAGCACACATGTACACACACACACATACCATGCACACACACATATATATACATCATGCACACACACACACCAAGCACACATGTACACACACACACACCAAGCACACACACATACACACCATGCACACACACACATACCATGCACACACACATATATATACATCACGCACACACACACACACACACACACCAAGCACACACGTACACACACACACATCCAAGGGGAGGCTCCCACACACCCTATCCCAAGGTGTCCAGGCCTCCTGACCTCCATGGAAGGAGAATGGTAGAAGACGGAGCTCAGATGAGTTGGAGCTCTGGCTCAGTTTGGTGCCCTCCCCATCTTCTTCTCCCATGGCACTTCTCTGTCCCCTGTAGACTGCAGGGGGACAGACAGACAGGACTAGCAAAGCTGACTGACTGAGTCCTCAGGTCAATTTCTTGCTCTGCCACTTACAAATTCTGGGGACATTCATTCCCTGATGCCTTTGCAAAAATCACTGTGAGTTTCATGACTTTACACATGTTGTACTTATTATTTTGCATAAATTCTATTTATTTCTACAGACCCTGAAATGGGTCTCAATGGGCTAAAGTCGGGATGTCAGCAGAACGAGGCTCTTTNCTGCTCCTTGAATGACCTGTCAGCCACAATCCTCAGCTCCCTCTGGCTTCAGAGCCACTTCACTCTTCATCGTATTGGTCCTCTGCCTCCTTCTACATTTCAAGGGCTGAAGAAACAATGCTAGATCCACCCAGATAATCCAGGCTTATCTCCCCAACTCTTCTATCTATGAAGTCCCCTTTGCCCTGACTAGGATGAAGACATCTCTAGATGGGGCGGGGACGGGGATGTTATTATTCTGTCTACGAGGTTGTCTAAACTTGGGCAAATGGTTTCCGGTGCAGCTCCTCAGCATCTTCAATGGCCAAGTGAAAACAGCACCCACCCTGTGGATGGTCACAGGGGTGTAGAAAGCTTTGGGAATGCCTCACGCACAAGCTGCCTTCAGTCTTCAGTTTCCTAAACCTGGAAGGGGAACAGTCTACAGATAGAGGAGGTAAGGGACCTCAGAGACTCAAAAGGCCCATGCAGACCTGAGTTAAGGACTGTGAGAACGTGTGTGTGTGTGTGTGTGTGTGTGTGTGTGTGTGCATGGCTGTCCCCTGTAAGAGTACACACTGCAGAAGTCTGACAGAGTGGGGACGATGCTCCTGTGTATTCCTGTTTTCCTCATCTGCTTCCATCAGTTTGTAGGGCCCTGGAGCCAGCAGGTGGGGAGGAGGCCCAGCCTGAGCTACTATTACATGGGTAAATACAGACTGCAGAGCGATGGCCTGACAAGATGGACCCCATGTAGAGGAATAGCCCACGGAAAACAGTCATTAGATCCCAGCCTCACTTGGTGCTGTTTGTCCTCTCTGAACACAGCCAAAGGCGCTTCAGAGAAGAGCTGAGGTCATCAGATTCCTGCTGGCCAGTCTTACAGGACAGTTCTGAAGCCCAGCTGCACCCATTGCCATGCCCTCTTGTCTACATCATCCCTGGACCCTCTGGCATCTCTCCTCAGCCCATGCCAAGCTAATATCTTATCCCAACCTCCTCATTGTTTAACTGAGGGCCTAGGCCTCCAAACATGACAGGAGCTGGACTAGGAGACAGAAGATCTGGGTGCAAACCCCAGTCCTCTACAAAATGGGAATGCAGACGTGCTGGGCCTGCCTAGAAGAGATGGCATGCCTGAACACTTGCATGGGAATTATGGAANACAAGGAAGGACTCCTACCTTCTTTGTGGGACAAGTAAACAGGCCATACCCAAGGTAGCATTTTACATACCAGCTACTGTGGAGATTCCCACGTTTCTCTCTGTCAGGGGATCCCCAACAGTTGTTGAGGGGAAGACACTGGAGGACAGGGAGGAGACCATACAGATGGCTAGCAGCCATAAGGTCCTGCAAAGCAGATGTTATAAATGCTTGAGGGGCCGGGCAGTGGTGGCGTACGCCTTTAATCCCAGCACTCAGGAGGCAGAGGCAGGCGGATCTCTGTGAGTTCGAGGCCAGCCTGGGCTACCGAGTGAGTTCCAGGAAAGGCGCCAAAGCTACACAGAGAAACCCTATCTCGAAAAAAAAAAAAAATGCTAGAGGGTCAACTATGAAGCTCCTTGGCCATGTCAATGCTGGGATTACAGAGACCCAATAGCTAGAATGGAGGTTTCAGCTTCCAAGTGTCTGCAAGTCTCCTACATGGGCACTGAGGACCACTGTGTGAATGTGAGAGACCTGGAGCCTGGTGACTCCCCACCTGGCTGCTCCTTACCAGATCTGGCCAGCTTGTCACCTGGAGCAGTGCCTAGTGTCGCTCAAAGCTGCTGCCACTTGGCAGGTGCACAGATCTCTCCACAGGGAGTAGAACATGGTTTCGGTCTATTATCAGGCCAGATAAAGGCAGTCTCTAGAGCTTCAGGGAGAGAGTCAGGCTTACAAATAAGCATCTCTGACATGCCCCGCCACTCCCCCAGTCTCCTTTGTCAGCTGTCCACCTGCCAATGACTCTTTGCTCCTCTCTAAAAGCAGCCCCAGGGAGGGGGCAGCTCCTAAACAGCTGTGTGCAGTGAAGAGGAGGGATCAGCTAGGAGGCTGGGATCAGCCAGGCAGGGGTGACTGGCAGCCAGGGCTGGATAGAAAGGGTTCTGGGACTCAGAGAGTATTGGTCTTGGGGGTCGTGGGAGTTAGGGTGCATCATCACCCACAAACTCGGCCTGACTTGTCTTATCCCACCGCTTGGCACAGGGCTTACACGGAGGAGGTAATCATAAAAGTACTTCCTGAGTGGATGACCGAAGAGTAGGGGAAGGTGAGATCGCTGCTTTCTCCAACAGTACAGATTCCGGAAATGTTTGGAGAGGGGAAATGGGGTCCCCAGACCCTAAGATGAAAGGGAAGGAGGAAATCATTCCCCAAGAGTCACAGAAACTGGTGCCAACCAACAGCTGCTCGCCTACTCTACCTACAGCTACAGAACCATAGCCAAAGAAACAGCCCTGCCATAGTGAAGGCTGCAGTGAGAGCTCTCACTCAAAGGACAAGGGAAGGGACTCTCTGGGAAGACTTCCTGCAGGAAGGAACAGATGGCACAAGCTGAAGGCCAGTGTGCAGGCTCTAAGGAGGCAAGGAAGAGCAGATGCTGAGTGTGTGTGTGAGGATGGCCTGCAGGAGCCATCCACAGGGCTGGAAGTGAGCTGGACAGAGTGGGTGGCACACAGTAGACACAGGGAACACTGTCCCTTGGACTGTCACTTCCTCCTAGCTGGCAAGCAGATGAAAGGATGCTGTTGGGGAGCCAGGCTGCCCAGGCTGCCCTTCATCCCTCCCTGGAAGGCACCAACAGCAAGCGGAAGCAGGGGCCCTCTGCCAGTACCCCTTGTGCAATCCTTCTTTCTGCTCCTCTCCGCACAGAGGCAGGCCTGAAAACTATGCCAAGAGGCCTCTGGCATGTGCCCAGCACCTGCAGAGCTGGCCACAGGCTAGTTTTCCTGAGGGAAGGCTGGGAAGCTGAAGCCTGGACCAGGGGAAGCTAAATGTTCCATGCTGGGTCCTATCTGGAAAAAGGAAGAGCCTGAGCACTCCAACTTGTCCCTGCCCTGCTCCGAGTATACATTTCTCTATATTCTGGACCTATTGAGGCTTCCTGGCAAAGCTTGCAGGGAGACCCTCCCCTTCTCAACCATTAAGCTTTTCTTTTATTTTTTAAATTAACTTTCTTATTTATTGAGACAGGATTTCACTAGGTAACCTTACCTGGCCTGGACCTTGCTATGTAGCCCTGGCTGGCCTCAAATTCAGAGATTCTCCTGAGTAAAGGGATTAAAGGCATGAGCCATGACACCCAGTCAGCCACCAAGAGTTTGGCTATGACAAGAAGGTGTCAGGGTCTCCCAGACACTCAATGGGAAATCCAAGGAGTAGGATGTTTAGAACTCAGTACAGTGCAGGCCTCTGGGAGCTGGTTGCTGGTGGCCTGCATGAGACGCCAGGACAAGGACCCTATGTCAACATGGGATTTATCCAACTCAACTCAAGCAAGCAGACAACGAGATTATGCAAAGCAGAGCCCACAGCAGACCCTCTTGCCACAGGTATCCATACACTGACTCCTCCACAGACCACTCGGGGTCTGTGACTCAAGCTATCCCACAGCTCTTAGTGGGATTAAACCCTCTGCCCCAGGAGACAGAGCAAATGCTCTGTGTACATGACGACCTTTCACTCAGAAAGAGCTGCCACCAAGACCTACTGTGTGCCAGATTCCATGTGAAGAAGTGTGGCATCCAGGGACCTGAGCCCTCACCATCCCTGTCTTCACAGAGCTCAGCTCAGCCGAAAGGCAGACACAAACGTGTCAACAGCCAACAACAAATAGCTACAAATTGGGCTAAGTGGGCTGAGGACTGGAAAGCTCAATTAGCCTTGCGGCCTCCTCCAGCCCTTGAGGCCTGTCCTCATTACACAGCCAGGCATGCCTGCCCTCCCCAGGGTTCCCTGGCTGAGAGCCTGGCAGAGTAGAAGGTGTTGACAACTGGCTAAGGAGCCCTTATTGAACCAAACTAGGGGGAAAAATAAAAATAAAAACGAAAACAATGATCATTCTGTATAACCTAATTTTACGAATCTAGAGACCAAGCATTTGATAAATCACACAGATGCTAAGTGGCAGAGCCCCAGACCAGAAGTCAGATGTCCCAACTNGGGGCCATGGTCCCATAACACCCACCCAGCAGCCTGTCTTGCTATCTATCCCTGCAGCCCATCTTGAACTAGGATATAGCCTCCAGGGATCTGCAGCATCCTGACTCATCTTAGTAGCTCTTTGCAAATGAACGCTGTCTGGTCAAACTGTGTGTGATGTCACTGTTTCACATCTGAGATGTCCCACACAGAATGTGGCCCCACTTCACTGTCCAGGTGTGGCCACACAGGGTGGGACTGCCAAGGGAAGGAAACTAGGAAGAGCTGAGAAATGGAGAGGACTGCACAGGGAGCCATCAAAGGACTTGGGCCCAGTACTGAAATGCCTGAATTGCAGCCTCTGTGGGTTCCTGAGGAAGTCATGGTTCCTCTGAGCTCCACAGCACCTACGACACTCCAGTAATACCAGCTCTTGTCACCACTGTCCCCATCCCACACAGATTTGCGCCTCCCAGCTTGTGTGTGGAGCCCCTTCCTGCTCCTCCACCCCCACAGCTCTTCCTCTTNCTCCCGGAAGGTGGCCACAGCTCCCTGACCTGACTGGTACCTCTGCCAGGAGTGTCTAAAGCTTGTCTGGCACACAGAAGGGGCCTTACCTCTCCACCCTTGCTATGCCCTGCATCCTTCCCAAAGCCACACTCAGCTCCCTGGTCCCCACTCTGGAATCCTCCGAAATGCTAATCTCACAGCCACAGATGCTCAGAGGCCAGAAGGCCATGCTCCCACATTCCCTGCCTCCCCTGCGGCCTCAGGTCAGCCCTGCTCCCAGGGAAGACCTGGAGAAAGGGAATGAGCACTGAGCAGGAAGTGCCCTCTGTCATGAACAGCTCGGGAACACTTCTGAAAGAAACCAACATGAAGACAGAACCTGAGCGGGCCTGTGGAGGCCTTCCCATCCTGCCCTAAAGCAGGGCTGTGACAGTCTCTCTTTCCTGATCCTCTCCTGGTTCCTGGATGCTGAGTCCAGCTGGCCAGTACTCCTGGCAATGCTCACTCAGTGAGCAGTGAGAGGTTGCCAGTCCTTGGGCCTGCCTTGGGCCATCCCAAAGAGAGCAAGGCAGAGAAAAGAGACTGAAACTATGACACAGAGATGAATGCCATTCCTATAAGACCATCCAGCCAGATGCCTCTCCTCCCTAACTGTGAGGACAGGCCAAGGAAGGCCAAGGAGAGCCAGCATAGAAAAGAAGCAGGTAGCC
>LZPO01017293.1:880562-903858 GCA_001675575.1 Neotoma lepida | reverse complement strand
AGAAAGAAAAGAAGCAGGTAAGAGTGCAGGGGAGAGGTCAGAGGTCACAGGGACTGGGTGATAAAGGGAGACCTAAAGGATGGAAGAGTGGGTCTCCAGAGTCCCAGAAGTCCACAGCATGTTCTCATGTCCTTCCCAGCTGACATTGCCCAGATGCATACATTTCTGGAGAGTATCCAGGAAGGACCCAGGCAGTCTCCGACAGGACTNAATATCCCCCATCTCCTGTCCTCTCTCCCACAGGCTTCCTGCTTCAATNGGCACTCGGTCCCTGGAGCCCTGGCTCCTCGAAAGGCTGGCCAAGGGTCCTGTCTGAGCTCAGCAAAGGTAGATAGATGCCCTCCCTGGCTGAGAGGGAAACCTCTGGCCAAAGGTAGCTTGATCAGATGGGCCTCAGGGGTGCCCACCCTGGGATGGAGAGGCAAGTCTTCAGGGNAGGACCAAGGAGGTAGGGTGGAGCAGACTACAGAATTTGTTTATTTTGGGCTTTTTTGCTGCTATTCCTGTTTGGCAGTCACACTGTGATGGACAAAGACACCTCTACAGACAGTCCCCAAGGAAAGTAA
Organism: Neotoma lepida; assembly: GCA_001675575.1. Lineage (NCBI taxonomy): Eukaryota > Metazoa > Chordata > Mammalia > Rodentia > Cricetidae > Neotoma > Neotoma lepida. The sequence continues at coordinate 903,292 of LZPO01017293.1, read as the reverse complement.
AGGGCTGAGAGGAGGCAACAGGTGGTCCCTGTGTCCCACTCCCATAGCCATCACGCAAGAGCAACCCCCAAGGAAAGCCCCAGAGGTAAGCCCCTCATCGCCAGCTGGGGACAACAGATTGTGACCTATCTGGGTTCAGAGGCTTACCAAGAACCTGCCAGAGTCAGAAAGAAGTGACACGCTGAAGTGAGCATGAAGAGGGAACAGACCTGACTGAAGCCAACAATAAGGAGACAAAACCAGCTTCAGCATTTGTCCCCTACCCTTCTCATGGTATCCAATGTCACCAAGGACAGCCAGTACCCCGACACCAGGTACATTACCCCACCCTCTGTACTGAGGATGGCGAAGTCAGTGTGTACCTTAAACGGAGGCTATGGTGAGGAATGAGAGCACATTGAGGTCATACTGAGCCCACATGCCATCGACTGCCCCCTCAGAGCACTAGGGGCTGACCAGGAAGCATATGACAGGAGATCTGACTGCATACCATTCAGATACCAGGCCAAGGAAAGACGGTGGGAGGCCAGGGCAGCCGTACCAGCCACACCAGGCTGCTGAGTGGGAAACACAGATTGTAGTAGAAGAAGTGGGGCAAACACTGTCCTGGGGACCCAGTCATGTACAGCAGGTCCTGGAATTTAGGATCAGGAGAGACTCATGGCTTTGCCACAGAGTTTTGTATCCATGAGTGGGAACTAGGCCTGGACCCAAGGCAGGGGCCCAGGGCAGGCGATGTGGCTCAGCAAGCAAGACTTCTGTCTGCCTCAGGGCTCCACAGGGGCTGAGTCCCCTCATTTTTTATAGACATATTCTTCTCTGTGCTCAAGGAGGTTATGCCAGACCTGGGAGGGGGGGCTAGTAAGAGGAGGGCATCCTCTGGATAAGGAAGAGGCCAAGCCCTGGGCTGAGAGGCTCTATAGCTCCTGGAAGTTCCTCAGGCCCCTTGCTGTCTTGTTTCTGTACCAGACTTCCCATAAAGAAAGTAGAAGGTGTGTGAGTAGCCAGTAAAGAAGGACGGGAAGAAGGGTGGGGGAGAAGGCAGGGGAAGGTTCTTGACACCCAAGAGGCAGAACTGCATCCAATTAGAGATCATCTCAGACCCTCAGGGGACTCTGAACCCAGGCCAGCTACTTGGAGTTGGTCCTCTATTCTAGACTTGTAACTAATGCTTTCAGCCCATTTCTCAGATAAGGGTAAAATCTAGCCACATAGATGAGGTTCTACCAGTCAGCCAAGCTGACTCTACAATCCAATGTCACATCTCCAAAAACAAGAGCTATTGGCTTGGCCATGTGCTTCCTGCAACCCTTGAGTCAGCGGGGTATACACAGTTGGTCCTCAATATGGGAGCAAAGGAAGATGGAAATGAGTAGGGGATTTTCTGACAGATGGAAAATAAATAATAAAGGGGCTGTTTTCCAATGCCAGCCTGGCACAGTGCCCAGGGCAGTCATCTTACCCTCAGAGCTCAGGGCTACACTTGCCTCATCTTTTCCAGAAGTATGCGAGCCCAGATACGTCAGCCTTCAGGTATGCAGCCATCTGTGGCTGGCTGCCTGCCTTTCTTCCCTGCTTCTTCCTGTGCAACTTTGCCTTCTTGGCACTGACCACCCTGCCCTACCCAGCCAGCCCAGCCTCAGGCCCCCTCATCAGTCAGGACCTTCTTGTAGGGGACTGTGACAAGCCCCTTCAACAAGGCAGACCCCTTGTAGGGCAGGTAGAAAGCTGTGGTCCGGGGGAGGGGCAGGAGCCACATCATCTAACAGGTTGGTCAGGCTTCGAAGGGCCACGCCCTCTTGCAGCTAATGAACACCGTGCAACAGGTGTTTGTGCCTCAGTCCCCAGCCGGCCCTGGCTGTGACAGGAGGCAGCTGCCACCACTCCAAAGCTCCCTCACTCACTGGTGAGCCCTCAGGCTCCCAGGCCCAGGGGGGTCACCATGGCCTACCGCTCCTGCGTCGTCGGCTTCAGCAGCCTCAGTGGCTGTGAGGTGACCCCAGCGGGCAGCCCCCAGCCAAGGACCTCAGGATGGGGCAGCTGTGGGCTCCCTGGGCCTGGCTTCAGCTCTCGAAGCCTCACAAGCTGTAGGCCAGCAGGCATCATGCCCAAGGTGACTGTGAACTCCAGCCTGCTGGTGCCTCTGGACCTCAAGGTGGACCCAGCTGTCCAGCAACAGAAGAACCAAGAGAAGGAGGAGATGAAGGTCCTCAATGACAAATTCGCCTCTCTGATTGGCAAGGTGAGCTGAGTGGGTTAGGGCATCAAAACAGAAGGGCTGCCAGGTTCGGGAGCATTGGTCATCATGCCCCACCCCTGCCCCTGGCCAATGGGGATGCAGCATGGCTACAGCAGAGTTGGGATAAGAAATCCTGATACATCCTGGTGTCTGGAGGTGTCAGGATGGACTCGGAGGCTTATCTGGATATGGACATGCCACCAGCCTTGGGGGGAGTCAGTATACCCCTGTAGTAGTCAAGGGAGTGTTCCTCAGGATGGCTCATGGAGGTGTGGCCTATTGGCCTCTTCCCAGGCAGGTGGATGGGAGACACTGCTAAGGGTGGCCTCTTGACCCATGCCTCAAACCTCTGGCCCCAAATCATCTCCCTCTGGGCTGCCCTGCTTGCTTTCCCCTTTCATTCATNGAGCCATTGTGGCCAGCAGGTCCAAAGGGGTGTGTGGGGTCTGAAGGAGGCAGCCCTGGAGGCTCTGAGAGTAGACGCAACTTTGGCTTGTCAGGAGAAAGGAATGTGAGAACTGTGTCAGAGTCCCACCAGCAGCCAACAGCTGGGCTGTTTTGCACTCACCTAGGTGGAAGGACCAGGCCCCTAGCAATTTAGCCCCTCCATCTCCAGAGCTCACTGCAGTGAGTCCTGTCTAGCTCCCAAACCTGTACCCACTGAACGACTCCAAGAAACCTCTTGTGAGCAAGCCTCCCAGCCAGGCTTACCTCTGTCTCTTATACACATCTAGATGTGTATAAAGCCTCCCAGCCAGGCTTACCTCCTGTGCCACAGCTGCACAGACTGGGACACATGCTGGCATGCTAGGCACCACAGGGCACTCCACAGGTCTACCTCAAATTCCCTCAACTGCAAAGAAAGACATTTTGTGACCATCACACAGAGAAGGGAAACTGCCTTCCTCTCCTCCGAGGAAGCAGAGGTCCAGCCTCCCGACCCTAGCCAGTCCTCATCTGCCTCTTGGTTTCGGACTCTGCACACTCTTCCACATCTGGGGGTCCCGAGAGGTGGGGATATACAGAGAGGTGAGAGAGAAGAAGGTGTCACTTGTGGCCCAGATGCTGAACCCCATAGGAAGTTAGCATGTAGGATGAGGTCAGCACCAACATTACCACCACAGCTGTTGTTTTCCCAGCTGCACAGGTGAGGCAATAGGACCAGAGAGGCTAGGTGTCTTGCCCACAGTCACACAGCCAACAAGCAATAGAGTTTAGATTTGATCTGAATCTGAGGTAGGAACAGGTGTCTTCCTGTCCCTGACTCATTTGACTACTTCAGAGTCCCCCCATTGACACCTCTACTTCAGAGTCCCCCCATTGACACCTCAGGTGCCCAGATTGGGGGAGGGGATAAGCTGCCCTTCCCATAGCCCAGGCTGCAAAGAGGGAACCCATGGCCTGGGAGGTAGGCCCTGCAGAGACGCCTCCTTGACAAGCCTGGCTAATCCCTTAAAAGGAGTGCTTCGCTGAACTATGTAATTTGGCTTCCATGGGTGGCTTTTCTCCTTCGAACAGATGCCAATGCTGATGTCACCCTGTGCCACTGCTGTGGGCTCTGGGTGGGAGCCACAGGCGTGAACCCAGGGAAGGAGTCCTTGAAGTTGCAGTTGGGGTCCTGGGTTCAGGTCTGTGAAGTTCTTTAGCAAGTGTCTCTCAGCCAACTGTCTGGCCTTGAGATGGGGTACCCTTCACTGTAGGGTGCAGGTAACTGTGGGTCCCACCCCTTTTGGAACCCTGGTTATTGGAGCCCTGTGCTAAGAAAAAGCTTACGGGGGCCCCAGAGAGACGGGCAACCACTTAAGCATTAGAACCCTATTACTGGGTTTAAATCCCGAGCCCACCATNGGCCTGCTGTATACACTCAGGAGAATTGCTGAACCTCCCTGGCCTCAGTACACAGCAGTGCAGTGAGCTTGTCAATNAAATGGAATCATTTCTGAAAAGGAGCCAGAACACATCTAGTAGATAGTGCGAGCTTTCTGATCATTTGCTAAGAAGTGGAGTAAATAAGCCTGGTGCAGGGAACTCCCAGACCTAACTATCGTCTTCCTTGTAGGGCAGGGGTGCAGCTCAAGCTTTAGAAAGAGGTGCAAGCAGGGAAGGTACAGGAAATGGATTCCAGGCCCAGAGCAAGGCTGAGGCTCTTTAAGCAGGGAAGAGGGAGGAGCACCCCATTCACCTCCCCCTTCAGGGCCCACTGCCGCCCTGAGAAACCAATGTGTGTGGAAGGAAAGGTCCTTTCAGAGGCTGGTAGAGAGGCCTTACTGCNGCCGTGGTGTTTCCTTCACTTAGGGGCTGTGTTTCCTTACATAAGTTGCTTACCCTCTCTGAGCCTCAGATTCCGGGCTCTAATGCAATCAGCCTGTGTTCCTGCCAGTGGAGGGCTAAAGGCCACAAGGAAAAGATGAGGAGGGATGGGGTTAGGGGGACAGGGTACCATCCATCGGTGCTGCTGCAGGGGTCTCCAACATACAGACAGCCTAGGCGATGGGTACTGAGGAAGGATTGCCAAAGCCCAGTCTGTGTTGGGAAACCAAGGCCGAGGTGACACCTAGAGACAGGGGCAGGCCATGCCAGCTCTAAAGGTCTCGGACATGCCTGCTCTGCCTGCATCAGACACAGGCCAGGCTTCCTGTGAGTCTCTAGGATTTGACAGCCTCCCAGAACGTCAGGGATCCCTGTCAATGTCTCCCTGCAGACTCAGTGGCTGGACTCTCCCCAAGGTGTGCCCCAGCTCCGGCCAAGAACTCTATAAAGGCTATTTGGTGTCCCTGTGAAAAACATCTCACACTATAAGTCCTGTCCAACCCAACCGGGCTCCATGCAGCTCCCAGCCTCAGTTCCCTTAGCTGTAAAGTGAGGAAGCAGATAGACCAGGAACTTGCTCTGAGAAGGAGCCCACTCCCCCAAGTTGCCACTGCGCCCCCATAGGGCAGGGGTACAGGCTAGAGACTGCACTGGCTTCTCTGGAGAGCTGGGATTGCTGACCCTTCGTTCNCACAGGGAGGAGGCCAGCAGGCAGGTCATAGCTAAAATTGAGCTTTCATCTACACCCACCGAAACAAGACCAGGGGGAGACAGGGGCTGTCCTTGGTACCCCAAGAGCATAATGCCCTCCAACTGTGCTGGCCCAATTCACAGCATCTCCCCATAGAAGAGTGCTGAAGCATAGAGCACAGAGGTTAGACTAAGGGAAGAACTTCCTGGTATGAAGGTTTTTCTGTTGCTCATGGGTGGAGGTAGGAGCCTCATGTCTCTCCTCTCACCGCACCCTCAGTGTAAACACGGACTCCTGCTAGTCAAAACGGAGGGAAGGTGGGGTGAGCTAATACTCCCCCACGCACGATCCCTCACTCACACACAAAGCAAGGCAGAACCCTCCTGACCTCCCGTCCCACTGAACCTGTTTCCTTGTGGCACAGGTTTAAGGCAACGTCACACAGAACTTCCCAAAGAGATGGGCGTGAGGCAGGGGAATGACTGCTCACTAGCGTCGTGGTCCATGCCTCTATCCAATGCTCTTGCTCCCCTCCTCACCAGAAACAAAAGTGCCAAATGTTTGCTGTAGCTCTTTCAGCTGTGGTCCTGGGAGCAAGGCCAGCACCCTCAGCATACCACCATCCAGTTAGCGCTGCATCNTCATGGCTAGAACAGCTTCCTGCCATCCAGGAATGGCCCAGCCAGCCCTCACCTCTGTGGCCACCCAGGGCTCCCAGACTGACAGGGAGGGTACATGAGNAGCTGGAGTGGGGGCATCCTTCAGAGGGAACTGGGAACATACATGTAATGGAATAAGGTAGGGGACCCCATGTCCTGGGAGGACAGGCAAGGTGTGGACAGAGTTGGGAAGTCTTGATCATTCTCGGATGCACTCCAGTGGGAACTGAGGTTACAACAGAACTAGGCAGCCTTCTGGGGGCCTAGCTATGGTCCAGAGGTTGTAGGTGTCTCTGTAGGAGTCCAAAACAGGGTGAGGGTCAGAGTTTGGGGAAAACCACAGGGCTTAGAGACCTCACTGTCCCCATCCTCAAGGCTACCCTGACCCTGCCTGGAAGAAAAGTCCACTTCAGAAGGGCCTTGACCCCTGAGGTGGCAGTGCCCTGGCCTACAGGAGGCACATTACAGTGGTTAACAATCTCAGAGCAGAATGGGGGACACATCTCAGTGGGCAGAGTGTTTGCCTAGTGTGTATACAGGTCCAGATTAGAGCCCCAGCATCACGTAAATCAGGAGCTGTGGTCTCAGCTCAGAGAAGTAGAGGTGGGAGAGTCAGAAATCAAGNCCATCCTCAGCTGTGTAATGAGCTCGAATCCAGCCTGTAATACGTGAGNCCTATCTGTCCCAAAACAAACAAACACATGAAAACCCAGGTGCCAGGCCTGGCTCTGCTGCCTGCTGATTTTGTGACCTCAGGCAGTTCTTACAGCTCTGTGGGCTGGGTGCCCCCCTCTGGAAACTGGGCTGATAGCAAAAACCCACTCCACAGGGTGTTGCCTCAAAGGAGTTGAAACNGGAAGCACTTGGAACCAGTCTGGTGCACAGCTGGCACCTCATCCACATTGGCAATTACCGCTCTCCCAAGCTCATGCCCATGTTCGGCCCTGCCCCCACAGCCTTTTTAGGCAGGCAGTGTTAGCGACCTCGACTTCCAGCTAGGGAAACTGAGACTCAAGGAACCTGCAGGTCTGGGTCTGTGGGGAGGATTAATACTGAAGTACCAAGTAAGCCCACCTTGCTGGGTTTCAAGGCCAGATAAGATCAGGTTTGCCATGGAGGACAGGCAGGTAGGACCCTGATACNCCCCCCAAGCCCCTATTTCTGGGCTCTCCTAGTCCCAGCCTGTGACAGGCAGGTGGTCCACACCCCTGCTCCCCTCCCTCATTGGAGGCCCAGCCCTGGCTAGGAAGCCTTCTTGGCCCCACCTCCATCCTGTCTTATCTCTGCATCTTCCCCTCAACAGCCAAGAGCTAGAGGTGGCTTTGCATACTGGGTAGAGCCAGTGTGCAGATGTGTGTGCAGATGACCTGCCCTGTCACAGAAAGCCCCACTTTGGGGGTCCCTAGCCTTCACAGGGAACCCAATGTGGCACCCGACGACCTACTCAGTGCCCTNCTGCTCCTGCAGGTACAAGCTCTGGAGCAACGCAACCAGCTGTTGGAGACCCGCTGGAGCTTCCTACANGGCCAGGGATCAGCAACCTTCGACCTCAGCCATCACTACGAGACATTCCAGGGCCGTCTGCAAGAGGAGCTGCGCAAAGTGAGCCAGGAGCGGGGACAGCTNGAGGCCAACCTGCTGCAGGTGCTGGAGAAAGTAGAAGAGTTTCGCATCAGGTAGGTCTCGCCTACCGGGAACCAGAGATAGAAGCTGAGGGTGGGGACTAGGCTGAACTCAGGGAGGTACACCCAAGCTGGAGAAAGAGGAAAGATGCGATGGAACATGGATCTTCTCTAGATAGAATTCTTAAGGATAACACATGTGCCATTGTAAATACTGCAGGTACAGTGATGAGCCTATAGCAGTGAACCTTAGGATCCAGCAACTTTAGCTGCAATGGCTTACAGCTAAGCCACTGAGTGCTTGCACAACACAGGCCTGGCTCCAGCAGCCCCTCCTGAGCCTGCAAACGTGCCAGCTCCCGTGCACTGCCCTGGGACGGGATGTCTTGCCTCTAGCCATGCAGCAGAAGGACCATGCTCTGCAGTGTGCTCTGGATGTTGATCTTAGTCTCAGGAAAGGAGAGAAGCACTGAATTGCAGGCAGGGGACAGACAGGACAGGGCTTATCTTCATAAAGCAGCAACCTCCTAGAGGAAATGCTACTCGGTATCAAGGTAGCTGGGGGACCAGATAGATGAGGAAAAGATAGCCCCTCCCTGCCCACACGATGCTTTTACAGCTACTGGGACAGAAGGACAGATGGCAAGCACTACCCAGTAGTCATAAGCCCAGCCTAGGCACAAAGTTGGAAATGTTCATCCTAGCTTTGTGGCTTCAGGCAATCACAGTCTNCTGACCTCTGTTTCTCCTGAGTGAATGGACACGGTGACTGACANTAGCCAGAGTCCAGGTCGTTCAGGTTGCGCCTGGCTTTGACTTTTCTGTCCCCTAGAAGGTTGAAGTTGACCAACATTGGCTGAACTGATCTGACCAGCCTAGGAAGGCAGAATGAACACTTGGGAGGCTCAGAGGAGGGTGACCCTCTCTAAGATCACCTAGTGGGCAAGCCCTCCAGGACGAGCAGATAGCTTATATCCCTGAGTCCCCTCCTCACCCAGGATGGGGCAGGGGCTGGGGAACCAAGCATGGCTGATNCTGGTCCTGCAATGTGGTCCACACCCTACCAATAAGAGGTAGAACCAGCTATTCTAGGAACAGAGAGGCAGAGCAGAAGATAGGACAGCTTGCCTGGGAACCCAGGCTCCTAAGCTGGGGCTCACCATCCAAGGAGGGCCCCTCTCCCAGAGAGCCTTGCCCTCTCAAGTCCTAGGAAAGCCATGTGGGCTTCTGATCACTCCGAACTGCCCAACACCTGTTCACCAGAAGCAGCAGCCCATTTCNCTGGTCCCTAATAGGTCTGAGAGCCTCAGAGGAGGTACAAGGCAACACCTACCAAACAAAATCACCACNGTCAGTGGCCTTGGCAGAGCAGCATGGCATCCCTGGGAACCCGCAGCTGAGTCCCTTTCAGGCACTGCTGGTTGCTGTCACCTAGCTGCTGACCCGCTTCCTGTCTGCCTCAGGCTGCTCTCTCTTCCCTGGCGAGGAGAACAGATGGGGGGTCTTACAGAGGGGTTTCAGGAGTTTTTGGTCTGCAGGCCAGAGCTGAAGCTAGTGATGTGGGGTGGAGCCCTGACAGGGAGGGGCTGTGCCTTGCCTCTGCAGGGTGATGAGCTCAGTCTTGCTCCCAGAAATAAACAAGTTCGGGGGAGGGGGGCTGGCAGTTGTGACAGTCTAAAAAGGGCCTGAGAACAAGTTCAGGAGGTGGTGGCTGGCAGACTGGTGGAAGATTGGAGGTAGGATGGGAGATAGGCATCACCTGAGCCTTGTGGTGGGGATGGAGACTTCCAAGCACTGGAGTACCAGAGATCCCCAAGGTCCGGCTAGTCCAACTTCTAGTTACTAAGAGCAAAGCAGAGACCCAGCAAGGGAAAGCAACATGCCCAAGCTCACACGGTAAGAGACTTAGGGCCGGCACAGAGCTCCATAAGTTGATTGGTAAACAGAAGTGTGTGGTTGGGGTTGACTAGGGGCTGAATCTAGCTGAGCATCAGACAGCAGGCTGAAGCAAGACAGAGGCAGGCTGTACACACCCCTTGAGGAAGGGGCTCTTCCAACTCACCGGAAAGCTGGGAATGAATAGCAAAAGCTTCAGGGAGACTGGATACCAGCCCCAGAATGGAACCCAGTGCCAGGTCTCAGACCTCTTGCTGGACCATTAGCCTGGGGCTCAGGCATTGGCCCATCTGGAGGCCACCTCTAGGTCCAAGGCAGGATACCTAGGCGGACTCTCTCCTGCTCCCACTCTCCTGGTATCCTTCCCTACTGGGGGGCCATTTGGCTGCCCTCAAAGTCCTGATACATGTCCCCCAGGTCCCAGTGGGTCTGCCTGCAACAGTCTAGAAGCAAAGGCCCCTCATCCCCATGAAGGCCTTATTCAGGAGGGTAGGTAGCTCCACGGGGCTCAGCCAGGAACAGATTCCTCCTAAGCCTTAAGCAATTAAGAAATAGTAGGACAGTGACAGAGACAGGATGACATGACCATCCAAAGGGGAGGCAGACAAGGCAGACAAGACTTCTTCCCAGAAGATGAGAAGGGCATAAAAGGCTGAGCAGGGACCTGGCACCCAGGGGTCCCACCAGATGCCTCCCCAAAGTTGGCAGATTCTGCTCCCAGAGGAAAAGTGGGTACTGACCAGCTACCTGCATTTAGATAGGATGAGGACCTCCCTGGCTTCAGCCCCAAGACAAGGGCATTTCACAGGGCCTCCAAGATTCCAATAAGAAACATGCCTGCATCAGACTACCCTGAAGGCTGGTAATGATGCTCAGAGAACGAGCCCCAGTCTCCACAGGGCTTCTAGAGGCTTTATGTGGGAGGCCATGGCAGAGGTCCAAGCAGTCATGAGTGTGAGACCTACAGCAAACACTTTCAGTCCTCATGACATTTCCATTGTCACGGCCAAAGAACACAGATAAGTGATAGAACGGATCATGTAACTACTCAGCAAAGGAGCTAGTGTTTGAGCTCCCTGCTCAGCCAGCACTCCTTAGGGGCCTTCACACCTTTCACTGTCACACAGGACCCTGAGGTCCTCCCCAGCTGGAAGTTCTGAGGGTCACAGGAGAGGGTGTTAGGGAGCACANGGGAAGGGAGTCCATGGTACATGTTGCACACACATAAACATTCACACCTGTAGTCAGGACTTCTGAAGCATTTTGTTCCCCTTGACATATGTCCCCTGTCCAGTCCCATCATGACCAAGACCCTCAGAGATTCCTAGAAGACAAAATAAGGCCAAAGGCAGCCCATAGCCCAGGATGCCTTGTGAACACTGTCATTCTTAGGTCCACTCCCCTCCAGAAGACATGTGGGTCCAGTCAGTCGACAGGGCCACTGTGACACTGGCCCTGCCGTGAGGTCAGGGTAGGGGCAGGAGGTGNCTGTAATTAGAGGCCTGAGTCAGGCATTCCTGGAGAGGAAAAGACACTAACCCACTTCCATGTCCACCCACTAGGGCTATCCTCGAGGGCTTGTGTAGGATACCTAAGGCTGGCAGATGCCATCTACCCTATGGGGCTCCAAGACCAATGTCTTAACAAGGAGAGGATAAGNTGAGGGACCAAAGGATCCTAAGCCCACCCAGCAGTGTCCTTTTTGCAAGCCCAGGGTGAGCCTGACTCAGGAGGGACGTAACATGGAAGAGAGTTAAACTTTGTAGCGTGCCATAGACAGGTCGTAAACTTTGTAGCGTGCCATAGACAGGTCGTGAATTACTGTCATTGTAACAGGGCAGGCTCCATCAGCCCCCTGCACAGCATTAGACCCAGGAAGTAAGGGAGCCTGGGAGAAATTAGTTGCTGCACTGGAGACCTCTCTCCCTGCCTCCTTTTGGAGGTCACGGAACAAGATGGTGTCCACTCTCTAGCCAAGCCAAGGAGCAAGAACAGGCTGCAGGAAAGAGGTGGACCTGGGGAAGAGAGGAGTGGGCAGGATGCTGGGAGAGGACACACCACAGGCATGGCCCACCTGGACTTGTAATTCTGGGGGTCGGTGGGGAAAGGAGCCACCATGAAAGAGGTGCACAGTCAAGGAGGCTTCCCAGAGGATTGTGCAGTAGAGCCAGGAAGTGGGCAGCCACTGCTGGGAGTTACAGGGGAGGCAGGGTGTGTCTTAAACAACCTGAGATTATGTCCACCAAAGGAAGANCCAAGTTTTCTTGTTTGATTTTGTTTTGTTTTGTTTTTTGAAGACAGGGCCTTGCTAAGTAGCTCTGAATAGCCTAGCNCGTGCAGTCCAGGTTGGCCTCAAGCTTATAGAATCCTATCTCTGCCTCCCAAGTGTGAGAATGATAGGTGTATGCCACCGCATCCACAACAGCCACCTTCTCTAATTGTCATAAAGCATAGAGAGGTCCAGCGGAGACCTGGGCCTCTCACAGAACAACAGTTAACTAAACCCCAAGCTCCACAACATTACTGAGGGGGAAACGTCTCTCCCCACAGGTACGAGGACGAGATCTCCAAGCGCACAGACCTGGAATTCACTTTCGTCCAGCTGAAGAAGGTAACCACTCAATGCCTAGGGCCCTCCATCATGGCCCTCTGCTGTGATCCTCTGCCCTTGTCTCCAACATTGTCCCACTTTCCTTGATGCCTAAGCAAAGCTCTCNAGCACCTGGGCTGGAGGACCAATAGACAGAGAGAAAGGCCAAGCCCGAGCCTGCCCCTTTCTCCAAGCTCAGAGGCAGATTTCCTCTGGGTGTCATCTCCCTCCACAGAAGCTGTCCCATCCAACCCCTGCCCTGAGCCCTGGCTTTTTTAGTCTCCATCTCTCACCTCTGCTCCCAACTCCAGGATCTGAATGCCGAGTGTCTTCGACGAACTGAACTGGAAACCAAGCTGAAAGGCCTGCAGAGCTTCATAGAGCTGATGAGAACTGTCTACGAGCAGGTGAGAGAATAAAGTCCTCATGGAGCCCAGTGCTCACTGCTTCCGGGGCAAGGGATGCAAAGGGAGGTCATGGAATGTTTAAAACTCACTATTTCCAGCCAGTGACATCACACCTTGTCAAGTGCCCTCCTCTCTGGGTGCCAATGATTCACACATTTCATGGCACAGGGGCAGGGTCCCCAAAGTCACTCTCTTTGAGAGAACCATNTTCATGTATACTGGAATGCTGGCAAACAGGGACCAAATGCACTGGCAAGGATCAGTACTGTGGGCCTTGAATACACATCCTACTGGGACTGAGCCCCCTTTAGGCCCTNTAATCCAATCCATAGCACTACTTCTAGCCCTTATGGGCATGTGTTTACCCTCTCCCACTCTTAGCCAAGACGGGGAAGACTCAGGATGGGCTTCAGTACAATTTAAAATGATACAGCAAACGCAGACAGAAGAGCTTCCAGAACATATCCCCATCTATAGCCTAGGACCTCAGCTGAGCCTGGGGAACAGTGGCCCAGCAAGGGTCTGGCTCTTTGGGAACACTGTACCCTCCTGGGCATCCTACCATGGACTCTCTCTCTCTCTCTCTCTCTCTCTCTCTCTCTCTCTCTCTCTCTCTCTGTCCATATCACCTGTCTCAGGAGTGGGAGGTACAGGGATAATCTTTCACAAGTGTCTACAGTCTAGCAAGGAATAGAGAGAGCCATTGCTGGGGTGGAGGGCCTCCAAAGCCTATATGCTGCCAACAGCTGGTGCCAAGCCACAGCAATGAAGCCAAAGTTGGTGCAGAGTCAATCACTGCCACAGGCCAAGCATAGTTCTGCCATGGGCCATGCAGACTTCTGAGTACAGCTTCCCAACTTGGTAGGGGAGATCTTCCAACAGGCTCAGCATCCCAGAACCCCTATGGGACCGACAGCCATTTGTGGCCATGGGATGGAGCATAGCAGAGAGAAACCCCACTCACAGGAGCAGTAAGAAGGCAAACTCCCAGCTGACCACACCAGCAGCACAGAAAAGCACTCTGCCTAGAACAGCCCTTTATAACCAGGCCACACTCTGTGGGCTGCCTGAGGCTNCATGCTTACAGATTGCTTGCTCTGCNGGAGCTCTCTTTGGCTTGGTGTGGGCCAATGCTTCAGAATCTGAATTCCACTATGGTCACCAATGCCTGGCAAACCCAGAGCTCTAAGCCAAAGTGGAGGCCCTGCAGCTAAGACCCAGGCAGAAGGAGGCTGGCCATAACCAACAGACCCAAGCACTGCCAGAGATATGTCCACGAAACTTTTTGGCCCTTTCCCAATAGCCAGGCCTGTGAACTCCACTCAGATGGAGCCACAGCTCTTGGGCTCTGCTCTGACTCCTCCTTTTTATCATTTCTGTAATGTTGNCCAAGCTATGTCACCTCTCTGTGCCTCCTTTTCCACATCTGTAAGTCAAGGAGAATAACAGTAGCAGCCTGGTATGGNTATGATGTGAACTAACACGTTCAAGTGTTCACTGTATACATACTAAGTGCAGATTTATGTCACCTCCTTAATNAGACAAGTTTCTCCTCTAAGGAGAACACAACTCAGCTAATAAGCCAGCAAGCACATCTGAACAAGGCCACTCAAGAGGGTGAGAGGCTCAGAGAGACAAAGAGATGCGTGGTGTCATCAAACTAAAGGGCAAAGGAGAGCTTCAGAGCCACGGTTAGTGATCTGAGGGGTGCAAGCAAGCTGAACCCAAGAGAAGGACAGTCTAGCCCAATGGGAAGGAGAGCAACAGGAGAGCAAATGGGGCAGGCTGGGAGTTAGGGGCCAGTGAGTCAGTTACAGCCAGCAGACTTAGCACACACAGGACCCTGGGCTCTGAGACAGATGGGCACAGTCAGTGCTGTGGAGTCCCTTGACTTCCGTCTTAGTCACTGTTNTACTGCTGTGAAGAGACACCACGACCAAGGAAATTCATAAATGAAAGCATTTAACTAGGGGCTTGCTTACAGTTTCAGAAGTTGGTTCATTACCATGATGGTGGGGAACATGGTGGCACGGCAGCATGCATGGTGCCAGAGAAGTAGCTGAGAGTTTTACATCCTGATCTTCAGGCAGAGAGAGAGAACTGGACCTGGTCTGGGCTTTTGAAACCTTAAAGCCCACCCCCAGTGATACCCTTCTTCCAACAAGGCCACACCTCCTAATCCTTCTCAAATAGTGCCACTCCCTGATGACTAAGCATTCAAATATATTCGCCTATGGGGGCCATTCTTATTCAAGGCACCACAGCATCCTTGGCCATCAGTTGCAAGACTCCTACAGATACCCAAATCATCTGATGTTCAAGTCTCTCACATAAAGTGGCACAAACATTGTTTGCATGTGACCTGGGCACCTCCTCCCCTATGTTGTAAAGGTTCTTACACTACCAAATACAATGTAATTAGCAGTTCTCCATCATATTGTTTTAGGGACCAATGGCCAGGGAAACAGCCTGCACATCTCCAATAGAGGGGCAATTTTACCCCATCTGTGTTTGGCTGAATCTTCTGAGAAACAGGTGACCACGGAGGGCAGCTGTACATGGTTGCTACTATCTTTGTGAGCACCAAGGTGGCCCATCGGCTGGGCACTGTGGTGTGGGCCTTATGATCCACTCCATGTACCTCTGTACCCTGAGAAGACAACATTGACCCTTGGCCAAAAAAGATGCCAATGAGCCCCCAAGCCAGCACTACCTGAGGGAAGTAAAATCCAAGTCACATGGGTGTTTTCTAGAAGCCATGTTTAAAACAATAAACTGGACTGAACTATAGCTTTTTGGTAGGGTGTTTCCCCAGCATCAGGAGACCCTAGACTTGACCTCTAGCACTGCCCTCCCCAAAAAGGGAGAAAAAATTATTTTAATAACATATTCCTCTTAACCCTATATATACAAAATATGAGTATTTTGCTTTGTAATCAATATAAATATTAGTAGATTGTTTTACTTTTCTTTCTCTTACTAATGTTCAGAGTCAGGCATGGTAGGGCACACCTGTAATCCCAAAATTCAGAAGAGAGAGGCAAAGGATCAAAGGTTCAAGGCCCTCCTCTACACAGTGGCTTCCATGCCAGAGGGGGTGCACGAGACCCACCCCAACAACAAAAGAAACAAAACACACACTTAAAAAGTGTCAAGTCTGAAGCACATTTTACACTCACAGTAGCTCATCTCAGGCAGATGAGTCCCATGCCACATGCTCCAAGGCCACTGACACTGAGTGGCTCCCTTCCTGGACAGAGCAGGCCTGAGCAAAGGAAGGTACAGGCCACAGCTCCCTCTCATGACAGGAAAGCCCAGTGGATTGTGGGTAGCTCCTGGAAGGCTTGGACACTTGAGTTTCAACTTTGAGTCTGATCAGAAAAGCCTTGAGGTATAGATTCTATATCCCATCGATGTCCCAGTAAAAAGGGAGCAAGAGGCCTACAAGGCCCTTCCCAGATGGCTGGNTGGTTCCCCCTGGCTAGATCTGCAGTATGCATGGGACCTGCATGCATCCAGCATGAATACTGCCTGCCACACCCAGAAGCCCTGGTTCCAGGGAGATTAGAGCAAAGTGCTCAAGAAAACTCCGTGGTTTTGGATTACAATAAAGGGAGTACAGATTTTAGAGTGGCCCAGATGTAACATCTGACTCGGTAACTATGGGAACCAGAGCAGGTTGCTTCAATCTCTTTATGCCTCAATCTCCCCATTTATAAAATATGAGGAAGAAGATGAATACTGCACTGTGCTGGTGTGTGTGTGTGTGTGTGTGTGTGTGTGTGTGTGTGTGTGTGTGTGTGCAGGTGTATGACTGTGGAGTTCGGATGATAACCTCTCGGAGAAGCCTCACCTTTCACCTTGTTGAGACAGGCTCTCCACTTTGTTGTTCACGCTGAGTATGATGGTCTAGCTGGCCCTCCATCTTCCAGCGACACTTTTGTCTCCGTCTCCCATCTCCCATCCCTAAGGTGCCCAATTTTACATGGGCTCTAGGGATTTGAACTCAGGTCCTCATGTTTGCCTAGCAAGTGCCTTACTCCCTTAGCCACCTCCCCAGCCCAGAAATTATTTCTTAATAGATCCTAAAGCCTGCCATGGAGTAAACATTTAAAAAGCATTAACTGTTCTTAGTTCTGCCCTTGCACCCACTTTACAGACAGAAGCTCAGATGGGTTTGAAAACTTGATCAGAGTTACCCAATGAATCCGAGGTGGTGGCATTCAGAATACAGTGNCCCCAAGAGCGATTTTACCAAGCGCCACTCAGCTCCTCCAGGAAAGCCACTGTCTATTCACTGCCCCCGTGGGGAACNCTGTGAGGTAGATGTATACACAGCAGCCTCCTCCAACTCCAGCTCCCTAGGAAAACTCTAAACAGTACTATGGTGCAATTCTTGCCAACTTGGGGTGTCAGGGGCCCACCCCAAGGTGGCACCTCACCACACAAGTGAGTATTGTTATAGCCTCCTTCCCAGAGGGACCAGCATGTCTGGACAGGTGCACAGCTGTTCTGAATACCACTTCCTGCTTCTGTTTATCTTACTCCTGCCTCACATGCTTCTTCTCAGAAAGGGTCTGAGGTGGTGTGTTAGTGTTGGCTATCACTTGGCCCCAACAGGGAAGACCTGTCCTTTGTGGCATCTCCCNACCATGCTCTGGACTTTCCTGAGCCAGATGCCAAGTCAGGCCTNGGCTGGATGGTGTGGGACTAAATCCATGATCCTTACTCACTGATCTCCCACAGCCTGCCCACCAGGGGATCCCCAGAATCACATCTCTAAAACTGTCCTAGCAGGTGCCCATTTACAGTGGGTAATATTGGTGTAATGATGGGTCTGTGGTGACCACTGGCCTGATTCCAGTCAGGGCTTCAGCCTGCCTTTGCCCAGAGACTTATATTCAGTTCATCTGAAGATCAATCAAAGATACCCACAGCTACTAGTCCCTAAGTTTGNTCCTGCCAGCTCGGGAGGGCCTCCAGAATGCTTGCAGCACTCAAGCTTCCTTTTCTAGGAGGTCCTAGTGGGCAAGGCTGCAGGCAAGCAAATGGGAAAGGCACCCTCCACTGTCCATACAGCCCATCCGACTCCACCTTGGCTCTGAATCTTTACACTAGAATACAAGCCACCAGGAAGAAGTTCCAGCCCCTGCCAGGGACAGAAACCAGAGGCTCCACCACAACCTCTCTAGGCATAAAGATGAACGGGGGGGGGAGGGGTTGTCCCAAATGTGATGTACCAAGATCAAGGTGAGTGGCCATGAGCAAACCAGCTGAACCAGGACCTAAGCAGGCTTCTAGATCCAAGTGTCAGCTCACAGGAAGCGAGGGACAAACTGAATGGTGTGCTACACATCAGCACAGGATAAAATCCAGACCCTGGGGGAGTCTACATNTTCAATAAGAAAAATTGTAAGGAAAAGAAAACGGATTGGACAACTAAAGATTTGTACTGATACGCACCAGTTTCCATCCACTCATCCTGTTAGGATCCTGACTCTGGAGTTTTAAAAAGGAACGAGGCTGTCAGCAGCTGACTGGCAAGAGAGTGGTGACCGAAACAAGAGACAGGGGTCTGTGAACGCCAGCAGAGGCAGTGGTCCAGGCCCTACACCCACAGAGTGAGCCACAGGCACAGCCACCTCTGCCTGGCTCCCCGCCTGCCCCTCTGTGGCCATCTGACTCACCTCTCTGTGAAGAGTGCTGGCAGCCACTCTGTTGTCACACTCACAGTTTGCTCCTCCTCCCATCCTGAGGCCCCACAAAGCCTGGGTGGTTATTNAGCACCTCCAGAGGAAGCAGCCCAGGCTTGTGGCAGCACTTTGCNGCCCCTGAGAGACCCCTGTTCCCACTTGTCTCTCTATCTAGCCCCATGTTTTCCCACGGGAAAGTCAGCTAGGACAGTAGAACATTGGCCTGATGCTACAAAGACAGCTAAACAGCTTAGTTCCTCAGGGCTCTAAGGGGAACGGGGAGCACAGATGTTCAGGTAGAACTCCGCTCCCCAGTGATTGCCTCCACCAACCCTCATGATCAGAGGAGGATAAAGTANGGGGACTTGTGGCAAGCACACCATCCTGCACCGGCNGGCCTGGAGTNTAAGGGAGGGCTTTACTAATTCAGNGGGTTCTGGGGGCAAACAACTGACAGCAGAGTTGCATCTGGGTCNGGAGCATTTTGAACCCATTTTCCCAAGGATTCACCAGCCTCTAGGCCCACCCTGGCTAGCATCCTTCTCCATCCTCTCTGGTCCAACACCTATTCAGTAAATGTAGATGTTCCATCAACAGATGTGAGGACCCACAGCTCAAGGTGACCCTGCCAGGCCCTTGGGGCTCTCTATCCAATNGGGGAGGCAGAGAACAATATACAGTGAAGGGACCTATCCCCCACTCTTCCTCAATGCCAGCCAGGGCCATGGGCCTTTCCCACCAGCCAGGAAGACGGGTCCCAGCCTGAGTATGAAAGCCAGAGCCACCCCTGTCAGAGAGGGCAGTAAGCCCCACCTAACTTGCCGGGAAGTCAGAGAGGGCAGTAAGCCCCACCTAACTTGCCGGGAGCATAGTCTCCACCTCCTGAGGTGACAAAGGGACTGTGGGTGGCTGAGAGACCTTGAGTCTTCCCCCCACCAGCCCTGAGCCTCTTACTTCTGTGCTGACCAGGAGCTGAAAGACCTTACAGCCCAAGTGAAGGATGTGTCGGTGACTCTGGGCCTGGACAGCCGCTGCCACATTGACCTGAGTGGCATCGTGGAGGAGGTGAAGGCCCAGTATGATGCCATCGCTGCTCGAAGCCTGGAGGAGGCTGAAGCCTATTCACGGAGCCAGGTTAGGGGCCAGCCATGTAGGAGGGGCAGGAAGGACTAGAAAGGAGGTGGCTGAGACCTTGTGACTCTGGGCCCTGAGATTCTCTGAGGAGTAGTGGGGAACACATGCAGGGAGGATTGTGGCATTCAGTCCACAGGAAGCATGGGAAATGTGAGAGCNAGCTCCTGTAGGACTCTAGGGGCAGCAGGGATGTGAGGGGGATACATGGTGCTTTGCTGGGGGGTCACAGTGTTGCCATCATACCAGCCAGGTGTGGGCATAGCTTACCCAGGGCAGTCAGGAAGAAGACACCAGGGGAATATGTAGGGCTGGAGAGGGAGGTGGGAACGGACTGTAGAGATGAGGCTGGGAGGGCTGCTGAGGGTGCTGCATCAGACCACACTTTACCATCCCTCTCCCACACCCCTGCAGCTGGAGGAGCGTGCAGCTCGCTCAGCAGAGTTTGGGAGCAGCCTCCAAAGCAGCCGCTGTGAGATTGCAGACCTCAACGTGCGCATCCAGAAACTCCGGTCTCAGATCCTCTCCGTCAAGAGCCATGTGAGAAAGCATCTGAAGGGCCTGTGAGGACTTAGGGGATAGAGACACGCACACCCAATCACACTGAATGCACACAAGACCTGGCCAAGTGGCCCTGAGCAGGTCTATTCTGGCCTCAGTTTCGTAACCTGCCAAGTTGTGAAGAACATGGTCTGCTATGGTGGCTGTGAGGATCGTGTGAGCTCTGCACAGAAATGCCCTCTGTAAAGCGTCCAGAGCTACTAGGACATCAGAAAGCCCCCACCATGCACAACCAGNCCCTTGCCCCTTGCCCAAGCCCAATCAATCATACAGAAAGGGAGGAATGAGGCCAAGTCTCAGCTTCCAATAGGAGACTCCTTTGGGTGGCTTGTGGGACTTCCCTACTCTTCAGGTCTAAGTGAGCTCCCTCTTAGTACATTGCAACCAATCACCACACCTAGAAATGGTGTTGCTTAGCTGTACACATACTCGGGCGGCGGCAACCTCAGCCTGGGCCCATTGCCTCTCCTNACCACTGCCTCCTTCCCTTTGGCCTCCCGGCTGCAGTGCCTAAAACTGGAGGAAAACATCAAGGTGGCNGAGGAGCAAGGCGAGCTGGCCTTCCAGGACGCCAAGGACAAGCTGGCCCAGCTGGAGGCTGCCCTGCAGAAGGCCAAACAGGACATGGCCAGGCAGCTGCGCGAGTACCAGGATCTCATGAACACCAAGCTGGCTCTGGATATCGAGATCGCCACCTACCACAAGCTAGTGGAAGGAGAAGAAAGCCGGTAAGGAGTGGGGTGAGGGCGGGGCTTGACAGTAACCGGGCCACCTGACAGGCCTGCTGTCCAGCCTCACCTAGTCACTGACTGGAGCTGGGACCTAGTTCTGCGTGGCCTGCTTGCCCAGCTGGAAAGTGGGCTAATGACAAGCATGGCTCACCTGTANTGGGGAAGCCATGAGTCGGACCAGTGAGATGGCTCAGTGCCTCCCAGTCTGAGCTCTATCCCTGGAAATCATATGGTGGAAAGAGAGAACCAAGTCCCACAAGGTGTCCTCAGACTTACACACACATGTAATGGCACACACACACACACACACACACACACACAATGTTTTTTTTAAGGTCCAAGGTGGATATCCTCTTTTAGTGGTCAGTCATGTTTGCTATCTATGCACAGCAAAGAAGGGACTGTGGCCCCCTGGAACCGACCCTGCGGGCTTATGTGAAGTCCAGGTGTGGGTCTCAAACATGAAGCCTCTCCTCCTCTCACACCCTAGGGAGCCAAAAGCAGGACAGCCATGGGTCCTCAGCTCCCTAAGCCCTAGGAACTCCAGAGACAAGATAGTGCTCTAGAGACAAAGAGAGCAGGCTAGCCAGGGTCACACAACAGGACAACCACAGGCCTGGGAATGACAGCCAAAAACCNCCCTGCACTTGGCAGACCTCAGCCCACAATCCTAACGGGGTTAAAACCCCAGGTTCCCTTCATACTGTACNGTGTCTTCCTCCCTCAGGATGGACCTGCCTTCTGCCACTGTGGTCAGCGCTGTGCAATCCCGATGCATGACCAGTAAGTCCCNAGAGACCCAAGACAGGGACACATGGGGTGTGGGGGTCCNTGGCCCCAAAGGCATCATGGATGTAGCTTCCAATCCTCCAGCCCCTTCCTTCTCCCACCCTTTGTGTCCCCTGTAGCTGCCTCAAAGTCTGGCCTCTCCAAGACCCCCTCCCGGAAGAAGAAGAACCGCAGAGGTCCCGTGATCAAAATCACTGAAATGTCAGAGAAGTACCTCTCCCAGGAGTCAGAGGCCTCAGAGTAAGACAGCGACCCCAGGAGCCTCAAGTCACTTCCACTGCAGCCGGAGGGATTTAAGCTAAACTTGAGAAAGTCACCTGGAGCCTCCAGGTTGGGAGGGGAGATGCTGAACTGAGGNGGATTCCAGCTGAGGCTTTGTTTCTCCGGATGGTCAGTGAANGCAAGGCGGCTTCGCCAGCTCCGTTCTACATCAGTGTCTCACTCACCACTTCCAACCTCCTGGTCACAGGTTGTCCTGGCTGGTAAAGGGGAACTTGGGGTCAGTCACCTCCTTGATCCTCTGAAACTCCTCTTCCTACATAGCTCTGACAAGGTGCTTGACTTTTGCCCATCGCTTGCCCTGACCTTCTGCCTCAGCCTTGCCTCGCTGCTGCCTCAGAGCCNAGGCTGCCATCCTCACTCAATAGCCAGGCCACAGCCTGGGCTGAAGGATACACTGGATTTTGTCCCATACATGGAGTTCCTGGAGACTAGGGGCTGAGGACCCCTGACTTTCCTGCCCTTAGGCTCCCCAGACACCTGACAGTATTGGGGAACAAGGGAAGGAAAGGCCTGGTGTGTTAGACAGAAGCCTAAGTCTCAGAGAGGCCCAGATACCTGNACCTACCCTCTTCTGGCGACTAAGATGTCAGCCATAAGTAGGCTCCAAAGCTACTCTGGCCATGGCCAACACCCTAGGAGCAGAAGGCAGAGATGACACCCTAACACCAGGCCTTGCCTTCACCTCCCTGCCGTTCTGGCTTGTGCCATCATCCTGCAGTCTGGGCTCTGCCTCCAGCCCGGGTCTCTCCAACCTTAACCCTTGCCTTTAGTACAGCAAGTCCTAGAGCCCCTGAGCCCACCCTGCCAGAAATACCCATTTCCCCNAAATCTTACTTCCTAAGACCTCTGTTCTATCCCCAGGGCCAATGATCTAGGACATTCCACCCAGTGGGCCAACTCTTCCTAGTTTCCTCCCACTTCCCTTCTTCCAAGCTTACTCCCCCTGCCTCTGGTTGTCCACAGGGAAGGCTAAACCTGGGGAGATCTGGAAGGTTCTTAGCCCTGAATTGGTCCAGGAAATCCCAATAAGGGCCTTCAAAGGGCTCAACCCAAGAGAGCCATTGTGCACCCACCAAGGATATCTGGACTTGGCCAGAGATTCCCATGTCCTACCCTTGGCTCTCAGCTC
>LZPO01017293.1:853837-865792 GCA_001675575.1 Neotoma lepida | reverse complement strand
TGAGGTGGACTGATGAGGGGGCAGGATCAGGGCAGCAGCACAGATGTCCTCACATCTGGCTCAGGCCCTCATGGGGCAGCAGCACAGATGTCCTCACATCTGGCTCAGGCCCTCCACAGTGAAGAGGCTCCAGGTGGACACTCACTGGCCATTTGAGTGGACAGCAACAGCTCAAATCCCCCTCTGTGACATGGAAACANGGGGCTGTCACAGAGTCATGAAGCACCCAGAATTGGCACCAAAGCAATCAGCACTTAGTAACCCATGTGTGCCCTTTGCAGGGTACCTAGGAAGATCTGTGTGCTGTTCGGGGTCTCTGCTGCACCTATAGGTACCAAACCCCATCCAGTTTCTCCCTCCCCTGCCATGAGCCCACCTGCTTCTCAGGTAGGGAGTAGAGAGAAGGCTGAGCCCAGCTGATGCTGCCCCAGGAACAGGGGCCTTAGTCACTAAGGGACATNTTAGGAACATTCAGCACTACCAACAAGAGTACCACACCATGAGCTAGGCCCCTCTGCACCCAGAACACAATGCCCTAATCCAGGTGTGTAGCCATGTGTATCTACTGTGCTGCCAGGTGGTTTGACCACACCCTGGTGACTCAGGGCTGGGGCATGAACCTGCCAGGCCAGTGGGAGAAAAAAGGCACCAGCTCAGGGCCTCGGCATCCAGCCTGAATCACTCAGAGACACACCTTCCCCCACCCCTCTCTAATGGTCTCACTCCAAGGGATCACAAGCCTCCGTACCCCCACCCCACACCCATCCTCCTTAAGTGGGTGCAGCAGAGGCAACAGGGAAACAACCCCTCACTGACCAGGTCTGGCCAAGGAGCTAGGAGCTGGGCCAGAGGAGCCTGGACAGTTTGGGTTCAGGCTGAGATCCCAGCCCACCAGGACACCCAGCTGCAACCCAGCCTGAGCATCAGAGTCCNGTGCCTGGCTTCCACGGTGGCTAAACCTGAAGGAGAGAAATTCCCTCATGAAGGAATGACCCAGCCCCTGGCCAGACTGAGCAGACGTAGGCCTGACTCTAGCCCCTCAGCCAGGCGCTAGGAATGTGGGAGCCATGACAAGATGGGATAGTNCAGTCTGCAGGTAGCCCATCTGGTTAAGGTCAAGGAG
Organism: Neotoma lepida; assembly: GCA_001675575.1. Taxonomy (NCBI): domain Eukaryota; kingdom Metazoa; phylum Chordata; class Mammalia; order Rodentia; family Cricetidae; genus Neotoma; species Neotoma lepida. The sequence goes on along the minus strand of LZPO01017293.1, from coordinate 864,669 downwards.
GTGCAGGCCCAACTTCACCACCTATACCTGAGAGTGAGGCCTGTCANGAATGATAGGCCTCACTCTGCTGAGCCTACCACTAGCCANAGCCCAAAGGAGCCCAAGTGCCCAGACAAGGTCCAGAGTGAGAGAAGAAACCAAGACAGAGGGGCAGATAGCAAGGAGGACAGAGCCACGACTCTCCCTGGAAAGAAGCCCCAGGCCCATCACAGTTCCACGTGACTTTAGACCTAGTGTCTAGGGCCCACTACAAGGTGCCCCAGGGTGGAAGGCCCTGCTTCCCTTAGAGTCCCCAGCCAAGGCCACAGCTGAAAAAGACCCAGCCAAAGGAAGAAGCNGCTCCCAACAGGGACTGTTCTTCAAGGTTCCAATGTCAGCCCAACCCTGCCTATGGTCCCTCATCCACCCAGCACAGTGCTAGCCAGCCCCAACCTCATCTGAACCATGTCCCTAACTATACCTCAAGCCAACCCCTCTTCACATTTCAGATTTAAACCCATCCCATCTCAAACCCTGATCCTCAGACTGCCACACACACCCCAAATTCCAATGTTAGCCCAACCTTGACCCAATTCCATGGCNGCTCCACCCTGGTCCCTAGTCCTTACCCCAGAAGCCTCCACCATTACCACCACTCTGTTCCAAGCCCCAAGCTTCCCATAAATCTTACTTCTACCCTGACTGCCCACCTGAGCCCACCTATGACCACTCTCTGGAACCCTCTTCAGAAAGCTGTACCTGGAATGAGTAGTGGGACAGGTGCCCACATGCCCTGTCTGTGAGTCACCACAGGGGAGCAAGGGCTTGGGACAAGACATTCTTTCCCCTAGGGCTCCCAGCAGCTCCATTCCAGGACTCCTGNGAGTCATATAGACCCTGGACCTACTGTCCNNCTACAGTCTACCATCCTCCCAACAGTTAGTGCACCATGCCTAAACAGCTAGGACCCTCTGCAACAATGCCTTCCCACACCCCACGCCTCAGCGGTGGATCAAGTCCAGACTCCTGGAATAAAGGTCAAGATTTCTTCCCAGAACNCCAGCTCTTCCCTGATACAGAATGCCCCCTTTCCATCCTAAAGGCCTCACAGGCTGGGCTGGAGGTCCCTGCCATCTGCTATCTAGAGAGAGGCACAGGGCTAGCTTGCTGGTCTAGCCCCTGCACCCTCCACCACTTCCAAGGCAGCTGCCACAGCCAGCTGAGAGGATGCTGATCCCTAGCCTGAAGCCACACTCCTCTCTCAGGCAGATGCTCTCAAGGTCCAGGCTCTCAAGTCCTACACAGCCTCCCCTCACCTTCAGCCCTAAAGAGGCAGGACCATCACAGGTGACTCTTCTTGGCCTGTCGCCATCATGTCAAGAGCCCTGACTTACAGAGTGGTTGAGCCAGGGGCACACACACATGAGACCCATAGAGTTCATGTCACATGTCATTCAGTGGAGGTAAGGCTTAAGGTCTTTTGCCCAATCCCAGGACTCCACATATCCAGGGCTCACCTCAGAAGCCTAGCCAGGAGTCACAGCCTCTTGTGGGCAGTAGGGGAGACAGGAGATTCGGGGACAGATAAGGCCAGGTTCCAGGCCAGGGTGTCCTAAGCAGAGATGCAGGAAGTTTCCGCTGCCATCCAACGTGGATTCCTCACAGTTCAGTTCAATGAAGAAGAGGCTTTTCCTCCTATGAAACCTGCCCTGCCCTCCAACTGCTATCATGGCCTAGGCCCCTGGGCCTCCTGCCTCCATCTTCAGAACTCTTGTTGCCTCAGCCCTTCCCTCAACCCACCCCAGGCCGGTCAGAGGGACGACTCTCCCTGCCCCAATGGCCTGTGGGTCTTCTAGAAGTGGAGGCTGATAGCACACCCCCCTCCAAACACTTCAGTCTTCAGCCTGCAGCCCTCACTGCAGCCTGATCACTCAGTCAAAACCCTCAACCCAGCCCAGCAAACAAGAATCCATTGCCAGCCACCCACACCCTGGCCCAACACTGCAAGACCCCACGCTGAACAAAATGGTTCCCAGGCCAAGAGTGCCTTCTTCCCCATGAAAGCGATCCTTCCTCCCAGGCCGGCTTAGGCCTCCCTGTAGCCCTAAGCTAGGCCCCAAACTCCAGCTCCAAAGGCCTTCTTCCTCCCAGACAGACGCCCAACCACAGTTTTCCTCTTCTGAACAGCAGGTTCTCAGAGCCCAGCTCACTGACCAGCACCAGACTCTCCATCTGACACCTCCTGCCTTCCTGACATCATGAGGGCTCAGAGCTACCCAGCTCATCTCCATGATGGTCCTGCGGCAGGAGTGTCATTGCTTGAATCTTGCTTACAAGAAGTGATGGAATGGTGGAGTGACATAAGACCCCACAGCCTTGCTTGAGTGACAAGATGGAGTCTTGGGGAAAGGTCTGGGGGTGGGCTGGGCCAAGCTCAGCTTCTCACCTGAGTTCTTATAACACAACAGTGGAGATCCCAGGCCTGAGAGAGCCAGAGGAACCAGGACACTTCTGTACAACTCACACCATCACTGATTAACCCCCTCATGTACACACACACATACACACACACACACCTGTCTCTTATACACATCTAGATGTGTATAAGAGACAGGGACAGGCCCCGCTGGAAAGCCGCAGCAGCCCTGCCCCCACTGGGAGCCATCAGGTTCCATGGGGCAGGAGCGCCCCCAGCTGACAACATGGGACCAGACCTCCTTAGGATCCTGCAGCCTAACCAGAGTTGGTAAAGCAGGCATAGGCACTGCTGGGCAGCTGGCAAGGGTGGAGATGGGAGACAGAGGCAAGTGGTGCTATAGTTGGGAGTCTAGTCTTGGACTCGGTGATGGTTGGACTGGCTAGAAAAGAAGAATAATAACACCCGAAAGCTGGTGAGTGAGATTGTGATACAGACCTGGGCTTGGAGGAGCGTGAGCCAAGGNGAAAGAATTCTCTCTCTGTCTGTGAGTCTGTCCAGAATGATGATCTAACCCTAGGAGACCCCTCTAGCCAGAGGAAGTGGGAGTAAACCAATGCCTCCCTTTCCTGATTGGCTCCATATTGCCCAGTTACTTAGTGTCCTCTCTAAGCAGCCTTCTGGAGCAGCTATTTGCAACTCTGTGAGCCACTCAGAGAGGCAGCCATTCAGCCCCGCACCCACACTGACACCGGTGTGCACAACACAAGAGAAATCGAGAAACTTGCACAGGAATGGACCAAAGCAGGCCTCCACATGGGGTCATTAGGAGCCCATAGCATCCTCTCCTTCCACTCATGAGAGACACATAGCTTAGATCCAAAACCTAGACCTTGGAGTGGGTTGACCAATGGCCCCAGAAAAATCTATCAAGAGCCCCAAACCCAGAAGGATGACTTCATCTGGTGTATGCAGATAGAAACAAAGTGAGATCGCCCTGGGTTCCCAAGTGAACCCTAAATCCAATGACAGGGTCTTTGTGAGAGACTGACAAGGAAAATATACAGGCACAAAGAGGAGCAGAGATGAGGACCAGNGAGCTCAGAGCAAAGCCCTGTTGTGGGATATTTGGTCACACTGTGAAACTCGGAGACTGTTAATAAAATTAACCTTGGATCAGGGGGCAGAGCCAGCAACTAGCTGATAGGAATTAACCATAGAGAGGAGGAGGACAGAGGAGCCAGGAAGATGGATAGAGATGCACAGGAAGGAGTAGGGAGGGACTTACAGATTCGAGATCTCTTTTGGTTTGGGACCAGTGGAGAGACACTCTCTTCCTGGGTCTCTAGCCATAAAGGAAGGTCAGCTGGTTGCTTCTCAGCTTCTCTGATCTAGCAGGTTTTCACCCTGACATCTGACTCCTGAGTCTTTATTGGTAAGTAGAACAATACAGACTTAGTTAAAACCTATATTTGGTGGCCACGGTCAAGCTGGTGCTGGCAGGACCAGAAATCCCACCAGATGCAGTCTGAGTGGCAAGGCCCTAATTCAAGGACNCAGATGGTAGTTAAAATATTAAAATATCAGTAGATTCAGGTGNGGCCACTAAGAAAAACAACAAAGCCACATGCACCACGGAATCCTCAAAGCTGCTAAAAGCCAGCAGAGGCAAAGGTAGTATCTATCCTGAAGCCTTCACCAGGAGCACAGACCTCTTTAAACATGGATTCACAGGCCTGTTAGGAAATGGATTTCTGGCATTTTAAACCACCAAGTTGGTGATTCCTGAGGACAATTGTAGGGAACCAAGACATTCATGAAAATAAGAGCGCCTCTGCAAGAAGGTTCGGTGACTACTGGCTTAGCCCTCCCAGGGACAAAATGTACAACCATGTGGGGCAGCACCGTGAGGCTCGGTCCTAGGATACAGCTCAGCAACTGAGGAACACAGAGACTCTGTGTTCCATCTTCAACACCACAAAGAAAGGGTGGATATGTAGCTCAGAGGGTAGAGGGTCCACCAAGCACACCAAAGTCCCTGCATTCAGTTCCTCAGCCCCTCGTTATCTAAAGTGGTAGCATACTGTTCTGGGATTCCAGACCCTCCAGAGGTGGGAGCAGGAAGATCAGGGTCATCCTGGGCCTCCGCCAGCTCCTGGCCCAGTTGGCCTACAGGAAACCCTTTCCCAAAGCCCCTACTACACCACAACAGAAAAAGTTGAGTGCTAAACCCCATCCATGACCTTGCCAAGCCACGTCTTGCTTGCCTGGCAAGCACCTATTAGACAGTATCATCATGGAATGGTTCACCTTCACTCTGCAGATGTCCTGAGAATCCAGATCTCCTAAAACCATGCCATGACAGAGGGCTACAGATTGACATCACCTCAGGAACTGTTCTAGTAACTTTTCTAGGCTGGGCTAAGACACCATGACCAGGACAGCTTAGAAAACAAAACGTTTAATTTGGGGCTCACAGTTCCAGAGGGTTAGAGTCCATGACCATCATGGCAGGAAAAATGGCAGCAGGCAGGCATGGTATTTGAATAGTACCTGAGAGCTTGCATCTCGAGCCGTAAGCGGGTATTGTATGATATTTTGTTTGTATTCTAACAAATAAAGCTTGCTTGGAGATCAGAAGGTGGAGCTAGCCACTAGTTAACCATAGAGGCCAGGCAGTGGGGGCACACACCTTTAATCCCAGCACTTGGGAGGAGGAAACAGGAAGATCAGGAGTTCAAGGCCACCCTGGGCTACACGAATTTAATCCAGTCTAAAAGAGAAACAGTGACAGTCATTGGTGGTGTAAGCCTTTGATCCCAGCACTTGGGAGGTGAAGAAAGGAATATAAGGCGGATGGAGACAGAATCTCAGCCCATTCAGTCTGAGGATTTGTACAAGTAAGAAGTTTCTAGTGGCTGCTNCTCTGCTTCTCTGATCTTTCAGCTTTCACCCTCAATATCTGACTCCAGGTTTTTATTGATAAGACTAATTAGGATAATACTTCATCCAGGGGGTGGAGGGAGAACACTAACTGGATTGGGATGGGCTGTTGAAACCTCTAAGCCCACCCTGGCCCCATGACACACCTCCTCCAACAAGGCCACACCTCCTAATCCTTCCCAAACAGTTCCACCAACTGTGGACCAAGTAGTCAAATATATGAACCTATGGGAGACATTCTCATTGAAACTAGCACAGGGACAGAGCTACAAACAGTGTGCTACCCACTTTGCCCCATGAGAACCATCCTGAACTCTCTCCCAATTGCTGCCAATCCATGTTCCTATGCTAAGTCTGTGAGGCTGGATGAATCTTCCAGATGTCAGGACAGTTGTGGCTGGGGTTCCTCCTTGGTCACAGATGTGTGGTCTGTACCCACCTGTCAGGCTCTGCCAGCTCTCTGTCAATCAGGCTGATGAATTTAATGGAGATGTCCTAGGGACCAGGACCCATGTGTATATTTTTCCAGTGTTCAAGAAAGGCACCAATGTCTGTTCTTGTGGGAAGAAATATTGGTTNGATTTGTACTGTTTTTTAAAGACTTTTTAAATTTTATTTATTTTATTTTAAAAGCTAAGCGCAGCTTTATTAGGAAAATGAAGGTGATATATAATCTTGAATAGCTGAGTTCTAGAAAAAAATCTGAAAGTCCTATTAGTGTGCATGTGTAGATGCTTGTTGCTTGCGTGCGTGCATGTGTTTGGGGGGACATACATATGCCTTGGTATGAGTGTGATCAGAAGACTGGGTTCTCTTCTTCCAATTTCATACGGGTTACAGGGACAAAACTTAGGTCATCAGGTTTTCATGGCATGTGCTTTACCTACTGAACCATGGCTTCCCTAGGCTCTAGTTTCTGATTGGTTGACTTTAGGTTTTTGGGAAACAGTATCTTTCTAAGCAGTCCAATCCAGCTTTAAACTTACAATCCTCCTACCTTCTGCTGGCAAGTGCTAGGATTACAGACATGCACCACCATGAGTCAATACTCTTTTTTAAGAAAAGGTTTTAGTTTAATTATGTGTATGTACCTGTGTCTGGGAAAAGATACAGCATGTGAGTGCACGTGCCTGTGAAGGCCAGAAGAGGGCACTGGATCCTCAGAGCTGGAATTATAGGCAGTTATGAGTTGTCCCATGTGAGTGTTCAGCAAGTATATTCTCTTAACCACTGAGCCATCTCTTCAGACTCATAAGTTGACCCTCTTGACTAAGGGGGTGGTGAAAGGTGCAAGTTTTACAGCTCTGGAGGGAAGGGTATCCTGACTTGTCAGGAAGTCAGGCTGACCCTGGAGCTGCAATAGGACAGCTCAGCCCTGGAGGGAANGGTATCCTGACTTATCCCGAAGCCAGGCTATACCTGAAGCTGGGGTGCGGTGGGGGATGGTTTCCCCACAGAATGTAGCAATCCTGCTCCTCTCCTAGAGCTGTTACAGCTGAGCTTTGCTCAGCGCCCCCCCACCAATTAAGGGGGCTTCCCAGAAGAGCTCTGCCTCTTCTCTCAGGCCCAAGATGTTGCTTCTTCTGCTTCACTCTGCTAAAGAGGAAACCCCTGCAGAAATGTAAGTCTCCTCCGACTCCAGCGAAAAGTTGTTAATATTTTCTCCTCAGCCCCCCCCCCAAGGGAACATCTCAGCAAGGTTTTCTCAGCTCAGTCACCTAAGGGATGTCTCAGTAAAGGTTCTTCTTGCTGGAGAAAGAAGATCTTCACCCAAGACTCTTTTAAGAAAGATATTTATTTGGGAAGGAGGAACCCAGGAGAGTGGTTACCTCTGCCAGAGTGGGAAAGCACAGCCAACAACTGAACATAGGGGTTTATACAGGGCTTCTTAGGGGTGGAGTTTCTCCAGGGAGAAGATTTTCTGCTCAGGGATTGGTTAGTTTTCCTGCTCAGGGATTGGTTGGTTTCATTGGTCAGGGGCAGAGCTGGCTCTGGTTTCAGGGCCAAACTGTATTCCTTTCACTGGCCCTTTTTAGCCTTTTGGCTCTAGTTTCAGGGACAGGGCATATTTCCTTCACTGGCTCTGGTTCTAGGGCCAAAGTGTGTTTTTTGGCACTGGTTTCAGGGTCAAAGTGTGTTTCTTAGAGTCTGGGTTCAGGGCTAAAGTGTTTCTTTCAGTGCCTCTGGGTTTAGTGTCAGAGTGCTAGAAATCGTGCTCAGGAATTGGCTGGTTTCCTGCTCAGGGATTGGCTGGTTTTCCTGCTCAGGAATTGGCTGGTTTCCTGCTCAGGGATTGGCTGGTTTTCCTGCTCAGGGATTGGTTGGTTTTGTTGGTCAGTTGGTCAGGGACAGAGTTGGCTCTGGTTTCAGAGCCCAACTGTGTTTCTTTCACTGGCTCTGGGTTTAGTGTCAGAGTGCTAGAAATCGTGCTCAGGAATTGGCTGGTTTCCTGCTCAGGGATTGGCTGGTTTTCCTGCTCAGGAATTGGCTGGTTTCCTGCTCAGGGATTGGCTGGTTTTCCTGCTCAGGGATTGGTTGGTTTTCCTGCTCAGGGATTGGTTGGTTTTGTTGGTCAGTTGGTCAGGGACAGAGTTGGCTCTGGTTTCAGAGCCCAACTGTGTTTCTTTCACTGGCTCTGGTTTCAGGGCCAGGGTGAGTTTCTTTGGCTCACCCTTTGTCTCTACAAAAGGAACAGAGATTCCCATCTGCCTTTCCCACCCTGGCAGCCCTGCTGAGTCCTGGCTCACTCTATGAGGGGTTGTACTTGCTCTAAGAATGTCAGACCCATCTCAGCACTTGAGAAGCAGAGGCAGGTGGATCTCTATGAGTTTGAGGCCAGTCTGGTCTACATAGAGAGTTCCAAGCCAGTCAGGGCTATATAGTGAGATTCTGTCTAAATTAGTTAAAAAGAAAAAGATTGTCAAAGCCAGGTTTATATTTGGAGATCAACAAACGGCTGCTAGGTGTATGCAGTAAAATATAAAACACTTTAAGAGGGGCGGGAGGAGGGAGGATAGGGGGTTCTGTGGTCGGTATATAAAATAAATTAAAATCTTTTAATAAAAAATTAAATTAAAAAAAATACTTTAAGCTGGACTTTGGCTAGGACATCCACACCTGGCTGTAAACAGAGATGGAGTTTTTCTGTCCTGACTGNCCAGTCCCAAATAAACACACAAAAGCTTATATTGATTACAGAATGCTCAGTCGATAGCTCAGGCTTATTAACTAGCCCTTTCGTTTAAATTAACCCATTTCTATTCATCTATGTATTGCCACGTGGTCCATGGCTTTACCAGCCCTCTGGCATCTTGCTTCTTGGGCAGCTCCCTCATGTCTCTCCAACCCTGCCCTTCTTCTTCCCCTCCTTAGTTTGGTTTTCCCGCCTAAACTTATCCTGCCTGGCTATTGGTCAGTCTGCTTCTTTAGTAAACCAATCAGAGCATAATTTGCACAGTGTACAGGAGGATTATTCCACAGCACCTGGCTCCTGCTTGTCCCCCATACATTTATCCTTAACTGTGTCACCAATAATCCCAAAACTTAGCCACCCACCACAATAGACACTTCTCAGTTTCTGTGGCAGGAACTGGGAACAGCTCAGCTACTTGGCTTTAGGCTCCAGCTCTACAGAGGCTACGGTCAAAGTGCTGGCCAGGCAGCTGTCAGCTGAAGGTCTGACAGGGAACACATTGCTGAGAGGGCTCTCCACATCACCACTAGCAGGAGAATCCTAGGCCTCCCCAAAGTGGACCTTGCCATTGGCTGTCCACATGTCCCTGTGCTGTGACAGCTGGCTTCCATCACATAGTGACAAGGAGAGCCTGGAGGTGTCGTAGTGCCTTGTATGAGCCCAGGCAGGAGCTTGTCGCACCCTCCCCTCACACTGTCTCTACGGTCCTCACAGCATTGGTACAGCTGCACTGTCGCAGTGGAGGCCGATAGCAAAGCCAAGAATGTTGACTTCAGATTGTCCCAGAAAGTTTACTCTCTCCTCATCCAGATGTGGAAGTGACACCCCTGCCCTCCTACTCACTGGAAGTGAGCCCTGGGGTGCCCACACTCGCTGAAGCGCCCCTTCATGAGCCGTTTCGGAAAACCACACACACCAGCAGGTTGGGTGCAGGTGATGCCTCAGGTCCCCAGTGTCATGGTCACTTCATGTCCAACAGGACTAGAGTGTCTGGATGCTTCCTTTCCCCAGGGCGCAGATGTCTATTTGACGGCAGACGTTTGTGAAATGTGACAGTCAGTGCTGCCGTGAGTCANGTGATTCTCACTAACTGCCCTCCCCCCATTCATTCTCCATTCACAGTTTAGAACCTGGTGAAATTGCCTGGACTTTTGGGGCATCATTCTTGGTCTCCCCAATGATACACACAGAGGAGTTGCGCCACCTGCTGCTCATCTGCTTGCTTGGAGACATCGCAGTCTCAGCCATCTTCAGATCTCTGAAGTTGGATCCTCTTAGCTGCAACCCTGAGCTTGNGACAACAAGCTTGTGTCACAGGGAGGTTGGACCTACAGCATGTTCAAGAGTCGTTGCTGACAGCCTCACTAGTGGTGTTTCTTAAACAGGGNAGCCCTGATCTTCTATAAGTGGCCTGATTGTGTTGAATTTCCTGGGTGCCAGCCAAGGAAAGAAGATCAGAACCNGCAGGGAGGGGAGAGGGGCATTCCTTTCTCATACCCCTCCACCCATTCCCTAACCAGCTTCATGCTTCATACCCAACACCCTGAATCCAGGCCTCTCAGGTACCAAAGGGAGGCTAGGGCACACCCAAGCCTACAAAGAGGCTGGCCCTAAAGAACCCACACAGAGCACCTTGCTGTTCAGCTGGAACCTCCAGCTCGCCCCTGCGAAAGTCCCATTTCTCTCTCTCCAAACCCTGCCCTCCCAGAGAATCTCCAACAGAGAAGAGCCACCAAAAAGCCCAGTTCTGCATTCTTGGTGACAGTGTAGGCTTCTCCCCTGAAGTTGCCAGGGGCCCAAGACCCCCACCGAAAAGCGTACCATATTTGGNCACAACATGGAAGACACGTCATCAACCCTCACCAACAGGGTACATAAGGGCCCTGCCTTAGATCGGCCATGTGATTTTCTCCTGCCTCTTTTCCTGCCTTGATCTTGGCGGGGATGGAGGACTCACCCGGGAGTTGCTTTGTCCAAAATAAACCTGGCCTTTTACTTTTTTAATTTGGCTTGATCTGGCTTACTGGGTCAGCGGAGAAACCTATTATCNGGGTTCAGAAAACCTATTATCTTGGTGCCCCCACTTCAGTCCTTCCAGAGCCCCCATGAAGCTTTACACCAGGACTTGCTGTTGGAATTCCTGGCCACTCCCCCAGCTAAGTGACCTCACATGTGCAGTTCAGTAGCCCATTGCGCATGTGCAAAGGAATCCCTGCCTCTTCCTCCCTCGCTCTCTCTTCTCTCTCTTCTGTCTCTTCTCTCTTCTCTTCTCTCCTCTCTCTCCTCTCTCTCTCCCCTCTC
>LZPO01017293.1:807011-826450 GCA_001675575.1 Neotoma lepida | reverse complement strand
TCAGCTATGTAGAGATCCTATCTCAAACATTCCCCAAAAGGTCACCTCTAGTCAACACCTCAGAAGAAAACAGGGAACACCCTGACTGCAAGCATGCCAGGAAGCTTGTGAAGACACCTTCACCTTCTCTAGCTCCAAGCCCCTCAGATGTCCACCCTCCAGGGCACCCAGAGACTGACTAGAATACCACAACCTGCCAGGAAAATGCACACATGGCCTGGAAAAATCTGCACAATTCTCTGTCATCCCTGCTCCCTGCCCTAGGACCACGACCAGGACCTCAGTCAGCTACAACGCTCCTCCCTATGGGCAGCTCACTCAGTTGTGCTTAGATCTCCCCAGGTGTAGCCAACAGCATTACAGAATACAGAATAAGTAAATAAATGTAGCAGTGGAGATTGAGTATGCCTGTGTAAAAATGCATGCGTTCCCAAGCACTGCCCTAGCAGTGAGGCAGGCCAGCCTGGGCAGTGTCACCAGACACCACAACCCCAAGACCTGCCTTTCCTTAGATACCCCATGTTAAATAGTTTTGTGTATACTCTATAAAGACAAAACACCCCAGTGCCCTCATTCATAGGACAGTCATGGTCACATCTGGTTGGTCACATCTGGTTGGGTGACACCTTTGTATGTAAATGTCTAACAGCACAAGCGCCACCAGTTTTAACCTGTGTCTAACTGCATCAACCCAGTCCTCTCAGCTTGGAATAATGCCCTCAACATACACGTGTGTCATCACAAGAATGTCAGAAAGCATTCATGTTTCAGGGCAGGACACAGGCCAAGACAGCTAAACTCACATCTCAACTTTATTGGCCACCCTTATGGTAGTTCAGTACAGCGTAGAGAGGGAACCCCACCAGGGGAGGTGTGGAAAGGCTGCATCCAGGACAGGACCATTACAAAGGTGACAGGGTCACCCAAGGCTGGTGGCCACCAAACAAGGACATCAAGAGCTTCTCTTCAAGTCTCACCAAGGTTCTAGAGCAGGTTCCAGGGGCCAAGACCTCAGCATCACAGACTCCCAGAGTCATCAAGGAGTTGCCACGGCTCCAAAGAGGCCTACAGGGCAAGGGTGTCTTTGATGAGCCTGCGCATAGTGGTGGTGACTGAGGTGCCCAGGGCATCGGTGATCTGAAAGGAGATCTTGTAGAGGTAGGGCTGCACGTCCCGCAAGCCCGTGTCAAACACGTTGTCCACCTCCGACTGCGTGGGCATCTTGGGCAGGTACTCGTGCCGGCTCATCACCTCCACAATGTTGATGATCTTCTCACAGAGCTTCTCCCCCACCTTCTCGCGACAGATCTGCCGCTCCTGCTCTGTGGCCAGGGCGACCACGTGCACCTTGACCGTCCACACCTCCCAAGGGATGCATTCATCTGAAAAAGGCCAGCGAGACTTTTTCTTCTGGTAGAATTCCAAGGACATCTGGCCTAGCCCGTCACCACCTGAGTTTCGAAGTGCATCCTGGGGAAGACACAAGAGATGAGTGGGCTGTGGNCGTGGAAGGTTCTTATCCTGTGAGGCCTGATTCCCACACCTGGGGAATCCATTTCCGCTTTACCCACCCTACCCACTAAACACTGCAGGGGGTGAAAGCTATAGAAGGTAAAGGACCGTGTGAGGGACAGAAATACTGCTAGCCTAAAACTGGCTCAAGCAAACTCACACCCTTCTCCTCGCCCGGCTCCAGTTTTAAGAAGTGGCGCTGTGTCAAACATGAGCTGAGGTACAGGTGCACATGCACACATGTGTACAACTCACACATAATGAACTACTGTGTCATACCAGGGGCCATGTTGTGGGTGAACGAGAACGGCCTCCACAGGCTATTTTTTGTATATTTGAATACTTGGTCCCTAGTTGGTAGAACTGTTGGGGTTTGAATTAAGGTTATGTGAGGATTTAAGGAATTCGTGACATGGATGTGGAAACATCTGATGTTGTGTTTCTCAAAAAGGGAATTTGGAATGCCAGTAGCTGTGAGAAAGAGCACGGGAATGCCTTGTGGCCTTCCTCGGTTTCTAGAAAATAGGGAAAAGGCTGCTCTCATGACTCAGACTTTTATATAACCTTGAAGATGCTGGCCTGCGGATCAGGCTTCTCTGCTGAACTGTAAACTCGTAACTGTTATCAAGAGCTGTAATGATAAAAACAAGCCTCGGGATGCATTTGCAAACTTGTGCTCAAGCGCCTTGGGACCCTGGTTTCCTGTGTCAGTTCCTCTGCATTGATGAACCTCTCACAAGAACTGTTGAATAGATTGGGGGTGTGGCTTTGTTGGAGGTGTGTCACTGGGGTTGGGCTTTGAGGTTTCAAAAGACTTGTGCCATTCCCAATAAGTTCTCTCTGCCTCCCCATTATATCTCAACCTTAAGCTCTCAACTCCTGCTCCAGCACCATGCCTGCCTGCTGCCATTCTCTGCACCCTGATGGTCACAAACCAATGCTTTGAAACTGTAAGCCCAAACATGCCATAGTGTCTTATCACAGAAAGACAAAAGTAAGGTAAGGGTTGGTACCAGGAGTGGGGTAATGCTGGGACAGGTTTAATCATGCTGTTTTGGGACTCTGAACTAGGAAAGTGATTGAATACTGTAAGCGGGGCTTAATGGGCTCTCTAGCAGATGTTTGGAAGACAATGGTGCTGAAAGCGATATAGACTGTGGAGGCCTGGCTCAAGAAGTTCAGAGGGGAACAGTATTAGTAACTGGGCTAGAAGCCATTCTTGTGATATTTACACAAAGAATGTGGCTGCCTTCTACCCTTGTCCTAAGAATCTGCCTGAGGCTAAAGTAATGAACTAATTTTGTTAGCAGAGAAGAGTTCAAGACAGCCTAAGAGACGACTCTGTCACATGGTTAATAGTAACCACCCTTACAAAGGTCTGCAGTGGGGCAAAAGAAAAAATGCACAGTTTGAGGAGAAAAACAGCACCAGGAAATTTAATGTTGGAGCCTGACCTCATACTGAAGGAGGTGAGTTTTTTTGTTGTTGTTATCTCCAGGTTTATTGAAATATTACGACACAACAGAAAAGATTCAGATGCTCCACCTGGTATTTTCAAATTCATCTCCACTGCAAGCTGAATGGCTAGCAGGTTGGAGGGACTGCCAAGGTCCAAAATCTTCAGCCTTTCCCTAGTATCAGGGTCTACCCTCCATGATGTGGGGCTGAGGCCTCGGGAACAGAATTCTCTCCACTCTCTCCTGCTCCTGCAGCTCGATGGAGGAACCTTTACAGGACCTCTCTGAATCGGCTTATGTGTGGCACAGCTGCTAGCCTTTTGTGCAGCTTTTTGCAGGGAATAGTGGTGATCTGTGCACACACACTTGGTGTGGACATCACTGCTGGCATGTGGAGCACTTCTCAATAAGCTCTAAGGAGGTGAGATTTTTTTAAAAGGCCTAATCGAAAATGGAATGAAGGGAGGGTCTCAGGGAGGACCCTGCCCAGCTAAGTGCCCACTCTGTAAAAAGGAAAGGCTGGAGGGATATTCTGCTCCTAAAAAGTAACAAGACAAAGCTGCTATGAATATGATTCTCAGAGGCCCAGGTTCTCCCCAAACCTGGCAGTATTGTTCACGTGGTTCTGGCTTTAGTCATGAAGGATTCACAAGTAACGAGGTTGTGGAATCTTCCTCTATAGCTAAGGAGAGGCCAGGTGTGTGGCAGAGGGGTCCCTGCATGGAGGCCCTAAGGGGCCATTGTGTGAAGCTGTGAAGGTGAAACCTGAATTGCATTGGAGACCCCAAGAGGTCAGAGATGCCAGACCTGTGGGATGCCTGCCAAGGAGAGCTGCAGACAGGGAGTGGAACCAGCCCANGAGACAGAAGTGTGTTAGTATGCTGCAGTCAGCAAAGCTGGAGGGGTGGAGCCATCTGAGGCCTCTGACATGGAGTTACGGGATTTGGATTTGCCCTGCTGAGTTTTCGGTCTTGCTTTGGTCCAGTGTTTCCTCACTGTGCTCCCATTCCTTCCTTCTGGAGTGGTAATGTCTATTCTGTGCCATTGTATGTTGGAAGTATGTGATCTGCTTCTGGTTTTATAGGGAGTTATAGATAAGAGATTGCCTTGAGTCTGATCCCTGGAGCCAAGTAAAGATGCTGAGCACGGTGTGGACACGTCTAGCTCCAGCCCTGGGGAGGCAGGGGCAGGACAGCTTCAGGCCAATGAGACTGTCTCAAAGGACGACACCCAGGCTGTCACCTGGCCCCATACACACGTTTCTCATGTATTCACACACACATGTGCACAAAGGCATTAAAAAAAGATCACTTGCCAAAGCGACCTTGTGCAGAGCTGTACCAAAGTTTGACTCCAAATTGTCTGACCTCAACACCTGTCACTTGGATGTCACATTGAGGTCCTCCCCTTTCTACCACCCTACTCTTGGGTCCCCTGCAACCTTCAAATCTTTTTCCTGGGGCTAGAGAAATGGCTCACTGGTTAGGGTACTGCAGAGGACCCTAGTGTAGTTCCAACATTCCATCAGGCAGCCCACAACCACATCTAATTCCAGCTTCAGGGACTCTGACAGCCTCCTCTGGCTCCCACAGGCACCCGCACACGTGTGAACATACTTACACAGACACACGTGGGGCACATACTTATACAGACACACATGGGGCACATACTTACACAGACACACTCGTGCACATGCTTACACAGACACACTCGTGCACATGCTTACAGACACACTTGTGCACACACTTACAGAGACATATACATAAACAAAATACAGCCTCTTTTGAAAACTCTCCAATATCTCCTCCCCAGATAAACCCTACTTGCTTTTTTACTTCATGACAGCCCAAACTCAGTCTCTTTTTAAAGAGCAGGAGGAATGGTAAAGCCTTAGGGACCGGCCTAGAAAAGAGGAAGTCAAGGATGGAGTCGGGAAAGTGAAGGACAAAGATCTGGCAGCTGCGTTTCTTCTCTCCTGAGAAGCACATGGGACCAAATATCCAATAATTCCATCTACACTGTCCCGTGGGCTCCTGCTCCAGGCTGGGCCCCTGAGAAAGCAAAGATGTCTCTCCAGCGGGCACAGTCATCCCTCCACAGACAGTCAAACAACCCTGACTGGTAGTGACAACTCTAACAATTCTGTAATAGTACAGACTCTAGTCTAACACTAAGCACGTCGTGAACATTAAATCCTTGTGGTACAGAAACCCACAAGGCAGGTACCACTGTCACTCTAAGTTCACTGTCTGTGGTATCACACTTGTCCAGGGGGATGGATGGCTCTAGTCTCTAGTTCCTGCTCACTCATCCCCTTTTCTCAAAAAAAGGTGGTCTCACTATGTAGCTCTGGCTGTCCTGGAACTCACCATGTAGACCAGGCTGGCCTCAAACTCTCAAGAGATCTACCTGCCTGGGATTAAAGGCGAGCGCCACCATGCCCAGCTAGTCCCTTCTCTGTGCCTCTCAGTCACCAAGAGATCACAGGGATGAAGACTGCATGTCTTAAAGAGTGAGGAGGAAACCTCACAACCCCAGCTGCCTAAGCTTACAAGGAAAGCGATGGAGTACGGGTGCCGCAGCCTCCGAGAGCGTCCACTCACTGTGCAAACCCTGCAGTAAGTACACGGCCTGGGAACAGACAGGCTCCGGGAACAACGGAATGAAGGGAGGAGAAAGGCAAGAAGAGGAAGATTTCCCTTCGATNCTCTGAAACTAGACTTCTCAGTGAAGACAAAGAAAAACCACACTGCCAGTGAGGAGGGGACCAGGGCAATTCGGGAGAAATAAAAGACAACATATCACAAATGGTCTCTCATGTGCAAAATCTAGATTAAATACATGCAATCATACATACATACATGCGTGACATGAAATGAAGACTATTCAGGGGAGAAAGGAGACCATCAAGAGAGGGACGGATAAGAGCAAAGTACAGTGACATACAGTATGAAGATGTCATGATGAAACCCACTGTTTTATATACTATCTAAAAAAATCGACAGGGCCATTTCATCACGGGAGTGGGGTGACCAACTTGAGCAGCGTGGTGTGTTCCTTATCCCGTTCTCCCTGCCTACACAACTGTACACAAGCACAGGTCACAATGCCCCAAGGGACTTCACATTCGGAGAGAAGCCACTCAGCCAAGCACTTGTCCCTCTTAGAGAGTTTCAGACCAGATGGGAAAGGCCCTGACTATGTGAGGAAGAAACAGAAGAGACGGGGTGGTCAGGACAACAGGAGCAGTGACCACCTCCCAGGGACCTCACTGCTTAAGCCGGGGGGCTGAGGTTCAGCTCGCCCTTCCTCCTGAGAAAGTAGGAGCACCCTCCCAGACACAGAGCTCACCTCCCCCAAAGGCACTCTCAACACACCTGTTCTTTCAAGCCTTGAAGAACTGACTGCTGCTCTCTGGAAGAGCAAGCTGGTCCACCACACAGCCAGGGTGGAGGTCCACCTGCCATTGGCTGGGCCACTCACCTACCTTGAATTCCCCAACAACCTTGCGCAAGGCCCGGTCCAGCTCCTCAGAGGAGACACGCACATATGTGAAGTCAATGAAGTCACAGTCAACATCCTGGATGCCCACGGTGCCNATGGAGTAAGTGCCCTCCTTCTTGTAGTGAAACTTGCCCGTACTTCGGTGCAGGAGCACGGTGTGCAGCACAGCCAGCATGGCCTCCTCCACCTGCCGCCCCTCCACTGACACTTCCAGCACTTCTGAGCGACAGTTCATCCTGCAACCAGCACTGGAGCAAAGGCCGAAGACAGGAAGCTTCACCCCACCTAGGGGGCAGCCTGTAAGAACGGGTCAGATCGTCCAGAAGGTCCTGTCTACTTCCTGCTCAAATGGGCTCAGCCTCTGCCTCTACTGCCCTTCTGTGTTCTGGCAGCACATTTTATGAGAAACCCACAGACCCTTGGGAACAGGAAGGGGCAGAGCCTCAAGATCCCGAGTCCAACTACCAGGTGAGGTGAGATTTGCATTCCATTTGTGGCATTCGCTCCGGCAGTGCTGCCTCAGGCAGGCAGAGTCAGCGTGAGCACAGTGAGCTCTGCCCTCGGAAGCTGCAGGTGCAAACCCAGGAAGGGAAATGGTCCCACAATGGCAGGAGCATGAGTTGGGAGCACAGAGAGAAAATCCCAAGTCAATCTTCTGAGACCTTAATGGCAGGGTTAAAGCATCTGGACTCTGTCCCAAGGGCGACCAAGTCACTGAACTCTTGTACCCACATCCAATCTCTACATCAGAAAATCAGCTCTGGTTGCAGGGCACATAACAGCTCTTTACTCCTTTGGGGTCACAAATCACTTTGACAAATCATTGGAAAGCTTTAAAACCCAGACAATATACACACTCCAAATCTACACATATCCAGAGCCATCTAGACTCCTATGTAAAATATATTTAATACAAAAAGTTTGGGCAGCAAGATCAGCTGGAAGCGTAACTAGAAACGAGGCAGTGAAATATGGAGTGTGAAAATATTCGTGTCCAATAGTCCTCGAGTTAATACCAAAGAGCAGCACTTCTACTTTGTTTTTATATTTTAAGAGATAAGGTCAGAGCTGGGAGCAGTGGTGCACACCTTTAACCCAGCACTTAGGAGGCAGAGGCAGGTAGATCTCTGTGAGTTCAAGAACAGCCTAGACTATACAGTGAATTCCAGGATAAAACAGAGACCCTGTCTTTAAAAGCACCACCCCCCAACAGAGAGAGAGAGAGAGATAGACAGACAGACAGACAAGGTCTGTTTCCCAAACTGGCCTGTAACTCCTGGACCCCAGTGGCTTTCCGGCCTCCACCTCCTGGGTAGGTGGAACTACAGGGTGAGGCTGGCTCTCCTACACCTTCCTGTGTGCAATGGTTTGGACCTGTCTGTTTGGTTGGTTTGGGTTTTTTTCAAGACAGGGTTTCTCTCTGTAGCCCAGGCTGTCCTGGAACTCAGAGATCCGCCTGCCTCTGCCTCCCTCTCAATGCGGGGGATTAAATGTGTGCGACACCACCACCTGGCAATTTTGTGACAGGGACAGAGAAGCTAACTCTCAGACCCTAATGGAATCATTCAGCCTCTCTGAACCTCCGTTTTCTATCTATACACTGGGACTGCAGCAAAGACTTAAGAGAGTACATGTAAAACAGTCTCCTGGTTGAAAACAATGACTCAAAACGCCGGGTGTCCAGGATTAGATTCCGCAGCCGTGCCCTAACAGCTGGACAAGCTGCTTAACACTTAACCCCAGCTATAAGACAATAGAAAGACTGGGGATGTAGTTCAGTGGTAGAGCTCTTGTCTGGCACGTAAGGTGCTCTAATCCCCAGTACCCAGAAAAAAGAGAGAGAGTAATAACCAAGCAATGGCACCTTCAAATAACTGTTTCAAAGACGGAAGGAATTAAACGTGTATACCACCTAAAACCATGCCTGATGAACAGCAAGCCTTCACTAAGCACTGGCTGCTGACATTCATTATTATACTGTTATTAGCTGGCAACTACGCAAAGATACACTGGGGTGGGCACTGGGAAAATAAATTAGAAGGCAGGAGCTGGAGAGATAGCTCAGTGGTTAAGAGCACTGACTGATCTTCCAAAGGACCTGGGTTCAATTCCTGGCACCCACATGGTGGCTCAAAACCGTCATCCAGTCCTATAAGAGCCAACAACCTCCTCTGTGGCCATTGCACATACATGGTGCAGTCATACAGGCAGGCAAAATATCCATACACATAAAAAATAATAAATACTTGGAAAAAATAACTCAGAACGTAAACAAACATACTGAGCCCACAGGGAATACAAGCAGTTACGTTTCTAAGTTGTGTACTCTGTTTGCCAGCGACTTGGTGACTTCTCACCACCTCGCGCACATAGACCATCTCATCTTTATTGTCCTCTAGAGAGCAATAGTTAAACTATTTCTTCTACCAAAGGAATCTACTGGTGTTTCAATTCACTGGCTTCGGTTTTGCTATCTGCTTTGTTAGTGTGTTTTAGCAGGGAGTTTTATTTTTGAGACAGGCCTTCGTACAACCCAGGCTTGCCTCCAACTCGTGGCAATCTTCTGCCTCAATTTCCCAAGTGCTGGGCTTTGTCTCCTGCTCTGAAATAGTAGTACTCTACTCTAGACACAAGGCAGCAGTGTGTGGTCCACTCTGCCATCAGGCTGGCTCCCCTTCTGACCTGGCCATCAGCTCAGGCATACCTGTACTATCAGGTGTTTTCCACATCTCCCACTAGACACTCCCTACAGGAAAGGGACTATATCCTATTCGTCACTATAAACTGGCTCCTCTTAACTGCTCAATACATCCTGACCCACTTCCAGGTTCTTCCAAGGGTTTCGTTTCTCTTGGACCAAGGATACGACGGCTCTCTATTATCTTGTTTAATTCCATCCTACAATTCCCCACCTAGAGAGTCCCAGCTCTGGTCCAGCTCTTTCTTTCATTTCTCCCTTTAACCAGCAACTTCTCTCGTTTTCAGCATTACTCCAGGACCCACCCCTTCCTTCCAGCCCCAGCCAGTTTTAACGGGGGCTACATTTCCCTCCGGTCCCCCTAAAGATCAGGCTGAAGTCCCGCTGACCCAGGACACACCAATCCCCCACCCTGCGTATAGAGACTTGAGCAAGAGTCGCTCAGCCTCGGGTCCCCCTTCTTCCGCCGCTCCTTCCCAGGGCTGCTCCAACCCCCGCGCGAAAGCCGAGGGTTCGGGGACAGGCTAAAAGCAAAAACAGGCTACGTGGGTCCGTACCGAGAATCCGGACCGGACGTCAGGGTGGCTGCCCGCAAACTCGCGCCGTCTCGGGGCAGCAGCGCAGACGACGAGGACGGGGCTCGCACACCTGTCCCAAGCAGGACACCAACACAGGTCCCTCCACGACGTCGCCCCCTGCGCCTGAGCGGCGCACACACCGGAAGTTCTGCGCGGCCGGAGGGCGGAGCCGGAAGGAACCACCCGCGTCTAGGGTGGATGCTGGCATGGCTCGGCTCGCCCCAGCCCTCCCCAGCCCTCCACCAACTGCAGCCGCAGCGTCGGGAAGCTCTCACGAGCCACATATGCTCTCGTGATGCTCCGTAACTAAAGTGCTAGTGTTTTTCTTGGTTGTCCTTTGGGCCCTAAGACTCGGTGAGAAAATTCACTCCCTCATTTGGACGAGTCCATTCACTCCTACCAGCGAGAATGTTGTTTGGGCTGGGACAACTCACTTCCGCCATCGAGACAGGAGGGAAAGAAGGGAACGAGTGGACTCGGCGCTGCCTCTGGTGGCCGAGCTGAATCATCGGCGGAGAGCCTTCCCCCGCGACAGAGGTGTGGTCCGGGGCTGGCAGCCCTAAGACAGCCAGCAGGGATCCCAGGATCCAGGTCTTAACATCTGAGGGGTTCCCTGGAGATGAGCGCACGCCGGTGTGCTGCTGCACGACGCTGAGTGGGTGACCGAATCTGCGCTGGCCCCAAGTGCATGACAGTCAGGCTCACTGAGCTTAGACCCACAGGAAGATTTCGAAAACGGAGCTTAATTTCCCTAAGTTATCTTTATACAGAAGGACTACCCGATGTTCTGTCATGACCGAGCAGGTGACCGTCTTTCCTTTAAGGATTTCGCGGTTGTTTCTCTGACATCACCCATCCTTTCTGAACTCCCTTATAAACGGGGAGCTTCTGTGAGGGATCACGAGAGAGACCTTTGTGATCTATAAGGTATTCTATGAATACAAATTAAGTGTTCCTGCTACATAATTTCTCGGAGCATGTTTAGTTGTCTTTGTGATTGGTAAGCCAGAGCCCACAGGGTTTGGTCAGTTGCTGTGAGCTCCTAGAGGGCGTGCGTGTCCCCAACTTCCAACAGGGGGCACTCCTGAGTTGTTTAACCTGAGGCTGAAGAGGATCGGTTTCCAAACACATTTCATCTCCCAAAGCAGTGACTGTCTTGTATCTAGCAATCCTACAAGGTGGATAAGAAATTGGGGATGAAAGAAGTTAAGTCACTTACTTAGATCACTCAGTAAATAGCAGACCCTGAAGTTCAAACCGGTGCATTTTACCAATACGGAAGCTCACCTCTCTGCCTTCTGCAGAACCCTCCAAACACACCACAGTTTTCTAACACATCTCACCAACCAGGAAGGAATGCGTCAAATGTACAGCACCTACTGTCTAGTAGGGAACCGCCTTGATTTACAATATGTTTGCCAACTTTCCACCATGTCAATTTTAAGCCACAGGACATGGCTGAATTTGGAGTCTAAAATACATAAAGAATTACTCTATTGATCTATCAGGAGGAGTACCATAAGGCGTCTAGGGGTTAGAACCAGGTGTGTGTGTGTGTGTGTGTGTGTGTGTGTGTGTGTGTGTGTGTGTGTGTGTGTGTGTGTGTTGGAAGTTGAACATAGGGCTTTGTACATCTCTCTACCACTAAGCCACAACCCTGTCCCACACTCTGTCTCAAGCTCTTTGCTGGCACCATCCTGAGGACACCATTCAACCTTGGTAGCCATCATGCCAGCACTTCAAAGGCACTGCAGTGCTGACTTATCTACAACTGTGCCTTTCAAGCAAGATAAAATTCTACTCACCAGCCCCAGTTTACAGATAACGAAACTGGGGCTCAGGGGTGTGCAGTGGTTTGCTGTGATGGTTAATTGTCAACTTCAACTTGATTTAACACGCCCAGATATTTGTCAGATAGGCGGTGAAGGTGTTTCTGTTGAGAGTAACACATGAAAGAGGTAGACTAAATGAAGTAGATGGTCCTCCCTAGTGTGGTGGGCATCATCCGGTCAGATGTAGGTCTGACAGAACACAAAGCCTCGATCTCCTGCAAGAGGCATTCCTTACTGCTTTAGGGCTGGGACATCAGCCCTTTCTTGGGTCTCGGAGTCTCCTGACTGCAACACTCAAACTCAAACTAAGCCTTCTGCTCTGCAGGTTTTCCCACTGCTGCCGTCAGCTCTTGGGCCCTCTCTATAACGTTGTAAACTATTCCCTGTAATAGATATCCATCCCTCACATCTATCACCTCTCTCCCCATGTGTGTGGCTGTGTCCTTGTATCCTGTTGGTTCTGTGTCCCTGCAAACTTTAAGACACTTGCCAGGGCCCCACAGCTGCTCTTTCCTCTCTCTACCAATGTCTTTGCTCATTTTGTTGTTATTCTGTTGCTGTTTTTATTGTTGCCGTTGCATTGGTGATTTTGAGAGAGCCTCTTTCCAAGGCTGGTTTGGGATTCTTGACCCCTGCCCCCCAGTACTGAAATGACAGGCCTGTAGCATGCCTGTCTTCTTTACGTCACTCTTCTCCCTGCTCCACAGTCCACCCTCCCTGTTGAGCTTTTGCTGCCTGTCATTGACGATGAATCCTTTCATTTCTCTGGTTTCACAAACTGGCCAAGCCTCACCTCCTCAGACCTTCCTGACTTCTTCTAGGGTACTCAGACCTTGAGTCTCATCCTTGTCTGAATATTCCAGTCTTAGCCAAAAAGAATGGTTGTGTGTGGCATGAGTTCTCCAATCCTATGCCTTGACCCCTATGATCAAGATACAGCTATTTAGTCAGACCTGATGGCACATGACTGTAATTCCAGCTGGTCAAAGCCAACCTGGGATGTAGAGTGAGTTCATGGCCAGTCTGGGCAACTAGAGAGACTTGCCTCAAAATCAGTAGTATAATAAAGGCTGGAGAGATGGCTCGGTGGTTAAGAGCATTTGCTGCTCTTTCAGAGGACCTGGGTTCAATTCCCAGCACCTACATGGAAGTTCAGAACTCCAGGTCCAGGGATCCAATGCCTTCTTCTGGCTTCCCAGGGCACTAGGTACCAGGCATGCACATGGTGCACATACATACATGCAGGCAAAAACAATTATATACAGAAAATAAAAAATAAATAAATATTTAAAGGTATAATAAAAAGAGTTCTGAGAATACAGCTCAGTGGTAGAGCATTTGTCAAGCATCAGATCCATGTAATTATACCATACAGAACAAATTAACAATTCTAGCTCTCTGGAAGTTCCAAGGCTTAGAACAAAGACGAGCCAGGAGACACACCTGGCCAAGAGGGCTGGAGAGATGGCTCAGTGGTTACAAGCACTTGTTCTTGCATAGGACAAGGGTTTGATTCCCAGCACCCACATGACAGATCACAACTCCAGTACCAAGGGATCTGGTGCCATCTTCTGATATGCAGGTGGTACAAGACATACATGTCAGCAAAAAAAAATAAAATAAGTCTTTAAAAATGAAAAGAAAAAGAAATGGTTCGTAAGAAAAGAGTGAGGAGGGCAGCTACTGCTGTCATCCTAAGAAGACGCCTGTGGCTTGAAAAGAAAAGGGACACATTCAGAGGAAAGAGGAAACTGGGCCTGGGAATACAAGCCTTAATCCCAGCCCTTGGGAGCTGGAGGCAAAAGGATCAAAAATTCAAGGCCAGCCTGGGCTACAGAGTAAGTATGAGGCCAGCCTGGATCACATGGCAAGAAAGACTGTCTCAAAACAGAACAGGCAAGAAATCCACCAGGGTTAAGAGAAGTGGCAAGTCCCATTCTCAGAAAGGTGGGAAGTGACTAGACACCGTAAGAAGAGCCAGGCCACCGCAGAGAACACAGGACAGCAACTTGAGCAGATAGGCAGGAGGGGGAGGGTTCCAGGAAGACATGGAGCTTCAGGGTTTTCTGGAGAAGGGCAAGAGGCTGGCGGAAAGGGCTTACTGAAGGTTGAGAGTGGAACTCTGAGGCAGCACAGGCAGGGACAGAGGCAGCAGACTTCTCTGCTGAGTCCGGTGACCCAGCAGCCAGGCAGCAGGCCACTGACGAGGGTGCTATCAGCCATGCATGCAGCAAAGGCCTGGGGAGGGACCTTGAAGACCAACCCAAGTCCTTGGAAGCAGGCAGCTGGTGTTGCCTGATGAATGTGGCCTCAGATGGCCCCACCTCCTTTTGGGGTATACTCAGGGGGAGAGCTGAGCCCTGAAGCTGGCCCCGAAGGCCACTCCAGCTGCTGTAGAGCTGACCCCAGTGGCGTCACAGGGTGTGACTCAAGTCCCAGCAACAACAATGAGTGGGACTGACGTCAGGCTGGGGGCTCCTGACGGTGGCCAGCCTTGCTGGATAGCCAGAACCCTGTCTGCTGACCCTCTATCTAGGCCATGGGGAGCAAAGAAGACCAGCTGTCCCTTTCTGACAAGGGTCCCCTGGGATCAAAAGCAAGGGTTCCTCCACCTCCACCTCCAGCCTCTGTGGCTGAGCAGAGAAGACAGTGGAAAAGACAGTAGAGAAAGTGGCAAGGATCATGACAAACCAGACTCCCGGCCCCAACTTGCCAGCCTCACCAGGCTGGGTGTTCATGTCCTCTGTCTGACCTCAGGACTTTTAGGGATTCTGCCCTTCTTGTGTTTCAAGTGCTGTGTTCATTCCCTGTATGTCTGGCCAACTTGGGGTGTGAGTGGGGCTTTATTTCTGTGTGTCTGTCCCTCAGGTGAGAGATTCTTTCCTTACACAGCTATGCATTTATCTCTTTGAGAGCATGTCTGTATCTGTTGTTCCTGGAGAAAGAGTCTACGTGATCATACTGGCAGAAGGGAAGTTCATCACTGTGATTAGGGTCAGGGTCTGTATCTCTCCCTGGGGACTGTTTCTCTGGCCGTGGTTTCATGCTAGATGGGGACTATCTATCTTTATGGTATTCCAGCTCCCGGATACACTGGGAAAGGATCCAGGTTTCTTGCTTGGTTACCCCAAGGCTGGTCTCCTGGATGGGGGCGCCAAGCTGGGTATCCAGGGCCAGTCAGCACCAGGTCTGCCTGGCTTGCAGCTGGGCACCGCTCCCTGCTAACACAGCATGTACCAACCAGGACAGGCCCCCCCAACACCCTCCCCTAACTGGCTCAGCTGCCACCAGCAACCCCCACAGCCACAGGACACCTGATTTATGGTCCTGAGTGGAGGCTAGATATTGCCAGTGTCTGGGTCAGACCTTGAAGAGACCTCAAGTGGCCCCCCAAGCCTGCCAGGTTCAGGGCCCAGCAGGACAAGAAAGGAGCCAGAGTAGTGAGGAAGATGAGCATGCAAGAGCCTAAGGGAGGCAGGCATAAGGCAGAGGTCGAGGCCTAGGGCTTTTGGGGTCCCTGGAATGCAGGGCAAGCCTGGAGTCCAGCTGGGGAGCCTGGGATGGGCCTCCTGCCCTCAGAAGGGCAGCAAAGAGGCTTTTTCTTTCACCTGGCTCTGAAGTTTCAAACTCCTGCTAGTCATCCGAGACCTTTACCAAACGGTCCCCTCAAACTTAGGGTTATGGAAGGGTGTTGGCAGAAGCCTGAGAGCCTATGTCTAGCGCAGGGCAGAGGAAGCCTGAGGGTGAACACAGGTTTCTCTGGCAGGAAGAATAGCTGTTAGCTAAGCTATGGGGCGGTAGGAACAAGCCTGGACATAACTGGAAACCAAGTAGGCAGAGGTTCACCTGTCATCCTCAGGCTTCGAGGAGGCCCACTGGTCCTAGGCTCTTTGAAGTCAGACACTTGTTAGGGAGGGACCAGGCTTACTCAAGTCTTGAAGCCCTCTAGAATCCTTGGCTCAATTCTCCTGTGAGGCCATCCAGAATCACCCTTGGCCAGGACCCAACATTGACCTGCCTCAGATGTCTACTCACTGTCCAGGATCACAAAGTGGCTTTCCACATCAAAAGCCCTCTCATGATTCCCTCTCCAGCCCTGGGCCATGAAGCAGAGTAGGGGTAAGAGTGGACCCTATAGACAGCATAGCTCAACAACAGCCTAGCAACTTTCAGAGGTTCCTCATCTCCTCAAGGCTGACCTCCACCTCCTTCCATAATGGGTGGCCAGAGACCAGATGTGAGGCAATCCTTGTCCACCCCAGATCTAAAGAGAAAATGAGACGCTGCTGTGCCCACCTCAAAACCGACCCTTCCCAAGACACAATCACCTCAGGGCTGGGGAGGGGGCCAGGGCCTCTGGGCGCTGGGCCCAGCGTGGGTGGGGGGCAGTAGGGAGGCAGATTTCCTGGGTCTCCCATGAGGACAAACAGCAGGCTTTGAGGCCTTGGAAAATCCCGCCCGGGATTCCAGGCCCTGCCAGCGTCACTGCCTTTTGACTATTGTCCCCATCGGAAACGGGCCCAGCCCCCGGCCAGCAGGGACAGAGCCGCCATTGTGAGGCCCCAATAGGCTCAATGCCCCCTTGTTCGCCCTCTCAGCCCCTAGCAAGACTTGGAGGCCAGTTCTTCCAGTTGCTGGTGGAAAGAAAGGGCCTGCCTCCAGGCTCCAGCCTTCGGGTGGGGCAGGGCAGGAGTAGCAGATCAGCCCCCACCCTGTGCCCCAAGTGCCAGAGTCCTGGAAAGGAATGGCTGTCAGTGGAGAGTCATTTTATTTGCAAAGCATGGGCTGGGCAGCCCAGTGGTCAGGGAACTGCACACACCCAGCACAGCCACTTACGAACCCTGGGGAAGTAATTTCCTTCCTCCGAAGAGGGTTACCCTCTTTCAAAAATACAGCAGCTAATGTTGATCTAGGCACAGGCCTATAATCCCAGCAACTCAGGACGATGAGGCAGGAGAATTGCTGTGAGTTCAAGGTCAGCCTGAGCTACTAACTGTCTCAAAAGAAACAGAAAAGCAGGTCACAGTGGCTCCTGACTGTAAGGCAGTGGAGGCAGAAGGCTCTGGAATTCTCAGTCATTCTCGTCTGCCTCTACCTCCTTCCAGGGAAAAGGACTCAGCTGGTGGAAGACAACACATGCAGCAGCTCTCAACAGGCTAGCTTAAAGTCCCATAAGGATCAAGATTCTCCTGTGCCCCACCCACACATGGCATGGAAGTATGAGTTCTTTTGCCTTCCTCAGGGGCTACCCTGTCTTTACACTTATCGGCACTAAAGGTACAAGGAAAGAGGGAACAAGTCTGGCCACCAGCTACTACCATTCTGCTCCCAGCCGGCATCATCGAAGACATGGGGAAACTGAGGCTGGGTGAGGCAGTGGCTTCTCTTAACAGCAAAGGGGAGGGGAGGCAGGTGCTAGGGTTGCTGTTGGAGCTCACTTGGGACTCGTTAGTGTCCCAGGGTACATGCTTGGAAGTCCACAGCACCAAGGGGGACTCCACCATGCTGGGCATGGTCTTCCCATGGCCTGAAGCTGAAATGTATTCCCGGATCTCAAGTAAGGATGCACAGCCAGAGTCCCTTAGGGAATCCCATTGAGTTAGAGCCTGGGAGGGATTCTCACTTCTTCCAGACTCTAGAGCAGACTGTTTTGCCCTCCCTGATCCAATTCCCTGTATCAAAAGGCCACAGAGATGTTGTCCTTGGGCCTTGGGCCAGGGGTGGTGAGGAACGGCCATGCCGTGAGGGTCCTGCCTTCAGAGCTCCTGCAAGATTCTGGAAATGAATGGATGCTAAGAACAGTGAAGGTGACCAGGCCCTGCCACAGTCCTTAGGTTGCTGTCTGTTTAGATTCATCATTTCTCTAGTCATCTCCTCTACCTCTCCTCCAGTTCTGGGCATCAAACCCAGGACCTCACATACTGGGGCAAACATTCCTTCACTGAGATACGTCTCCAGCACCGGAACCTGCTCCTGAGCCAGCTAATTGAGCCCCTGATGAGCACAGGGGCCAGAGAACGTTTTGTAGGACNTGGGCACCAGTGTCACTTAAGAACAATCTTCCCACCAAGAATCCAAGCACTGCCAGCTGCATGGACCCTGCTGCTGGGACTGGCAGAGGGAACACTGAGGATGGAGACTAAACAAAATTCACATCAAGACCAGCTGCCACCGTCCCTAGGCTCACGAGCACACATCAAAACACACCTCTGACCTTGAAAGCACTATGAGCATAGGTTTGCTGCTCTGTTTTTACAAATGTACAAACCAAAAACTCAGAGGCCTGGGGGTACAGCTTGGTGGTAGAGTGCTTGCTGAGTGTATGTGAGACTCCCAGCATCATGCCCTTCCATTCTACTCCAAAATTAAAAAGGGCTGGTGAGACAACTCAATGGTTAAGAGCTCTGACTGCTCTTCCAGAGGACCTGGGTTCAATTCCCAGCACCCACATGGCAGCTCACAGCTGTCTGTAACCTCAGTTTCAGGGGACTGGATGCCCTCAGGACATACATGCAGGCAAAACACCAATGCTCAGAAAATAAAATTTTTAAAAAATACATAAAAATATTTAAAAAAAAAGCCCTTACCTCCAAGCTGGTACTCACATGGTAGGAGAGACCCAACTCCTACAAGTTGTTTTCTGACTTCCACATGCATGCTATAGCATATATGTACACACATACACACATACGCATGCACACACAGCAATGTTTTTGTTTTTCTATGCAGAGTTTCTCTGTTTAGCCCTGGCTGTCCTGGAACTCTCATAGATCAGGCTGGCCTTGAACTCAGAGATCCACCTGCCTCTGCCTCCTAAGTGCTGGGATTAAAGGTGTCTGGCACCACCACCTGACTAAAGTATTTCTAAAAATATTTATTGGTTAAAAAAAGAAAAAAAATCCATAGTTTTATTTAGCCAGGCAGTGTTGACACACGCCTTTAATCCCAGCACTTGGGAGGCGGAGGCAGGCGGATCTCTGCAAGTTCTAGGCTAGCCTGGTCTACAGAGGGTGCCCAGGACAACCAAAGCTACACAGGGAAACCTGTCTTAATGCCCCCCCTACAAAAGCCTAAATCATAAATTATCCCTTACCCCAGGGTCAGAACCCTAAGAGACAGACCTGTGACCTGCGGCTAGATCTATCCTGGCTACTCTAATCCCTGGCATAGTCGCCGTCCACTGTGGGCCCATCAGCCAGCAGTTACCAGAGGCCTCCCACGTTAGGGACTAGTTCCAGATGCAGGTAGAGGGTGCACATCCATAATCTCAACACTCAGGAAGTGGAAGCAGGAGGATGGACAGCTTGACGTCAACTGAGCTACACAGCAAGTCTATCCCGTATGTGCTTCATAGTGAGACATATGTTTGCCTACGAGAGGAAAGCTAGGCCCCGTGTTTTGCTTAGTAACAACATGAAGCAGGCTTCATCATGACCTGCCACCTACAAGTGAGTAACTGAGGCTTACCAGCTCACTGGAAACAGCTAAGATTTGCACGGCGCTATGGCCATCTCTTATATAATTAATTACAGCAGAATGTGCAGTGACATCAGAGAAAGACTCAATTTCAGCTACAGGTCTATTTTTTATTCAATATATTAAATATATTAATCAGAAAAGTCACATCCTATAAATCCAGGAAAAATACACAAATATAAATCGGAATCTGCCATTCACCTTGAGTGACAGTTATGTACATTTAGAAGGAAGATGGAAGAGATCTCAAGTTGGAGGCTGAAAGGCTTGCCCAGGCTGGTGGGGGCCCCATCCCTCCCTCCCAACCCCCACCTCAATCTCTTCCTTTCTGTATTTACAGCAACTTCAGCTTATTTACAGTAGCGTGGTATGTGTTAAAAAT
>LZPO01017293.1:790623-804237 GCA_001675575.1 Neotoma lepida | reverse complement strand
GAGGCGAGGGGAGGGGACCGTCCAGATCCTGCTGCCGACGCAGACAAAAGCACTCTCTGTTCATAGCTATTTTCCTAACATTTGGGTGCAGGGGAGGGAGAGATTGAGGACCAGAGCGGGGAGAGAAGTCTGGGACACATTGGGGGAGGGTTCTGCCTCAAAAGAAAGATCCCAGAACCCAAGACTAGGGGCTAGGACCTCAAGGCTGGCCAGACACCTGTTCTGAACAGGTGTCTGCCTGTGTCCACCTGCCCTTTCCTGGGGCAAGGAAGGGAGAGCTAAGGGGGTAGGGGTGGGGAAGGGAAGCCAAGCAGGCACCCAGCACTGGGACAAACACACAGCCTGTTCCCAAGTCCACCCCCAGCCTGGAGGAACCAAACCCTCTGCCTGGACCTTTCATCCAGTGCCAGGAACACAAGTGGCCTGTGGCCCCCTTGTCACCAGGGCGAGGGCGGGGGCAGGGGAGAACCAGAGGCTGCCCACTAGAATTTCTGTTCCTGAACACACTGCAAGCCACACCTTCTGCCCCTTCCCCAGCTTTCTGCAGCCCTAGAGATCTGCATGCCCTCATGAATGAAGGGTCCCAGGTCCCTGAGGAAACAATACACCTGTCCCCTTCCTGGAAGACAGAACCAGCTGTGAAGGTTACTACAGATCCCAATGTGATGACCCACTCCATCCCCACTTCCAACAGGTTGTAGGCACCCAAAACAGCAAAATACCTTGAAGAAACCCTTGCAGCCCTCACAGGTGCGGACCCCATAATGCTGGCACGAAGCATTGTCCCCACATACAGCGCAGCGGCCCTCACTGCCACTTGAAGCCCCACTCCGGGCCTTGGTGGAGGTCACAGGTGCATCCAGAATCCCCGAAGTGTCAAGGTTCGGAGAAGTGGGTACCAAGCCAGGGAAAGCTGCTGGCATGGGATAGCTCTCTCCCTCCCCAAGCTGGTGGGAGGCTGGTGGTGGGAACAACTTCAGGGAACTCTGGGCCAGGCTGGGGCTGGGACCGGTTGGGGGACTGAAGGAGAAGAAGGTTGGAGGTGGTGGAGGCCCAGAAGCCTTGGGCAACTGCTCTGTCCATGCCCGAAGGCCTTCGTAAGTCTGGCTGGGGGAGAAGTGGCCAAATGAACCATCCCAGGGGGAGAGTTGGGGTGGCTGGAAGCTGGGCGTAGAAGGCGAGGGGGCTGAGCAGGGACTGCCGTAGTAATCAGAGCCGCTGGAGGACAAGGTCTCATCTAATGGGCCACTCAGGGTGCCGGGATAACAGCCATAGACCTGGAAGTCCTCAAACTTGAAGGAAGCAGAGGCAGGAGAGGTGGCGGAGGATGAGGAAGAAGACGTGGAGGAGGCTGAAGAGGAGGCTGAGGAGCAAGGCTGGGTTGTTCCNGGCAGCTGGTACAGGAAGGTGTCAAACTCTCCGGTGTACCCGTCCATGAAGGTGCTGAAGCTGGGCAGGGTAGTGGGTACGGTGGGTGCTGCCTCAGGGCTGGCCAGGTCCATGGTAGGCTTGCTAAACTCAAGGGCCAGGGGGTCACTGGTCAGGTGGTCACGCGGTCCTGGGCTTGTTGCTGGTGTTCCATATTGGGCTTGGATACAGGGCATCTCTGGAGAGGGAGGAGACCCAAGAGAGGAAGGGGAGGAGCCAGTAAGAAGCAGCAAAAACGCTTGGTAGACCCAGGGGAGCCAGGTGGCAGGACCACAGAACCCAGGAATCCTGATACCCCCAGCCCAAGCACTATCTCACTCTATGAGACACAAAACTCATGGACAGAGACTCAGGAGTCCAAGAGGGCTCAGTCAGAAGGCCAGCCACACCCCAGGGGGCCTGGGAACCCTAGGGAAGGCATCTAGCCAGCACTTCCCTGCAGGAACAGGGGGAAGCTGTGTTCCTTCAACCCCCAGCCTCCTGTTCATGGGTGGGGGCTGGGAGAGGCTACCCACAGAGCTTTGGTCTAGCCCCCAGGAGCAGATCTGCTGATTTTTCAACCAGGCACTTTCTGGGACTACATTCCCAAGCACACCCCAGGCTCTGCGTACCCCTTCTTCACTTCCCCCCACTGTGTCTGTCTCCACACATGTCCTGGAAATGGAGGAGAAGCTGCAGGTCATGGTACAACAGTGGCCTTAGGAGGAAGGCACCCCCAGATCCCAGCCCCACCTCAGCCCTGTGTGCTGATCCCACAGGCACCCAGTCCTACTATCCGGGGCTGTGCACCCACTCTGCGCTTTCTGGAATGTTTCCAGGAGTTGTGTAACATGGCTACAGACGTTTAAATACCATGTACTGTGGGCTGGAGAAATGGCTCAGTGTATAAGAGCATTACTGCTCTTCCAGAGGACCTAAGTTCATTCCCAGCACCCACATCAAGTGGCTCACAACCATCTGTAACTTCAGCTCCAGGGCACCTGATGCCTTTAGCCTTGCAGGACTCATCATGTGTGCACGTGCACACATGCCCACGCGCGCACGCGCACACACACACACACACACACACACAGAGTTAAAAATCATTAATAATAGTCTTAAATACCATATATTGGAGGGAGGCGAGGGACTGAGCAGGAAGACCCAGAGAGGAGCCTCTGGACACAAAGGAGAAAGGACTGCTCCCAAAAGGAATTTCTCAGCTAACCAAGTTGTTTTTTATAAGAGGACACTCGAGAGTCCAGCAGGAGACACAAGCTCATTAGGCAGAGTGGGGGAGCNTACTGGTAGTCAGGAAGACAACCTGTCCCTGCCCATGTCCCTCTGCTAAAGCAGATGTCTGTTTCTTGTAGCATCCAGGAGCTTGGCAAAGCCCCCCCCCCCCCCACACACACACACATATTCTGGAGCACCTGAAAGATCAGAGATAGCACCACTCCAAGGAGACCCTTAAGTTTCTATCTGGTCAGAAATCCTGCAGAGGAGGCTCCAGGACCTAGGGTCCCTCTAACCTCCAACTCTGGGGTCTGTATAGTTCTAGCCTTTCTGGTTGGGAAGGCAAGCCGCACAGAAGCTCAAGCTGGGACAGAGGATGGGGTAGTACTGGGACAAAGACTGGCACCACTTGCTGGCNAGAAGGCCCTTGAGGCCCTCTAGTCCCAGTATTTCTCCCATCCCCACCCCTAAGTGTCTGGACAGGACAGCTCCACCCCTGGCCTGACATGGAACCTCCCAACAACAGTGACCCCCAAGTTCCAGCCCTGCCTGCCCAGTGGCACCTGTGAGAATTAAACATGGCCACTTCTGCCTCTGCTTACGAGAAGAAACCTAGGCAGGGATGAGGTGGGGGTGGAGNAAGAAGGGTGGCAGCCAGGACTGGGCATTTGTTCCAGCCTCATTCAAATCCTGTTTCTCCACTTGGACATCCTACATCCGGATCAACCCCCACCAATCTACCCTTCTTCAGGCAGATAGTCAGCAACACAAGATATAGACCTGCATCTAGCCTCCTGGGGTGTGGGGGGGGATAGTCCCAAGGAGGGAGGGAGAGGAGGAAGAGGCGGGGTTGAAAGAGGGAGTGGGAGAATCCGGCTTGGGGCAGGTCCTGGCAACACAGTGGCTTGCACCTGTTAGGTGAACAAGCCTCAGGCTGCACCCTACTTAACAGATCCAACAGGGACCATTGGGGTGATCTGTAAGCCTGCCTCGATTGACAGGAGGGTTATCCCCTAGTCAGTACCACACTAAGACTCCAGAGTGAGCACTTCCACTCAGTTTCCATGTGTCCCTTTCCCCGACTGCGCCAAGGTATAGCTAAAACAATCCTTAGTGTTCGTCTAGACACCCTGACCCTGCCAACTTAGTCCAACACAGCAATCACCCCGCCAATCTAGCTAGCCATTTCCTTCAGCAATCCCCAGGTCTTCCTGCACCGTTTAGACAGAAAGTTCAGTAGGGGAATCTGAAATTTTAACTACAGCCTATAAAGTGTTAGGTAAACAACTGGGAAAGAAGCTGACANCCTGGGAAGGAAACCCGTGGAAATCCAATCCTACATAGAGTTGGACGGATCCCAGCAGCGCGGAAGCTCTACTGTATACCTTCTCCCCGCAACATGCTCAGACACCCCCACCCACCCCACAATCAGCCTAACCCTAACCCAAACCCAGAGTACGGTGTGCCTCTTTGGGTGCCCTGGGGAAAAAAACAAAACAAAGCAAAAAACAAGCGCTGGACAAGCCTCCACTACCGACCGGCACCAACCATCTTGTAGACCCTTCACCCACTCCCCAAACCTTANGCTCGCGCTCACCCCACTCCAAGAGCCCTTTAACACCACAGATGCACTCTACACACCCCTCCTCGCAAGCCGACCCGAAGACATCCTTTCCGCCCGCGCGTACACCCATCTCTTTCATGCACCACCCCTAGAAACAGACGCACACTCCCCGCGGGGTACCTACCCGGCGGGCTGCCGCTCCCCTTGGCCCGGACGAGCGACCAAGTCGCAGCCTGGTCCCGCGTGCGCTCCGCAGTCCCTCTCGCACACTCCCCCAACTTTCACCGCCTCCTGCACTGGGGCTCCCCTGGCGAGCCCGACCCTCCTCTTAAGTGCTCCGTGACGCATGGGGAGGGGCGGGGGCGCCACTGACGCACGCGGCCCGGCGAGCTTTGGCCATACAAGGGCGCGGGGGGCGGCGCGGTTCCGGCGGGAGGCGGCCAGGAGGCGGCGCGGGGACGGGGAGCCCGAGGGGGCGGGGCGAAGAGGGGGGGCCTGGAATGTCTGCGCGCGTGACGCACGCGGGGTTCCATTGACGCAGGGAGCGCGGATTGTTTGATCTATAAATAGTTTTCCTCTCGCCCGCTGCGCGGGCTAAATATAGCGCTTCCAGACCCGCTAGGCTCCCCAAGCCGGACCCGGGATCGGGTCCCGGGGTCCGAAATAACCGACTGGGAGGAGGGGGTGCTGTAGAGCCGCACCCGCAGGGCTTCCCCGGAGCAGGATCTCCTCCCCTCCAGCTGCTCCCAGTGCCTACCGCGCCCTCTCNGTCCTGCCCATCCCTACCCCGGGCTCTGCTCCGCCTTTGCCCCTTTCTCAGCCTGTCCTGGGCACCTAGGGTGTCACTCTCCGCCACTCCGGGCAGCCAGAGCAGGTCAGAGCCGAGGCAAGCAACTCTAGGACACACCCAGAAGACAGCAAGGTGGGCTGTGCCCCTGTCTCAGCCTTGGCAATGTGCACTTGGCTCGTCTCTGGTCCCAGGGATGGCACCTAGAACCCTAGCCTCGCTCCTGACGATGGGCGATCTGGCTTTCAAAGTTTCTTCTCAAAGAGAATGGCTTTGCCAGGCCNACGGACTCTGCTCCGGACTNATGCTGGTTTCTCACCAGTGCCCCCCCCTAACCCCTGGCAGGATGGATGCACCCTAGTTGAGAAATTGGCGAATTTCAGAACCGGGTGGAGCCTGAGAAATCTCCAAACTCATGCCAACTCTTCCCCATTTTATAAATAGACTCAGAAACATAATGGCACTTGCTCAAGGTCACTCAGCTAGGTGGTGGCACACTGGGGTAGAACCCAGGGCCATCTCCAAGGGGCTCTTTTCACGCCCTCCTGCCAATTCCTGGCCCCAGTCCCTGATAAGGAAGCACCTGCCTTCCCACTCCAGCAGCACTGAAGAGAGCGGCTCTAACCAGTTGCCGCTTGCAGTGAAGGGCCTTCCAGGGCTGTATCCAAATGCAGACCAGGCTGCAGCCACCTGGAGCCTATCTAGTTCAGCTGTCACCTTGCACATCTGTCCAGCCCAGCCCAAGCTTGGGGAACCCTCATTTGCTAGCAAGGTTAAGAGAAAAAGTCTGGAGAGATGACTCACCCCAACTGGGATTCTCTTTGAAATATCTGTCTGTCCCCACCTCCCCCTTTTCTACTGCCAGNCACAACCAATGCCAGCCCACTGATGCAGTAGCCTTAACTGGGAATACCCAATGACCTCCCTTCTGGCCATACCCCTTTTAAAAAATAGGCTGAGGGTGTAGCTCGGGGCTAGAGTGTTTGCCTGGCATTTTAACCTGGAGTCTATCCCCTCACCAGAAAAGACCTCCCTAACCAACCTGTCACTTCCTTCCTAAATCTTCACTACATATGCAGCAGCTTTTATACAATGCTGGTGTCATTCAGCNACCTGGTCAGAAGTTACCAGAACCCCCAAGCCAACATGTAGTCTTGCTGTTATTGAGTCCACAGCTCTGAACTTTCCCAAACCACCTTCCAAAGAACTTCTCGGCCACCTGAGGAAAGATGAAATGTGGATAGGACGGTATCAACCAGAACCATCCTGGATCTTTCCCCCACACCATCCATAGTGAGATTTTTCTCTCCTTGGGCCTTTTGTTTAAATATGGAAAACTACTATCATTTGAAGACAGGACCCAGGGGTTCGATGAGGAGGCATCTTTGCTCTGAAGCACATACATTCTTGGCCCTGGTTGGTGTCACTTCTGGCTCCCTACCTTATCTCTCCACCCAGCCCTGGATGCCTCCCTCTACTCCCAAAATGGTTTTTAATACCCCAGCAAAACAAGCCAGAAGGGTTCTTCCCTCCAGCTAAAGCAGGTGCACAAGACAAGACAGGTCTTGTCTTCACCAGGGTGTGCTGAGGCCTGGCCTTATCTCCACCTTGAGTTCTAGCATCCTCCTCCCTCCCCACCATTTTGCCTTTGCACAAAGTGGCCCAGACCACCCTGTAGGAGAAGCGGACATGTAAGTACCAGGGAACTCACCCTCTCACTATGGATACCCCCACACTGCACCTTCACCCAGGCCAACCTCCTGGAGCCACTGCACATTGTAAAGGCTGCCCTCTTGCAGCCTCAAAGCTACAAGAGGATAAGGAACTGCGGCTGCTATGTGGAAGTGTGATGCTGGAGGTCTAAACTCAACTACACTCTAAGTACCAGCAATAAAGAGAAAGAGTCCCTCTGTGGGGACACAGCTGGGGCCATCCATGCAGGTACCAGGGTGGAGCATGCAGCCTAGCACAGAGGGAAAACAAGCCAAAATGATTTGAGGGCATCCCAAACTTCATCCCAGATGATC
This sequence comes from Neotoma lepida, assembly GCA_001675575.1. Lineage (NCBI taxonomy): Eukaryota > Metazoa > Chordata > Mammalia > Rodentia > Cricetidae > Neotoma > Neotoma lepida. The sequence goes on along the minus strand of LZPO01017293.1, from coordinate 797,216 downwards.
AGAGGCTGCCCAGAAGAGTAGCCTAGGGCCCTGCAAGGTGGAAGCAGGTATATACCTGATGCAAGCTTTGGGAGACTTAGAGCAAACCTGGTTCCAGACTAGACGGGAACCTCTCAGAGGAGCACCAAGTCTTGCGTTCAGGACTCAAACCAGGATCGACTGTTCACTGGGAGCAGGAGAAATGAGTAATGCTGGGAGTTGTACCCAAAACCAGAGATGAACACCTGAAACCCACGAAGGGCAGGGAGAAGATACAACAACAACGCTGCAGACAAAAGCCAGTGCTGTCCAGTCAGGCTCACACCAGGGCCCAACCTACCAATGCACAGCATCACCTGGCCCTAGGCAAGGTCCTTCGGCTAATTCCTGGTACTAGTCATCTCTGCAGTGACACCTNAGCCACGGGCACACTCTTCCTCTCTTCTCTGCTGGAGTCCTGTCTGNCCTCTCTGACTTCACCTCCTGGGCCACCCAACTCCCAGGAAGCCTATTCCCACTGGTGTAGGGAGGTAAGTCCAGAAACAAGATACTAACTAAGGACCAGACCTTGGGCCAAGATACTGCCCCTGAATCCATTCATTCAGCCCTCTTCCTGTCCTGAAGTTGAAATCACAACCTGCATTTTATACACAGATCCTCTAATTCCTGTTTTATGTGCATGCTGACTTGACCCCAATTCCTGTCAATCCACCACAGAAGCAGTTACGACCACGGCCTGTTACAGGTGTCTCCGTGGGAGTCTTTGGTGGGTCAGGAAGCATGCCAGGTCCTGATAGAGATGATTGTGCCCCAAGTGTGTTGACTCTAGAGAGGTCATCAGATTACATTCCCAAAGCTTTTACCCTATGACAGCAGTTCTCAACCTGTGGGTCACAACATCTTTGGGCATCAAACAGCCCTTTCACAGGGGTTGCCTAAGCCATCGGAAAACACAGATATTTACAGTTCATAACAGTAGCCAAATTACAGTTATGAAGTAGCAACCAAAATAATTTTATGGCTGGGGGTCACCATGACATGAGGGACCATATTAAAGGGTCGCAGCGTTAGGAAGGTTGAGAACCACTGGTCTAAGTGGATGCAGATGCAGCTGGACCTGACTGAGTTCAAGTTCATTCAAGTGTATGTTTCTGAAATCACAGTAGCTGTTTCTCATTAGACATTTGGTCTGTNAACGGTTGCTCAGAACACAGGAGCTAGGAGNAGTTGCACCATAATGACATCAGAAAAGCATGGGGGNTCACATCTGTAATCCTAGCACTCAGGCAGAAGGATCACTGAAAGTTCAGGGCAACCTGGTATACATATCCAACTCAGTCTCAAAAAATAGGATCTGGGGAGGAAACAGTATGATAGGGAATTATGGATNCACNCTCAGCCCTGTCCCTACCCATGTGTGAGCCACAGGAGGGTGATGACACTCTCCCCTTGCANAGGGACTTTTCTTTTATGGCCTTTGCTCTTCAACAGTAAGTACCCTGAGCTAGTAATGTCCACCATCATTCCTCAGCAGGGTTGGGTAAACAGGGAATAGGGGAAGTGGACTCANACAGACAGTCCTTTCCCACGATGCCCCTTGGGCTGGGCCCCACCCTGTAAACTGGAGGGCAGGAACCTCCCCCACTTTTACTAAGACGGTCTCCACCCACAGCCTCCATGCTCTTCCCATGGGGTGGGTCGAGGGAGTCGACCTCATTTCCTCCCACCGAGAAGTGGCCCCGGGAGCTTCCCCTGCTCAGCCCCATGCTGCCAGCCCTGACCAGGCCACTTCCGCTTCCTGCCCTGGCAGTGGGCAGGGGATTTGTGTTGTGGGCAGAGAAGTGCTACCTGCGGCCTCAGGGGCTTCCCATGGCAGTTCTGTGAACCTAGGTGAAGGATCAAGTCCAACTCTCTGGCTCTCATCTCCTGGTCCTTCTCCACACCCTGCAGTGACCTTATGTTTTTACTCCCCCCCACAAAAAAAAAATCAGTTTGGTTGCCAGTTTGAGTTCCCAGGTTAGCCCATAAAACATGTACCCTGCTCCCTCAATACAAGTAAGCTCTGGAAAAGCTCCAGGCCAGCAAATCTCCTTGTAGTAAAACCTGGTTGGGTCCCTTGGCCCCTTCGAAACCATTTCCCATGTGAACATTGTAAGTTCCATTGGTGGGGAATTCAGTTCACTGGGGAAGGGAAAGGCTGAACACCCGAACAGAGCACTTGGACCTGGATGCCAGGAACCTGCAGCAGAAACCTGAGAGTGGCAGGGGACAGACAGGGACAGGCAGGGACCAGGGTTATAGTCTCCCTCTCTGAGAATTCAATAGTAACCCCCTCCCCTCTGAGGAGCTGAGAGAAAATAGGAGCAATGCAAGGAGCTCTATCCAGCACTGAGGAAATTCCAGTCTCACTATGCAGCAAGCACTGGAGGGTGGGTGAGAGTTGGGGGACAGACACAAGCTGATTGCTGAAAGGAAGCCAGCGTGGCCACAGAAGCTGCCTGCAATCCTGCAATTTTTCTACCCCATCTACCTCCTGGGCAGAAGAAATTAATACAGAAGAAATAATANGTATATAGGAATAAGGTTAGCCCTCCAGAAGAACTGGCAGAGCGAACAGGAAAGCACAGAGGAGGTCAAAGTCCTCCAGAAAGACTACCTCATTCCTCCCTCCTCACAAGCTCTTGGGTGCATCTCTACTGGCCAGTTCTCCACCTGGGAGGGTGGAGAACCTTACAGGATTCCCAAACCCACCAAATTTCCTTAGCCCTACCCAAGGTCTCCTCCCCACCCAACCTCCTCAGCACAAAGCCAAATTCAAAATAAAACCTCCCTGATAAGGAGCCTCAGCCGGAAGGGCTGCCACACTTTCCTATTGTTAAAGTATTTTTAGTGGCAGGCTCTGGATTCAGTTAGGGACCCTGTTCAGAAGGGGAAACTTTTTTTTTTTAAAGAACCGAGGAGGAGAGAGTGTGGGAGCTTCCCACTTAAGAGGCTGCTTCTGGCCCAGGTCCTAGGCAGCTGGCTTCACTACAACCCTGCTTCTCAGCAAGGAGAGTGGGCAAGACTGGGATTAGGAGATACACCCCTCAGTCCAGCTGCCGGTTCCTACAGGACAGGGAACCTGGGTCCCTACCCAGAGAGCAACCTTGAGATAGCCCCCAACAAGACAGGGAGCCGGGGTCCCTACTCAGAGAGCAACCTTGAGATAGCCCAACAAGACAGGGAACCTGGGTTTCTACCCAGAGAGCAACCTTGAGACAGCCCGACACACACCTAGCTGACTCCTTTCTTCCTCTGCTTGAGCAGCCTGGAGGCCTCCACCAGGCCATATGGACAACCTGTGGGCAGTCTCTGAGGAAGAAGAAGGCAATTCTGTCCCTCATGTCCCCACTGTCAGTCTTGGAAGTAATCTCGTCTGATTTCCATCACTAAGTGCAGCCATGCTACATTCTCCATTTCCAGGATTGTCTAACCCCCTTACATCTTCCTCTTCTCCCCTCCCCTCAAAACCAAAGGATTCAGTATGCCATTCACAGTGNAAAACATCTGGCAAGATGGGCAGAGTGAAAAAAAATATCCAAACAGCCCAGGTTTTTTTTTTTGTGCCTCAGTGTCCCTACTCCCCAAACTTACCAGCTCTCGTCCTCACAAACCCAGACAACAAAAGAAGAATCCAGGGTTAGTGGGGTTCTTTCCACAGCCTCGAGAAACCCAGTTGGGGAACTGTGACAGCCTGCCCTTCCCAGTTGAGGCCATGTACTGGCTGAGCAGTCTCTGGATGGGAACTGTCTCCAAGCCAGTGTGTCCTTTTCTGTTTATATAGCAGAAACCAGAGCCGGCCTCTGGGGACCGGGAGAGCCGCCTCAGGGCCCTCTTGGCTGGGGCCTGACTTTGGCCCAGGTCAGCAAGAGCCCAAAATAGTCAGCTGACGGGAGCCCCAGAGTGAGCATGACCCTGGGCCCGTGCCCAGGCCTGGCAAACAGGTGCCCACGTCACAAGACTAGCAGCTCTAACACTCACGGGGCTCTGGCTGGCAGCCCCTCAGGGTAGCATGGGCAATATATTTGACACGGGAGTTCCACTCAGTCACATCACCCAGACAACAGGGCAAACAAGAATGCTGCCCCCAATGGGAAGGCTGGGTGTTCAGGAAGCCAGGTCAGGGCTGGGGGTAGAAACATGGGCCAAGAGGAGGGAAGACACCTGGCCACTGCTGTCATCCTGACTCACGTGCTTCCCGAGTCCAGATCTCCTCTGTTGACCAGGGCCACCTGCCCCTTCCACTTACAGTAATTCTCCTTGTCCCTAACCCAAGTTGGTGCTATGGAGCCTGCTGCCAACAAGAAGCTGGCTCCCAGGTGCACACTCAGCCCAGCTCCCAGGAGCCGTTTCCCAGGCCTCCCCTACTTCCCTCCAGGCTGACTGCACACCCTGTCTTTTCTACTCCATCTACCTCTATGAGATCCTGCCCCAATCACCAGCTCTGCATGAAGCAACAGGGCTGAGGATTCGGAAGGAGCCAATGAGCAGTCTTAACAATCATCCAGAACAGTGGGTCTCAACCTACGGGTTGCGACCCCTTTGGGGACAAACAACCTTTTCACAAGGGTCACCTAAGACCATTGGGAAAATACAGATGTTTACATTACGATTCATAACAGTAGCAAAAGGACAGTTATAAAGTAGCAATGAAAATAATTTTACGGTTGGGGGGCTCATCACAACATGANCTGTGTTAAAGGGTTGCATCATTAGGAAGGTTGAGAACCACTGCTCTAGAGTCTCCCAAACCTGAGGGATTGTTGCTTGAAGATGGCCCTATGTCCCAAGGAAAGAGGGAGAGAGTACCAGGACGCCAAGTTGAATCCCAGCTCCCCTAGGCATGGTGACCAAATCTTGGGTTCCCTTAGCCTCATCCCAGTGTCTCAGGGACCCTGTAAGAATGCCCATCCCCTCCCTTACAGATCACCCATCTGAAGAAGGCTGTCCTCCACCATCAGCCAGCCTCTGGGCTTGCTCATCAGGATTCCCACAGACCTGGATTCTCGGCTTCACTCCACNCCTTGTCTCCCTCCTTGAAGGACCATGAGAATCCACGTCCCTTCTAACTCTCAAAAGTGAAGGGGCAAATTAGATGGCCAAGGACACCTTGGGGATGGCCACAGGTTTGGGACTTTCTTTCTCAAGAATATTGGATGAATAATGCCATGGTNACAGGGGTGGTCCCCATGCTTGGCAGATATAGTCCAGGACTCATACCTCCCTGGTGCAGTACCTACACTCTGGAAACAGGCCAACCCCCAAACCCACATGCCCCTGCCATGCTCCCAGCCCTCAGCTACCCGCTCCACCCTTCAGCTTCCTGGAACCATGCACAGGCTGCCTTGAGAGCAGCTGTCACCCCCCTCTCCCTCATCCACCCATGAGACCAGGACCCAGAGCCTCCAGCCTAAGCTGTTAAGAACATAAGGCTTCCCCATCCCCACCCCCGCATCACCCCACCTTATGAAGAAATCAGATGTTCCCATGCTTAGCAACCTCTCTCGCCTGCCGCCTCGGCAGGGCTTCCCCCTCCAGCCCCCTAGACCACATCCTCTCCAGGCAGCCCTGCACCCACCTCTGCCCCCATCCTACCCCACCTGTTCAAGGGCCCCAGGGGTGCACCAAGGACAGCAGCAGTACTTACCACTCTGGATGGGCCATCAGGACTCTGTCAACATTCACATCATCCCCTCAGCCTTCAGGGCCCAGCAATGCAGCCAAGTCACCAGGGAGGGGCAGGGGCTGGCCTCTGTCCATGGTGGCCTATGGAGGGAATTAGCATGAGTGAGGGGCAAACAGCCATCAGGGATGTGCTCCTGAAATAACATAGCTGGGAAGCAAGGAGTCAGGATGGGGGCAGGACCTAGGTCACAAGGCGTACAAGACAATCCAGGCAATGGGCTCTGAAGGACAGGAGGGTGGCCAGGAGCTATGGACAACATCTGGGTATGTCAGAGCCAAGAAGGCATGCTACCACTGCCATTGTGCCCCTGCTTCTTGCTGCTCCTGCCTGAAGCCTCTGGGAACACAGGGATGGGTAGCAGAGAGAAAGTGGCTCCTGTGGGGACAGGCAAAGCATCTGTCCCTCCTTACAGGGCTCCAGCCCAGCCCCAGAGTCCAGAGGTCCCCAGAGGGTAAGACTCTCTGGGTCTCCTTTGTCTCAAGGAACTCAGCCTTCTAACCTAAGCAAGGAGACTCTCACGAATTCCTACGATGGGAACCCAGTCCCTAACAGGAAGGTCAACCTCTAGTAATGAGGTGAGGGGTACCAGGCTACCTATATTCAAAATCGTGGCTCCAGCACACAGTCCCTCAATAAATGACACAGTCTCTCCCTGCTTCTCCTTTCGCAGTGAAGAAATGACCATCCCTAATTGACATGCATGTCTAAAACTGGCAGCTGTAATTGGGCTTAAAATGTACAGGGTTTACAACAGAACAAGTTGGGAGACACAGACAGGGGATCTCTGTGAGTTCAAGGCCAGCCAAGGCTACATAGTGAGACCTGTCTTAGAAAACAGATCCAAGCACACATATTGCTATGTATCCTCACGGGGAAGTCTTTTTTTTTT
>LZPO01017293.1:772439-787166 GCA_001675575.1 Neotoma lepida | reverse complement strand
GTTGGTGTTTCCAGGTGAGCCCTCTCGGGCCTCCCGGACACCACCCCGACATCCAACTCATAAATAATCTACCGGGGACTTCCCCTGAGCACTAGGTGGAAAAAGTGAGGCCCAGAGGGGTTTGGCTGCAACCCAAAGTCACACAGCAATTAAGCTGCTTGGGAGGTCAGGACCCCAGCCTACCTCTGAGCCTGTGGGCTCCTGAGCCTGTGGGATTGTGTAACACCCCAAAAGCAAGGAACCTACGTAGCAGGGTACTGGGCTATCACGGGAGAAGGCAGCTAANAAAGAGGACTTACGAGAGGATGAAATATTTCCTGAAAAACTACTTTCTGAGGCAGGGGCATTCACTGATCTGGCTGCTCCCATATACCTGGGTGACCTAGGACAACTCACCTAACCTTCTGATCCTCTAGTCTTGAGTCACCTTTTGTAGTGACCAGACCCCAGCAGCTGTGGAGTAAGTAGTCTTGCACCCAGTAGGCACTCAGGGTTTGGTTTCCCCTGCTCTTCTGTGGACTTTGTCATCCACAGTGTGGCTGCCTTCCATCTCTGATTGCCGTTGATAAGCACAGTCCTTGGGGCAAGACCTTTGGGATGAGGGGTCAAGGTGGTCCCTAGGCCTCTGAAAATGAAAAGACCACCCTGTCCTGAGCAAGCCCCTCTCCCCAACAGCTGCCCATTCCAACAAGCTACACAGGAAGCCTGCTGTGTGACAAAACTTTTCCTGGGGAGATGCAACACACACATCTACTCATCACAGACAGGGAGCCCAAGATAGACCAAAGTACAGATACAGCCAAAGTCCCAACTTGGTGAACTATGAGTTTTATTGGGGTGACTTACAGGAGCAGAAGTGACCCAAAGACAGCTGCATCACCAAAGTGCCCCCTGGCACGGATGCTGGCTCACAAAGCTGGGAACCTGGAGCACACTGTACAGCCTGCAGGCAGCTCAACAGGTTGGAGAGTGTCCTTTCCAGGTGCCTCCGTTGGTCTAAACCTCTTCCATAGCTGATGTGGTTTCAGTCTCCTTTACCGTTCACCTCGTGTGAGAGTCTTCTTGGGAGCTCAACTTGACTTCCTCTGAGCTTTTATTGTTTACTTGGCAGGGAGAGAGGCCTAGGGAATCTGGTCTGTTTCCTGAAGCTCTCTTGAGTTGTTCCTCTTCCTACTTCAAGAGCTTCCCTGTAGGATGGAATTCCTGAAGCTCTCTTGAGTTGTTCCTCTTCCTACTTCAAGAGCTTCCCTGCAGGATGGAATGTTTCCATCTCAGAGGAAGCTGTTACACAATACTCCATCCCTTCCTAGGATTTCTACATTTCTCCTGCCCCCTCTTCTACCATGATCCCTGAGCCTTGGAGGGGGTGACTACAGATATCCACCTATGGCTAAGAAATAGGCCACCATGCCTCAGTAACAGTCACTTGTACTCGGGAGCTTCACCAGTGGTGAGGCTGAGAACAAGAAATCTGTGGGTGTAAACATAGGCAGTTTGACAGGCACATCCCATCCATCTAGTAAAACCATACAAGTTTCTCCCCACTGGGACTTCTAACCTCCCCAGCCACAGGTTTTTGTCCTAGATTTTGTACCAGATGTGAACCCTCTCTTGGGGAGAGACCCTTGAATCCAATTGGAAGGCTGTTAGTCTTACTCATGATAACTGAGCCACTATTGCATAAGCAGGCACATCCTGCCTGCCATGTCAGTACTTCAGCATGCAGGGTTGAAAGCCAAGCAGCAATGTCGGTGACAGTTCCCCAACCAGCAGCCTGTGTGGCCACCTCTGGCGTTATGAAAGCCAGCCAGCATGTTGGGAGTTGCNAGTTCAGTCCCAGCTTGATTTCTCCATGTCCTACAGTTCAAGCATGCACATGTGGTGTCTTCAGCAATGGGGTTTTATGGTCTAGTTCTGGCATACAACCAACAGCAGTAACAATAGTCTTTATAGTTGTGGGGCCTTGGGGGCTTCCCTGGCCAACAACTCATAGGAAGGTAGCCCGCCCCTGGCACTGGTGTTTTCATTCAATAGCCAATGGCCTCTGGGAGTGTCCTTTTGGATTTTTTCCCTTTCAATTAACCCAGCCCCAGTAGGGTTGTAAAGTGGGTAGAAGCACCATTGTACCCAACTATCTCTCCAATGGCTTTCCAAATATGCAAAACACTCAGAGGTTAGCATTACGTCATCTATATAACAAAACGTTTGCCAAAGGATGGGCAGCACAAGGCAACATCCCGAACCCCCATCCCATCACAGACAGTGGGGTTACAAAGATAATCTTGGCGAAGCACTCTGAAAGTCTGTGGTCACATGTTCTCACTGTCCAGTGACCCCAGAGGTTCACAATGAAGATACTAAAGCCAAAAGAAGCAAGTGTCTAACANGGCATGGGAAGGTTCCATCCATTGGTATTAATCGCTTCCTCCACTGATCCAGGTTGTGTACGAAGCATGGATAGGAGGCACTAACTTAGTTAGCTCCCCACAATCCTTAATCATTCTCTCTGAGCCATTACATTTCCATATCCTGGAGCTCTTCCCAGGAGCCCCCTTACATTTCTCCACACCGGATAGACTCAGTGGGCCTGACTTAATTTTTCTCATACCTACTCAGGGTCAAGGGGGGAGCAAGGCCATGCTCTCCCAGCTGCACCTGCTAGCTCCTGAGGACACAGGTGCCCTGGGTTGGCACTGTGGATGTAGCTGTAACTGCTGCCTCTCCATCCACCACACCTGGCTGCTGGGGGAGTTTCTGACTGGGCAAACCGTCTCTACCCCTAGTATAATCTTTGCTGGAGGGAACTGTACACGCCTTGGTGTAGGGGGATAATGACTCAGCGCTGGGTCAGGCTTGATCGTCTTCACCTGTATTGTTGTGCCACGATGTGGTCTGTGAACTGTTCCTCAGGCTTTACAGACATGCAGAAGCTCCTCAGCACACAACTTGGCTTCTGTCAATTTTTTCCCTTAGGAACCTCAGCTTGACACAAGTCTTGGCACATTTACCAAGTAATGCAGGCAGATGTTTTCCTCCACTTTACCCTTTTACCGTCTCCTCTAGGTTCCTCTCTCACTTTACAAACTCTCTTTACACGATAGTCTAGGTCACAGAGGTCTGCCAAAGCCTCTTCTACTTTATAAAGATCTTGCCCCAACCAAAGGGCTCAGCAAAGTCATTAAAGCTCTGCACCAGCCTCAAGGTCCCTGCTGGGTCAGCCTTCTCTTTACCTCCTCTGTGAACACAGCTCTACCTGGCCCATGGAACTGGGGTTCCAACACGACTTCTCTAGTTCCCTCAGTAGCATCTGCCCCTCCTCTGTGGTCCTCCAGGACTTCAGACCGAGATAACCAAATGTCCCTAATGGCTCTGATAAGCCAGTTCATCAGGGACTGATTTCCCTCACAGGGTAGCAGGTCATGCCCCTTTGGCCTTAAGGAAGAATGGGAAGTTACATCACTCAGGCTTCCTGCAGCCACAGTCAGACTGATCCCATCCACTCCCATGTCCCACAGCCTCACAAGCCAGCCAGGATCGTCCATTCCCTGATTCCAGCAGCTCAAGGACTGAGTATTTCTTGATCACACTAGTTTCTTGCATTGGATCATGGTTAATGCTCTGCATGCTGGATTACACACAGATTTCCCCTCATTTTTTTTTTTACAAAAGGTTGGGTTTGAAGGGCATCTTTTATTGTCTTTATCAGCTCTGTCTCATCCTCTTCATCTAATTTAGTTGCCAAATCTGAGGCTAACTTGGAGGATGCTAGCCACACCTCCCTTTCTTGTTGCAATTGCCCCTTTACACAAACAAGCTCCTGCCTGGCCACCATCTCCCCCTCAGGCACATTTCTAACTACACACGACCTCTGCCACTGCTTGCCAGCAGTCTCAACTCATGGACGCTAATCTCAAACACTACAAAATTTCCTCTTGACCTTTAACTTTCTCAGGGCCTCTCCATATTCACATGGTGGACCCCAATCATCAAGCAGGCATGCCGCCCATACCACACAGGTGAAGACTGTCATGCTGCAATTCTTCCCACGGACACTCGAGATTCTGATGGCTCAGCCTTAGTTGCAGGACTCACTATCCAGAGCAAGAACCATGCAACTGCTGTCCTAGCACAAAAGCACACCAACGCACATAGAGGAGGATGACTCTATCNGACTTTCCTCAGAGGATGCTTCCCCTCAGGCTTCTCAGCCTCAGTTGCATGCCTTGCTACCCATAGCCAGAACCATGCTTGCACTCACTCCTCCCCAACTCATCTTCGGNTCTGTCGTGTCCCTGTTCAGGTGCCAATTATGTTGTGTGACAAAACTTTTCCTGGGNAGACACAATACCCACATCTACTCACCCCAGATAGGGATCCCAAGACAGACCAAAGAACAGATACCACCAAAACCCAACTTAGCAAACCAATGAATCTTATTGGGGTTATTTACAAGAACAGAAATAATTCAAAGACAGCTGTGTCACNAAGGCCTACTCTAGCATGGATGTCAGCTCACAAAGCTGGGAACCTAGAGCTCACTGCACAGCCTGCAGATAGCTCAACAGGCTGCAGAGTGTCCTTTCCNGGGGCCTCAGTTGGTCTAAACCTTTTCCAGGCAGCCTTGACTGGTTTCTGCTTCTTCCAGACAGCTGGCTGGTCTCAGAGCCGTCTTTGCAGCTCTGATTGTTGGAGACTCATCTTAGGAGCTCAGCTTCACCTCCTCTGAGAGGGACTCTTGGCTTTTATTCTTTACTATTGGAGAGAGGGAGGAGGCCTAGTGAATCTGGTCAGTTTCAGGGATTTCCTGACGCTATTTTGAGTTGGTTTCCTTCCTACTTAATGATCTGACTCTACAAGATGAAATGTTTCAATCTTGGAGGAAACTGTTACACAACCAAAGGCCAATCCAAGGGTAGCTAAGGGGTGGTTTCGTGTCTCTGGCCCTACCCTGCTTGACGGGAAGGTGACTGGGGAATGAGAATCCATCCACAAGGATCCTGCTTTGTGCCTGTTCCATCAGCAGCTAGCCAGGACCCACGTGGTCAAGAATCCTTTCTGCATTCAGAGGTTTCCTCAGGAGGCCCCCAAACTCCAAAGGAATCACTCTGGGGTCGCATTCTTCTCCCACCCCCCAAGAAGTCCTTCTCTGGACTGCCCTGCTCTCTGGTCACCCCAAAGCCCCTTTCTCTCCTGCCTCAAGGCAACCCTAGAACCTCTGGTTTATGTCAAAATCCCNGAGTTAGTTCTTTTCCCATATTCAACAGTAGATCCATTTGCAGACAAAGGAACAAGACAAAGGAACAGTGGCTAGGAGTGAGGGAGCCTCAGGCTGGCTCCCCCCCTGCCCTTGGCAGCTCCTTTCCAAAGGACTTTGGAAAGAAAGCTCTGCTCTGCTCCCTCTTTTTATTTTTCCACAAGTCTTTTTGAAAATACATTCTAAAATATTTGCCAGTGTAGGAGAAATACATTTATTTAGACAGGAATGGAAAAAAATGCTGTTAGCAGTTTTTCCATGGAGGCTTCCAGCCCACAGAGGTCTCTCTATAAATACTCTTACCCCAACCTGCCTCAATTATCTNTTAAAATAAAGCAGACAGCAAAATGTGAAGTGCTAACACTCTTGGATGGCTTGAAGAGACTGGCTGAGATGGGGGGGAGCTGAGGTCCAAGTGGCATGTGATGGATGCGGGTCACTGAGAGACCCCCATCTGAGCGACTGTGGAGGAACCCTGGACACAGAGGGCACCCCCTGGACATGGAGGGCACCTCTGGACACATAGGGCACCCCCTGGACACAGAGGGCACCTCTGGACACATAGGGCACCCCCTGGACATGGAGGGCACCTCTGGACATGGAGGGCACCCCTGGACATGAAGGGTATCCCTGGATATGGAGGNCACCCAGACTTAGCTCTCCTTGCTCTTCCCCAGGAACCTCTCTGGCCCACCAGCTTCTAGCTTTCTCCAGATGTGGGACTTNCAAGGAGTGACCGGCCTGCTCTGAGCTTCTGTTTCCTTCTTGGAGACACAAGCATGGTCACATACCTATTTCATAGCACCATCATGAAGACAGTGTCTTTGATTGNAGACTTAAAGCACATAGGAGGAGGGGAGCAGGCAATGGCAGATCTGCCGTTTCCATTCAGGGAGACTTGAGGGAGTGCCAGGGCTAGGATTCTTGTCTTGGAGCTGTCCCTGCAAAGTGCTTGGCCTAGCTTTGCCCAGCTGGTGTTTATTTGGTGGCTTGGGGGAAGGAGGTACACAGATAGGGCAACTCGACCTCTTAGTGTTCTAACAGATACCCCACAAATAGCCCCACTATGGTTCCCTTAACTGCTTCCCCAGTTAGTCAGTGACCAAGCAGCCCTACAGCCTGGGGAACTCCAGAAAGCACTGTCTACCCACCATGGTGACCCCTCATCCTTGCCACCATCCTTCTGCCCAAACCCCAGAACCCCTTCCCAGCTGCTCCTGTAGGCAGGAGAGCCAAGGGAGCAGGTGGACCACTCACTCCTTTGGAAGGCTTGACCTCTAGGAGCAGGTAAGGACAAGAACAGTCTTCACCAGTACTGACCCACATTCTGGAGAGTTCCTAAGACAGGAAGGCAAAAGCTGATTCTGCTGTGACCCATATCTGTACAGTATAGGCAGGAGCTGCCAGAAGATCAAGAGACCTCCAGTTGGCATGTGCTAAAGAGGGGTATGTAGAGGGTCAATCCCAGGGCCACCCTGGAGGAAGAGAATGTGGGGTACATCATGAAAAAGACAGACCTAGAAATGGAGAAAGAACATCCCATGGAGGTTAGGCTGTCCCAAATTTCAATGAATGAGACAGGGACAAGATGAAGGTCACAATAAGGCAAGGTGAGCCAAAAGGCCCAAGGCCACGTACCACATTTGGTGGCCTGGATTCAGCCACCCATAGCTGGGGAGTCATCACCTCACTTCCTCCCTGCCTGGGTGAGAGGATGTGGAGGGGTTAATTAACCTGCTGGGCCCAGAAGGGACTCCCCGGCTTAGGTCTCACCCAGAATTCACCTGGGACTGGAAAGGGGAATCCCCTTCATAGGTCCCTTCCTCAGTGTTAGGATCAAGAACTACTTGGCTGGGGTGCCCCCACCTCTCCCTAGGTTTAAGCATACACTCAAGGACAAAACATAAAAAACGGGGACACCTAGAGAGGGTTTCCCCNGGGCTATCCCAGGGTTCAAGAAGACCACTGGCAGGTGATCTCTGTGAATTCGAGGCCAGCCTGGTCTACAGAGTGAGTTCCAAGACAGCCAGGGCTGCACAGTAACTCTGTCTCGAAACAAAACAAAACAAACAAACAAACAAAAACCCACTGGAATAGGGGTGGGAGCAAAGAGCATCTTCCTGTCCAGGCGCTTCATCAAGTGTTTCCACATTTGTTGTCCTTCCCCCCNAGGCCAACATGAGAAAGTGGCCCAGGTCACCAGGCCGGAAATGGGAGGAAGTTCATGCAAGATTTCCCACAAATCAAAGCCAGGNGGGCTCTTGATTAAAAACACATCCAAATCCTCTGCAACTTTAGAGTTACAAAATCGGAACTCCCTCCTGTCAACAAAAGCAACGGCGGCAGAGCTGCGTAGCCGCCGACAACGTGAGAAGTCCGTAATTNCACTACTAGAGCGCTCGGTCATTCTCCGGTGTCAGATTCCAGATTTCTGTCACCTCGCCCAAGACCGGATCTGGCCCGAGCCCTCCTCCCCAGGACCCGCCACCGGAACATCGGGCCGGAAGGAACACGGCGGTCCCCGTAGCAGCGCTTGCCCGGGTAGGGCCATGCCCCAGCTGCCCGCGCCAGGCCATGCTCGCCGGGTGCGGCCGGGGAAGCCGCTACGTCACCGCGCAGTCCGCTGGNAGCCCGCGGGGCCAGCCAGGATTCCATTACATCACCCAAGCCCTGCTGTAAACACCGCGGCAAGTCATTGGCTGCCGCGCCGCCCTCCCAGCCAATCGCACGAGCTTATGCAAATCGTCGTTGAGCCAACGCTTCCTTTGGCTCGGGTGTATGCAAACAGACGTCATTGCCTGGGTGGGGGTGGCCTGGCCCAGGGATAAGGGGGGCGGGGGTGCATGAGGGTGTGTGGAAATTTGCAGCGGGGCTGGTTTGGAGACTTGGCATCCTGAATTTGTTCCAGCCAGTCCCGAGGGGCACGGAGTGCGATTAAAGGTGAATGCCCTCAATTCTTAGGCCCTTTTCCGTTCGACCCATACAAGCAACGGTGCAAAGATGAAGTTAATTGCTGGGCGTGGTAGCACACGTCTGTAATAATCAGCATTTGAGAGCTGGCTCGCCTGAGCTACAAGGAACCCTGCCTCGAAAAAAGCAAAACAGAAGGGCTGGAGAAATGGGTCAGCTATCGAGAGCGCTGGCTGCTCTTGAAGAGGACTTGGGTTTGGGTCCTCACAATCGTCCTGGACTCCAGTCCAGGACATCCAACGCCTTCTCGACCTCAGCGGGCGCCAGGCATACACATGGTGCACATACATTACATGCAGGCAAAACTCTCACACATATCAAATAAGTAGATGTTTAAGGTTTGTTTTTTAAGGAAAACAGCAAAAATTAAGACAACGTGGAGGCAGGGAGAGAAGAAATAAGTGAGGGATGACGAGGTTCAGAAGGCTGGAACATGCTTCTGAGAATGCTCAGGTCAAAGCCCTGTGAGAAGACACCGCAGAGAACAAAAGAGACCCCTCTCTACCCAGGAGGTAGTCAGAGCTCAGTTAGGGAGCCTGGTGTCCACAGTGCTGTTTTATTGATTAGACTCCTACAGAAAACCAGCTGCCATAGCTCATAGTCAGCTGTCCGTAGCCTCACTTTCAAAGGGGTGGGTTCCAATGTCTTGGGAAAACAAGACCTACACCTGTTATACAGAGGAATTTTTTTCTTGTCACTATTCCCTAAATAATTTAGTATTACAATAATTCACATAACACTTACTGCCCTAGACATTATCAGTATGCAAAACTTTCAAGTCTAAAGAAGTGCCAGGGGGCTGGAGAGGTGGCTCCACGGTTAAGAGCACTGGCTGTTCTTCCAGAGGACCTGAGTTCAATTCCCAGCAGCCACATGGTGGCTCACAACCATCTGTAATCAAATCTGGTGCCTTCTTCTGGCCTGCAGGCATACATGCAGGCAGACCACTGTATACATAATAAATAAATAAATCTTTAAAAAAAGAAGTGCCAGGTGTGGTGTCTTGTGCTTGTTACCCCAGCACTCAGGAGCCTAGACTAAGAGGATTCTGATGAGAACAACCTGGGCTATACAGTCTTAAAACCTAAATAATTATAGGGAAGAATGTGTAAATGTTATATGTGAATATTACACTGTTTTGCATAAGAAACTTGAACTCCTCAGATTCCGGCCTCCTGGGGAGTCCTAGGATATCCCCAATGGATAGCAAGGATCTCTGACTGTAGAGGTGTAGAGAGTTATCTCTGGAAATTGGTGAACCAAGAATACCCAAATCCACTGTATGCAAGCAGGAGGCCCAGGGAAGCCCAGAGAACAGAGAACATCCCAATGTGATGCTGGAGAACCAGGAGCTCCATGTGGAATGTGACTGCCTCACTTACGAGGAGGGTAAGTTTCCCGTGTCAGGCCCTCTGTGGATCAAGTAATTCATATCCACTTGCTGAATGCCATCTTTTTAAATCTTTTATTTATTGTTTATTTATTTTTACATCATGTGCACTGGTGTTTTGCTTGCATGTGTGTCTGTGTGAGGGTCTCAGATCCCCTGGAACTGGAGTTACAGACAGCTGGGAGCTGCCATGTGGACTAGGAATTGAACTCAGGTCCTCTGGTAGAGCAGTCAGTGCTTTTAACCGCTGAGCCATCTCTACAGCCCCTTATTTATTTGTTTAAAGTGCGTGTGTGTATATGATATATGCAATATAATGATGGGAGGAAGAGGAACAGACAGAGAGGGAGGGAGAAAGGGAGAGGAAGGGAGAGGAGGGACAGAAAGCTGGGGTGTGTGCATGTCACAGTGTGGAGGTAGGAGGAGTCAGTTCTTTCTCCATCCACCTGCAGAGACAGGATCTCTCTTGCTTCTACCGCTATGCAGCGTCCTGCAGGCTAGCTGGCTGGAAGGCTTCTTTTGGATGCTGCCCCTGTTTCTGCCTCTGTCTTGCTGTAGGAGTGCTAGGCTCACAGACGTCTGCTCCCTCATCCATCCTTGTACATTGATTCCAGGGACTGAACTCAGGTTCCAGACTTGTGCGCTAAGCACTTTACNGGCTGAGCCATCTCACCGGCCCCCTGAAGGCAATTTTGACTCAGTCTAGCCATTCAAATGCTGCTGCCTTTCAGACACCCTCTTGCACACCCAGAAATAATGTTTCACTACCTCTCCAGCCATGCCTTAGCCTCTGTCCGGTTGGCAAATTAAAATTAACTACGGCAACAATAAAAAAAAGATAGACTGTGGAAGGTCAATGAGACATCTAACTGGAAGTTGTTATTTACAGAGGGATACAAAAGTTTCCTCTACTGAAGCAATTGTTAGTTTGTTTCTACAAGATCTCTCTATGTAGCCTTGGCTGGCCTGGAACTCACAGAGATCCACCTGCTTCTGCCTCCCAAGTGCTGCTGGGATTAAAGAAGTGTGGCACCATGTCCAGCCTGAAGCAGTTTTTAAACAGAGGAGAATTTTTCCCATGCCAACCAGAGGGAAACAGTCCATGAGAAAGCTGGGGTGGGACAGAGCCTAGCTCCAGCTGACTAAGGCAAATAGCTAGAGCACGGAGACAAGAGAGAGTGAAGAGAGACCTACCCCAGCAGGGAATCCTGCTGGGCCGTGCAGGGCCTTGTGCCTGTGCTGTGCTGGCAGCATTCTCTCTTCTTTCATCAGCCCTGTGAGGTGAGCACTGCTTTCGTATTTAAGAAACTGTGGCCCCAAGAGGCTGTCACATCCTGAGAAGTAATGGGGCAGGGTTCACATACCAGCCCCTGTGGTCTCATGGGCACACTGTGGTTGCTGTTGCCTCCCAGAGAGGAAGCTGAATTGGTTACTTCTGACTTCCATGTCTTACTACAGAGCTGGGGCCAAAAAAAAATTGTAATCTTTGCTCTATAGGTATCACCTGTTATTTATAAGACCTCTGGCTGACTGGAGAGGTGGCTCAGTCATTAAGAGCACTGGCTGCTCTTCCAGAGGACTCAGGTTCAATTCCCAGCACCTGCATGGCAGCTCATAACTGTGAGTACATTCAATCCCAAAAGATTCAACAGCCTCTGCATAAGTTGTGTACACACACATTCAGGCTGTCTTAGTTAGGGTTTCTATTGCTGTGATAAAACACTGTGATCAAAAGCAACTTGGGGAAGAACCTGGAGGCAGGAGCTGATGGAGAGGCCATGGAGGGGTGCTGCTTACTGACTTGCTCCTTGTGGCTTGTTCAGCCTGCTTTTTTATGACACCCAGAACTACCAGCCCAGGGGTGGCATCTCACAAAACACTGGCCTCCCCCATCAATCACTAATTAAGAAAATGTGCCACAGGGTCACCTATAGACCAATCTGGTGGGAGTATTTTCTCAATTGAGGTTCCTTCTTCCCAAATGACTCATGCCTGTGTCAAGTGACATAAAAACTAGCCACTACCTCAGGCAAAACACCCCCACACACAAAAGTTAAAATTTGAAAAAAAAAGAGAGATAAGAGGATAGGTAGCACATTGGTCTGCAAGGTTCAGCACATGCTTTCTCTCTCTCTCTCTCTCTCTCTCTCTCTCTCTCTCTCTCTCTCTCTCACACACTTTTTTTTTTAAGGAAACAGGAAAAAGAGAGGGAAGGGTAGACAAGTCTCTAACTCAGACTAGGTATGCTGGGGTAGAAATGATTCATGCCTCTGGCCAGCAAGGCGCACTCTGGAGACTGTGGGAGGACTGATCTGTTGGCAAAGGNGTATGCTGTCCTGGATTGCCAACAGATGATGTTCCTACTGCTCTCAGTGGTGGAGCCAGCTCTGGTTACTGCTGACAGGCCCCACAGGAGAGAGCCTGAAGAGTCAGGCAGGTAGGAGAGTGCCAGAGGAGACCAAGTCCTTCCCTGTGCAGGCTGTGTGGTATTCCTCTTAGGGAACCTGGGTTACTGCTGGGGCCCGTGTCAGTACTATGAAAATCCAGAACCCATAAACTCCCAGGGAAGATACAGAGTACTGGGCAGTACCTGAGCAGGGACGGGGTCTGGGAGTGGACGGGTACAGGAGATGGGGAGTACCAACTGAGCTACTTCCCAGCCTTGTTTGTTTGTTTTCTGTGGTTCTGGGGATTAAATCCAGTGCTGCTGACTTTCTAAGCAAGTGCCCCACCTCTAAGCTATATCCTCAGTCTTTTTATTTTCNACTTTGAAACAGTCTATACAAACAGAGTCTGGAGACTGGCATAGAGCTCACTCTGCAGCCCAGACAAGCCGTAGATTTCNAATCCCCCTGCCTTAGCTTCATGAGTTACTAGGATAACAGGCGTATANCACCAGGCCTGACAGATGTTAAAAGATACAGAAATAGGTGATCATAATCATTGTTTTTTGGTACTAGGAGTAAAATCTGACTCACCTTGAACATAAGACCGGATGGTCTTTAAAAGTTCGGCCACAGGTCTCTAAGGAATAAAGGTTAGTGACTGATCCCTATAGGCTGTGTTTGGCTCTGCCCTCTCCAGGGGGCATCAGAGTGTGTGGGTACTTCCTTGTGTCTGGGGAGGGGGTCANAACAGCAGTGACTCAGTGGTCTACAGTGAATGGAATAGAACAGCTGTGGGGGTCTGGAGTCTAAGGCCTCTGTCCCTACTATATCAGCCAGGATCCCTTCACCCAGTTTCTTAGCCTCCCCTTCCGAGAGGCCTTGGCAGAGGACCCAGAAGAGCAGAGTGCCCAGATGTGCTGATGGCATCAAAGTGCCTGCTGTGGGGAAGATCCAGCTGCCAGCCTTCCAGGAGGCTGCCGGTGGTGGACTGAGCAAGATGATCCACCAGGCACTCACACCATAAATGTCCAAACACAGAGAGACACTTTAGGACTATTTCCTGTAGGCCAGGCAAGGCCACCTCCCAGGAAGGGCTGGGGAACCTGAGCTATGGCAGGCCCTCAGGTCACTTCAGGAGCATCTGGTGGTCAGCTGATGGTCCTAGGGACCATTCATCATATCCCCAGCTCATTCTGCTGAGCCATGACTATTTCCAAGTGTGGACAGGGAGCTGATTATGTAACAGGCTAGAAGCTAGAAGATGAGTTGAAGGGTGCCATGGCAGGGTGGGACTTTTCCCAGTCAGGGTGGCACCTCAAAGGTGTGGGAGGGGCTGAGGATCTAGAGGAACCACTACACAGCCAATCAGCCTGCTCAGATGGCCCATCCTCCCCTTCATGAATTGAAGCCCTCAACCCCCTAAGCTCTGCCTTGCTCGAATCTGCCCCTGGCTNTCTGGAAGAACCCTGTGCCCAGCTCCCACGGCCTTCCTCCTCCTGTGGGTATGGGAGGTAGAGCTTCGGGGTGTGGTGTGGGCGGTGGGTAGTCTGGACTCAGATACACTTGTTCACAGTATGCTGCTGATGAGCTTTACTGTCTGGAGTGGAAGGATATATTCTTTGAGGCATGGTTGTGACTTAAGAGCACATTCCAGCAAATCACTCTGTTTGCCTGAGTGGTCTGCAACCAGTTACTTAAGCATTGCAAGCCTTACTTTCCTGTGTAGAAATAGACCAGGGATACCACCTTTCTCCCTGAGTCATGAGGATCTGAGCAGTTTGTATGCATGAGGCACTTAAACAGCTCCTGGCCCGAGGTCAGCACTGTGTAAGTGTTGGCTATAATTAGACAATATTTGCGGATCACTTTCCTTAGCCTTGGCTCCTAATAAGCTCTTGGTGAAAGGCACTTGTTATTTTTAACTTCNTTCTCCTGCNCCTACCTTAATCCCTTCATAAACCCACCTTCATTTAGCCTTGCAACGGTGAAAGTGTGTGTATCTTACATCTCTCTAATGTTTACACTTACAAAACATTTCTGTTCCAACCTCACAGCAAACCTGTGAGCTAGCAGCACACACTAAAGTCATTGCTGTCATTTTGCAGAGCCAAGGACAGGGTGTGATATGTCTAGAGGCATCAGCTGCTAAGGGGTGTGTCCAAGCCACCAGGCTGGGTACTCTGACCTGAGGCACCAGAACTTGCTTCTGGGTGATATGGCCAGGGCATGCCAGCTCCAAACTGCCAGGACAGGTTAGTTGGAGGAGGGAGGAGAGGTCCTGCTGGTTCCAGTGCTAGGAGCACTCACAGAGTGGGGAGAAAGAATTCTGTGTGCTTTATAATTCTCTCTTCCTAGTGCCTAGCGGCTTCCCAGGAGCTGTGTGGTAGTGCCCTCTACTGGCCATGAGTGGCAATGTTGACTTTTAGATGAGAGAAAATCTATCTATTCATAGTCATATACACTATCCAAGGCCTAGAGATAGATTGTCTCCTAGGGACCAGAGAGATCAAACAAAGCTCCCAAAAGGCCCTGGGCATAAAGCATGGGGAAAATAATTGAGAAAGAGACCCAACATTGACCTCTGGTCTCCACATACACATATGTGCAGGTGTACCCACAGGCATGCACGAACATGCACACATACAAGCATACAAAGCATGGTGACATGTGCCTATAATCCTAGCACTCAAGAGGCATAGGGATCTCTGTGAGTTCAAGGTCAACTT
>LZPO01017293.1:743297-771399 GCA_001675575.1 Neotoma lepida | reverse complement strand
AGGAAGGAAAGAAAGAAAGAAAAAACCAAAACTAGACGTAGTAGAGGGACTGAAGCCCGGAAGCCAGGGGCCGGGTAACAAGGGGAGCAGTGCCCAAGTGTGCCAGTAGAGGGCGACACCACCCTGCCGCTCTGTCAAGCGGTGGGGACCACAGCTCTCGCNTGGCCCGCCCCTCAGGGCCAGAGAGAGATGGGTGCCTCCAGGCTGGAGCTTGGAAGTGGGAGGGAGGTTATCCCCTCAGGGGAACGCGATGCGTGTGTGGCGGGAGGCCAAGCCGGAGGACGTGGCCAAGAAGGGCCCGGGTGTGCAAGAAGGGCTCGGGATTGCAAAAGGACCCGGGTGTCCAAGAAGGGCCTGGGTGTGCAAGAAGGACCCGGGTGTGCAAGAAGGACCCGGGTGTGCAAGGGCAAGAAGGGCGCAGCAGAGGCGGAGAGGGCCCTGTCGCATCTCCGGACTTCCTGAATCGTTGAGATCGGCTGCTGCAGGACTATGGTTACTCACTTAGGCTCCGCCACCTGCTTCCCTCCCAGCTCCCAGTGAAACACAAGGCAGAGTCCCCATGTCCACCCACACCCTGCTCGTGGCGGCTCCGCCTCCAGGAGAGAGCCTGCCTCTGCAATTCAGCCGTCAGCCTCTCAGCCCTAGGGTGGGCGAACATGGCGAGGGCGATGCCCAGCTGACTCTACTGGGGTGTCGCTTCCTTATTCCATCCCACTTTAACCAAGTCCAGAACTTGCATGTCAGCCCTGCAGCCTCTCCCACAGCTGCTGGGGCGCAAACCTCAGGCACCAGTCCGAGTCTGATTTCTTTCTCCCAANGCGTGATTGTTGATCTACAGATGAGCCCCAACCTGCTGTGTGCTTCTGCCCCAGTGTCCACTGGCTGCACCCCACTCGGAGCACTGACTGCAACCCAGTCCACCTGCAGGTCCCGCAGATAGGTTGTGACCACCAAGCAACCAACTGGATGGAGATGCCAGTGTCTCCAAAGGCATCCTAGCCTCCCAAGAGCTTCATCCAATCTGTGAGAGAAGAGGACAACAACNTAGAGGGGTTCTGGGCCAGTGGGAGGCATAGGTCCCCTAGTCCCCCACTTCCCAGGGCAGATACACCCCACTAGTATTTGCAGTTCACGGTGTTGGTGGGAATGGGTTCAGAGACCTAGTGTAATCTACATTTAACACCTAGCAATACATCCTTACATAATAGCTGGTGTTTTTTTNCTTGGTTTTGATTTTTTTTTCCCTTGCTTTCTGAGACAGGGTCTCAATATGCAGCCCAGGCTGGTCTCAAACTGGAGATCCTCTTGCCCCAGCCTCTGGAGTGATGGGATTATAAGTGGCCCCCCTCTTTCTCCTTCTCCTCCCCACCCCCATCATCAGGGATCTTTCTATCTTGCCCAAGCTGACTGTAAACTTCCGTGCTCCTGTGCCAGCTTCCCAAGTAGCTGGAACGACAGGTGCCCACTGCTCTGCTCAGCTTTGGAGTACTTTGAAAAACACTCATGCCCTGGTTCAACCCAGAGCGCCTGGACCAGAATGGTAAAGCAAGGTGATGGGGGAGGGGCCCACAAGTGTTCTTAAATGTCATCCGCTGGGCTTTAACCACCAAGCTGGTGCTTGTTTGACCAGAGAAAGTAGGGTTGGAGCTGACCTTCCATAAAAGANGAATCTGNAGAATTCCAGAAAGTACTGTGCTTGCTGTATAGGTAGGGGCTGTCACCCTAAGAGCTTGCCGAGTGGAGCTGAAAGGCCCAGAGTGAGTCTGGGAGACTCCATAGGAGCTGTTGGGAAAGAGACTCAAAGGCAACGTTTGTATGGCTTTTACTTTTTGTATAAATTTGCATGTTCTCTCTTGAAGGGTCGGCTTCCAGGAGGGAAAACTGTCTAGAGGCGAGGTCTCCCTAGGGTAGAAATTCCAGTGTCTGGTAGGTAGATCAGCAAGTGTAGCTCCTCCTGTGTGGTGAAGTTTGGGAACTCTCAGACTCCAACTCTGTTGGTGGAAATCAAGTATGTTCAGTGTCCTGAATTTACTATCAGTTCCTCCACAGCAACAGAGCTCCCTCCGATCTCTACGGTTGGATCTTCCACTCAGTGCCAGACCCTGAGCGAGCAGGAAGCAGAGGTGGATGGAGCAGGGGTCCCTCCCTTGATCGCCTGTAGGCGAGGAGACAAAAAGAGAAGCAATGGGGACCAGACAGGAGGACATCAGAGTGATTCTGATAAAGGACTAGGGGACAAGGAAGGCTCAAGATTCTTGGAGGGTGGAGCAGGACAGTGGAGGGNCCCCAGGAGAGGTTGCTGTGTAAGGAGGGCCCAGAGGTGCAGCACTCTGAGGTCACCACCAGAGATCAGCATCCTGTCATTCTCCCAAGTGTCTCACCTCGGTCTCCTTGTTCAAGAACACTGTGACCTCTCGGAGGGTATCATTTCCTCCTCAAGGTCATTTCCCCCACTCCTCTATGCAGGACCAAGCAGCCTCCAGCCAGACAACACTTGACGTCTCTCTTGACCCTGGGGAATCCCGTGTGGCTTTCATTTCCCTAGCCCCACCCCCGACATCTGGTGAGCAGAAAGTACCTCCTAGGTCTCTGCCTCTGGTCTGGCTGTCACCCCTCTTAAGTTCTCTGGTGCGGTTTTCTGNGGGAACCCAAAGTATTGTGAAGTCACTGCTTCAGCAGATTTTTTACAGGTACTAACAAAGCCCCTTTCCATGCCCAAGGCCCTTTTATGTGCCCCAGAAACACATTTTAAGAGCCCAACCCTCTTCCCCACCTCAACAGGAATGTTCTCATTCAATAGAACTTGGATCCCTCTTAACTGGATCCCTTCCTCCTCCTGTGACCTGGCCCATCTCAGACCCCGCTCTTTCAACTGTCACCTTTTGTTTACCCCCACCCCGCCCTCCTCCCACAAATGAGTCTTACAGTTTTACAGGCTCAACCCAATCCTCACCATCTCGTTGACCCTGATCTCATATGCCCCTCCTCCAGGAAGCCTCCCCTCTCCGGCCCAAGGTGGAGGGGGCAGGACCAGGAGATACAGGGATGAGAAGTTATGCTGGGGAGATGGAGCAAGTGCCCAGCTCAGTGGGGACCTCAGATAGCATCTCATCCGAGGGGCTGTATCTTTTCCTGCTGTGTGTGACACCTTCAGTGGAGCCCACTTTCTTCCCTGGAATTTCTGGAGGGGGGGGGCTCCTTCTGGCCTGGGGCAGAGCAGAAGGCTGGAAGGAACGGGAAGGAGGCAGGGCAGGGGATACCGACCACACACTATTGCAGTCCCCCCTCCTTCCCCACACCCCCACCCCCTCCGCCAAACACGATCCCTAGGTTAATTTTTAGCAACACAGCTCACACATTAGTCACTCCCTGTCACCCACCTACACGGCAGGAGGCTGGTGCCGTCATCCATCAGCCGAGAGGTGGGATCTGGCCCCACCCTGGACCACTCTCCCTCTCTCCTAAGACCGGCTGAGTAGGAGCCCTTTCAGCCTGGGCGAGGGGCACTGACATCACTCCCAAGACCAGCTGCACTGCAGGGCGGAGGGACAGGCTGGTGAGAGCGGAGTTGGGAACCTACTCAGGGAGGAGGAAGCCAGGGAGGCCCAGGAACCCCGTACACTCAGCCAGGGCTGACCTGTGCCAGGCAGCTGGTCTCCTGGCAGCNGTGGGCTCTGGAAACAAAGGTTCNAGAAGGCTCCTCCTCTAGACCTGAGCGCTAGGGATGTTCAGCCTCATTGCAGAGCCGCTGTTCAATACAAGAGCTTGAAGAAGCTGTTTTCCTCATCAAATGTCCCCCCTTCCCAAACCAGAAAAGCCACAGTGGCCAGGTGCAGGTGCCACCAAGGCAGCCACCGCCCAGCCCCAAAGGGACGTTGTAAGAGGAGCCCATAGGTGCCAGCTGCAGGTAGAGCAGAGGAGGGGCTATCTGTCCCCACCCCTGGGGCTGACAGGTGGAGAGGCAGTGTTTCCCCTTACCAGCTGTGGTCCCAGAAGGCACGTGACCCTCTTGAGCTTTTATTGAGCATTTGCTGTGGGTGGGCCTTGGATGAGGCCCTTGGGGGCAGCTTTAGTAACTCACTCACAAGTTGGTTTTCATCTTTATTATTTATTGCCATGATGGGGACTGAACCCAGGACCTCACACACGAAGTCTCTGGCACTGAGCCACAGCACAGCCCTGAGGTGCTACTTTAAATAAGGCTTTGTACCTACCCCAACCATGGCAAAAGACAGACACAAAAACATCAATACGAGAAGTCAATATGATTCCCAAGCTGGAGAAAGTGCCATAAAGAAAACAAATGCCTTGAGATAAAGAATTAGGGGGACAGAGATCGATACCAGTGGGCCCAGAAAAATCTTTGAGAGGGTGTTGTTAAGTTGGGACCTCAGGACAAGGAATCAATCCAGAAAAGTATCCANGCAGAGGGAACAGCATAGGCAGAGATGCCAGAGGCCAGAGAAAGCGTGGCAGAGTTTGGGATAGAAACAGAGAGTTTAGTTTAAATACCAGTGGCATGAAAGGGGAAGAAATTTGAGGTTGCAGAGAGAGGATTCTGTGAGGTCTAATGCAAGCCATCCCAATAAAGTGTGGATGGGTTTGTGTACTACACAAAGGTTCCGATGGCTGAGTGACTGGGCCCAGGCTCTTCTGTAATGTGGCTGCTTAGAGTGAGGTGATAGGTGGGCCGTGGCAAATAGTTCAAGCTTCATGCTCTTCTTCCAGGGGAAGCCATGATGGGTTTGAAGCCCAGAGTTGAGATTTGATTATTTTTTAAAAAGAAAAAAATTTATATGTCAAGTGTGGTGGCACATGCCTGTAATCTCAGCAGTCAGGAGGCAGAGGCAGGGGGATCACTGTTTCAGGACAGCCTGGTCTACATAGTGAGTTCCAGGACAGCCAGGGCTATGTGGAAAGACCTTGTCTCAAAAATTTCAAAAGAAACATTTTTTTAAATTAAAAAAATGTATATTTTTATTGTGTGTGTGACTTATGTGTTTAGTACAGTTGTACGTGTGCCACAGTTATCTGCATGGTGCCAGAGAACAGCTTGTAGGAGTTGTGGCTTTTCTTTCACTGTGGGCATCAATGGGCATCAAACTCAGGTCATTAGATGTATACAACACGTGCTTTTATCCGCTGAGGCATTCTACTGAACCCCGATTTTCTTCCTTCCTTTTTGAAACGAGGTCTACTCGTGTAGCCCAGGCTGGCCTAACTTACTGTGTAGCTACCTGAAGCTAATCTTGACCTCTTTGATCCTTCTGTCTCTACCTCCCAAGTGGTCAGGTGCCATCTCTGGGCTTGCTTTTGAAAGGGTCACCTGACTACTGTGAAGAATGAGGAAAGAAGTGGGGTGCACACATGGAAGTACAAGATGTGGAGTGGAGTGGGGTGTGCCCAGGGAAGGGCCCACTTAGACTCCTCTCAAAGCTACAACTGAATGCTGGCCACCGCCATGGAGCAGGAGTCTTAGGTGTTGCTAGATTGCTGTGTGACTCCCGAGTCTATCACTTGACAGGTTGTTTCAAGGCATGTGGTGATATCCTGGAGCTAGTTTGGAACACACTGTATTGAAGGTCTTGTGTACTAGGACTGGGCAGGCATAGAGCAGTGAATGAAACAGCAAGTCCCTGAGCCCTGTTGCAAGAAGTGTGCNCCCTTGTGAGTGGGGAGAAGAGGCCAAACACTAAACCCATAAAAGTCAAGGCAGTTCCAGATGGTGATTCACTGTGTCACAGAGGGCATGGCCACATTTGACTGAGTGGGCAGGCCTTAGAGGGGTAGAGCAAATAAATACTGAAGGAATGACTTGTGGAAAAGCCAATGAAGAGACCCAGAAGGTGTCTGTAGCCAGCATCCAGAGCAGTAAGGGGCCCAGAAATGAGACACTCAGGGCTCACAGGAGGGGGACTTACATAGGAGGACTGGGAACACTGAGTTCTAGCAGAATGGAATGCCAGGAGACTGAACCTGTCACAGGTTGGGTGGACAGTGGCTTCTACTCAAGGCAGACCTCAGGTGCTCTCCTCAGGGAGCCAGGCTTTCCCACAGGAACAGTAGACTTTAGACAACTGATCCCTATGTCTGTTGTATATAGGGAGGAAAGCTTCAAAAATGTACCTGAACAAGAGGCCCAGGTTCTGAAGAGGGTGTGGGGCCTCAGTGCAGGCCAATACATGTTCATTAAAATCCCCTAGACAATTTCCCTGGCTTCAGGCTAAAAGAAAGATGTAAAATGCAGCCTGTGTGTGTTTGGAGGGGGCTGCATGGTGGAGTCAGAGCTTGCCTGAGCACAGTCCTCCCCCACAGGCAGTTACCACGCTGACACAGATGCAAAAAACCATCAATTTTATACTGTTTGTGGTTCAGAAGCAACATATGCAAAAAAAAAACCCGGTGGTACAGTCCAGGCTGCCCCACCCCACCTGAATGAACTCATTCCTGCTCCCCAAGGAGCACAGAACCCAGGACCCCTGCCTGGCAAGACCCACTTAGTTACAGACCCCTGGAGAGGGGCTAAGCCCTTAGGGGTCAAGGCTGCAGGAGAGGAACCAGCACCTTGCCCCATTGGGACCCACTAGTCCATTGGTGTGTGTGTGTGTGTGTCTGTCTGTCTGCCTGCCTGCCTGTCTGTCTGTCTGTCTGTCTGTGTAGGGGGAATGACCCATCAAGGATCTCCTCTCCCCAAGGCAAAGGGTTGGGGAGCCAAGTAAAGCTGAGGAGAGGGCTTCTTGGGACAGGGCCCCCACAAGGCACAACTGACCCAGACTGTAGGCTGGCATAGCCCTCTTTGGTCCCCCAGACCTCTCCCAACTCCCAGTGTCTAGTCTCCCCCTGCAGAGATTCCGTTGTGGTGTAGAGGAGGAAAGAAAGCAACCAGGCTCCCTTTGTTCTCAGCAGAGACAAGCCGTGAACCGACCAGACCTGCCAGAGCTAGCAAGGACCCTCTCCCGCAGCTTTGGGCTCCTGGGGTCCTTGGACCGGCACTACTGTCCCCACTTTTTGCACTGGCTGTTACGATGAATAAATAAATAAATACCTCCCACCTGCCCACCCGCGCCCCTACAGCTGGCTCTCCTCTTCCTCCAGGGAGCGGTTGAGTCCGGGGATGAACTTGAGCAGCCGCCGGCGGAAGCTGCGGTACTTGGTCTTGCGTAGGCCGGCGCCGCACAGGGCCTGCTCCCGGGCCTCAGTCCAGAGCGCGCCCGGCGCGCCCCCGCCGCCACCCCCGCCCGGGCCCGCGCACCGCACACTGGCGCTGCGGCTGAGCGTGGCGCGGGGTGCGGGACATAGCACGGACGCCGGGGCCTCGGCGGAGCCCGGGCCGGGCGTGCGCGCGGGGGGCGGCGGGGGTGGCAGCGCCTGTGGTTCGGCGCCCCCGAAAAAGCAAGTGTGGTACACGGCGTCGTCGGTGTCCCCTTTGGCCCGCCGCGCGCTCCCGCGGGGACCCCCAGGCGCGGCGAGCAGAGGCCCAAAGGGCAGCGAGCCAGGGAGCAGGCCAGCGCCGTAGAGGCAGGAGCGCACGGACTCCAGTGTGTCATAGATGCTTGGGTCCTTCACCACCAGGCCTGTGGGGACAGAAGACCAGGGAGCTTCCTGAATCCTGAGGCCAGAGCGCCCTAGGCTAAGGGTCAGAGGCATGGGCAGGATATGCAGTTTTTTCCTGTTGGCCACCTACGTGAACCTTGAGCCCAGCCAGCCTTTCTGACTCTAAAACTGGAGTTAATAAACTCAAGAGTGCCACTTAGGGCAGAAAGTCAGGCCACAGAAAGGAATGACACACCCAAGCTTCTTCTTTTTCTTTTTTGGAGATAGGGTCTCTCCACCTAGCCCTAGCTGTCCTGGGACTCAGTAATGTAGACCAGGCTAGCCTGGAACTCTCAGAGACCCCCCCTGCCCCTGCCTCCAAGTGCTGGGATTAAAGGCCTGTGCCAAAGGGCAGTGCTCAACCTTAACCTCCAGAGAGCCACTGTGAGAACAAAACTGTGTATTAGCTTAGGACAATGTCTTGTCCAAAGCAGTAGCTTTGGAGTCTTCACTGTGGAGCACAGCAGCCTGCTAGTTCTAAGAGGGGAGTACTGATGGGGATGTCTGTGGGTACTCCNACCTACTCACCATGCACTAACCGCTGCTCTTGAACCATTAGCGATCTGTATTCTCCCCACTTCTCATACAGGGTTTGCTGTAAGACACATGCAGCCGACTGTCAGGACTAGCAGGACACCAGCAGGATATGGGGACACACAGGTCAGAGGGAAGGCACAGAAGTCTCGGGGCTAAGGGAGGTTGAGAAAAATGGAATCCTTGAAGGAGTGGGCCTGAAGGCCAGGGAATGGGAAACATTGCTTGGTCCCCACCTTAAGGTACTGCAGGCGCGCCTCTAGTTCCGCCTTCCGAATGGATGTCCCATACAGAGTTTCCAGTCTGAGGGATTGAGGGGACAAAGGCTGAGCAAGCCTGAAGGCTGAGGGAACGCCACAGGCTGAGCTCAGGAGCCCTTAGGCACTGCACCTAGGCATAGGTACCTGAGAACGTTGCCGGATGCCTTGATGATATCAACAATCTCCCGGTGCCGGATGCCTTCCACATTGAGACCGTTGACACTGGCAATGGTGTCCCCTGCCAAGAAGAGAAGGAGTCAGCATCTGTTTCCCAGGGCATGAAGGAAAGATTCCAGCCAGAAAGGGCAGAATGATAACCTAGAGAACTACTCCTGAACTCCCTTCCACAGTGCTGGGGAGACCTGGGCATCTCTTTTACCCCACTCAAAATACACAGAACCTAGCTGGGTGGTGGTGCATGCCTTTAATCCCAGCACTCAGGAGGCAGAGGCAGGCGGATCTCTGTGAATTTGAGCCCAGCCTGGTCTTCAGAGTGAGTTCTGGGACAGCCAGGACTGTTTCACAGAGAAACCCTGTCTCAAAAAACAAACAACAACAACAACCAAAGTACACAAAACCATAGGCATTTCTCCCTGCACAGAGACCATCAACCTGTCTGGACAGAGCAACCTAGGCTAGGTGCTGGGGATCTGAGAAGAACTAATTTATCAGGCACACCCTCAGGAAGCTCTGTCCCCCAGCATGGAGACCTCCCAGGTTCCCATGCTCCTCCTGGAGTTAGCTATTTCTGTTTAACCCACAGCTGTCATAAGACTCATTCAATACAGTGAATGGCACGGGGTTAGTGCCCAACTGGGAGCTGGCACTGGCTCCAGGCATGCAAAGCTTCAGGCATGCAAAGCTTCAGCTTTTGGAGGTCAGGCCCTGACCCTAGGCAGGGCATGCTGGAGACTNTAAGTGTTTGTTTGCCATCTGTGAAAAATGATATGG
This sequence comes from Neotoma lepida, assembly GCA_001675575.1. Taxonomy (NCBI): domain Eukaryota; kingdom Metazoa; phylum Chordata; class Mammalia; order Rodentia; family Cricetidae; genus Neotoma; species Neotoma lepida. The sequence continues at coordinate 762,061 of LZPO01017293.1, read as the reverse complement.
ATCCCGGCTGTGGCAACATCAAGGACAATCAGGAACTACCCAGGAAAGTGTTGCTGATATGTGGGCAAGAAGGTAAGGGTCAAAGGACAACTGTGCTGACAGAATGAGTGTGGACTCATGTAGTCTCAGACCGCCCCTGACTGGGACTTTAATTTCAGGGTCTCCTGCTGGAACATCATTTCCTTGGTAAAGGACATGGCACAGGTGCCCCAGCTGGAGTGGAGAAGATAGGTCCTCATGAACTATTTTGAGGCAGACCTGGTAGAGTGCCTCTCTACCAGATTCTGCCCAGCTGGACTGCACAGCTGCCAGCAGGCAGAACAGCTAGCTGCACAGCAGTAGCTCCTCTTTCTCCGGGCTCTACTCTGTGCTCAGGGAACCACCTCACCACACTAAATGGCCAGTGTGCCCGAATCCAGAGTCCAGATTCTGTTCATTCTTCTGGCTTTCTCCAAGTTGGAGAATGAAGGAGGGGAAAAAAATGTATGCCTCTGCTTAGGAGTAAAGTTATACCCTGTCTCAGAGCCCTGTATTCTGGGTTCAGGGTCTACCTGGTGTGAGTCCAGCCAGCTGGGCAGGGCTGGACTCGTGAACTCGGCAGACGAAGGTCACCATCTCTACGCGCTGCTCCTCCCGGTGGTGAAGGCCGTAAGTCTGGGAACAAGCAAGGGGACACTTAGAACAGAGGCAAGTAGATCTGCTCACGCTCCGAACCGGCCTCCTGATCCCTCACCCCTCCGTGCCCAGCTTTTCCTACCTGGATCTCGAAACCGAAGGTCTGGTTGTCCGTCTTCTCCAAAGTCAGCACCTTCCTGCAGAAGACACGGGGGTTGAGATTACGAGAACTCAGGAAAGTATGGAAGAGCTGGCTATGGTGGCCCATATCTGTAACCCTGGCACTTGCGAGACCGAGGCAGGAAGATGTTCCATTTGAGTCTGAGCTACATAGTGAGGCCCTGTCTCAAAATACAGTAACAAAAACAGGAGCATGGCAGCCCCACAGCTTAGCTCTCAAGGATGTAGAAGTCTGATCTAGAACATTCCAGAAGGACCCAGAGTCTCCAGCGACAGCTCATTCTTCACAGATTTTTGGAATGCCCTCCCCAAACCCAAATGAAATTGGCCTCAGGGAGCTGCACAGAATTAAACCAGCCTCCTATAAGGGGAGGGAGGCATCAGGAAAGGCTGGCNTTGAGAAAGGGCCAGCCTAGCAGCAACCCAGCCTTCGNGTGAGTCTGACCATAGACTCAATAACTAACTGAGTCCCCCAATTGGCCCCAGGGCTGGAGCATCCTGGCTCTGCCGCTTTGGGGAGAAGACAGCCCCACCCCCGGGGGCCAGTCACGAGGCTGGGCGCAGACCACAGCCACTCCTCCTAGCTGTGGTGTGGCCAGCCCACCAGATGTGAAGGCTGGGGGAGGGGAGCCTGGGGCCACCCCTTCCCGAACTGAAGGCTGCCTGCTGGACACAATGGTCTGGAACCGCTCCAGATCCTAGCCTGCTGGGGGAGCCCAGAGTTTCCTCTGCCCACCCCCCTCCCCTTCCTTCCCGCCAGCCAGAGGCAGAATAAAGTGGCTCCTAAGGCCCCTTTGAGTCTAGCAGCCTCAAAAAGGCCCTGGAGAGCAGGCCTCCAACTCCTAGCCTGAGTCACACCCCCTGCCATCTAATGCTGTGTGGCACACTCCCCTTCTTTGAAAGGAGTTTTTAGCCCTGTATGCTCTGGGGCAGGGGCAGGGGGCCTGGAAGCCCTGTGTCTGTCCCAGGGCTTTCTGGGTTCCTGGAAGGGTCTGCGAACTTTTACTGCACAGAGCCGGATGGTAAATATTTCAGGTTTTGTGGGCCCCATATGGCCTCTGTCATGTATTATTCTTTGTTTTTACAACCCTTTAAAATACTAAAATAAGCCGGGCATGGTGGTGTATGCCTTTAATCCCAGCACCTGGGAGGTGGAGGCAGGGGGAGTCTCTGTGAGTTCAAAGACAGCCTGGTCTACATAGTTGAGTTCCAGGGNAGGCAGGGGTCTGTAGAGAGACCCTGTCTCAAAAAACAAGAAAAACAAAGCCAAAAAAAATTAAAATAAGTTTGTAAGTGTGTGCATATATATTTTCTTATTGAAGCGCCAAACAAGCCAATCTGGCCAGTGGGCCACGTTTGCTGGCCCATTTCAAAGGAAGCCAGGCCCAAATCAGGCATGAGACATGGGCAAAAGGGAACCTGAGCCCCAGGTCCTCGGGTGAGCACCTAGTCCTGTCCACATCTCAGATCCAAGTGCAGCTTTGGGATGAAACCACGGGATAGGACCCACACAGGACTAAAGGTTTGGGGCGTCAGACTCAAACATCTGGTCACAGAGCGTCTNGGTCCACTGAGGTGGGCTGGGTTGGGCTTAGTGAAGCCACAGAGGACATCAGGACACTCCCATGGTGTCTCCTACTTCCCACCCTCCACCTCTCACTAATCCAGCTCTTCCCAGAAAGANGCAACTGACAGAGATTGGGGGTGGCTAAGGAGCACCTAATGACTCAAAAGGGCCCCCCCTTATTCTGCCACCCCTTCATACAGCCCACACCCCCACCTGCCCCTCAATCCCAGCAGGGAAGTCATGCTCAAGGATGGGAGATGCCTCCCAGGGGGCTGGGCTGAGATGCTGTGTGGTGCTCCCCCTCCCCCAGCACCTCACTTTTCTGGACCACAGCAGGGGCTCTGGGTGGGGGTGACTCACCGTTGCTGTTCAGGACTCTGGCTGAAATTCTTCCAACGGAATCCTGAGCCCTTGTTGGGAAAATTACCAGAAAAGACAATAAGAAGAGGGCTATCCTTGAACAGGTGCTGAGAAACCCTCTCTAGGGGGACTCTGACCTGAGCCCCAGCTCTGGACGGAGTACCCCACTTCCTGTTGCCTATCTTCCTTACCAGTTCCACTTCTGCTTTGCTGGTGTAACTATTTGCCAAGTGCAGCTACTATTATCATTCCCAGAGTTCACACCATCCCTGGGACCTCTGGGGCACATCTGTCCTGGGTTCTAGACGGGTGAAATCTTTCTTTCTTTTCTATTTTATGTGCATTGGTGTTTTGCCTGCATGCATGTCTGTGGGAGGGTGTCAGATCTTGGAGTTACAGACAGTTGTGAGCTGCTATGTGGTTGCTGGGAATTGAACCCGGGTCCTCTGGAAGAGCAGTCAGTACTCTTAACTGCTGAGCCATCTCTCCAGCCCCTAGATGGGTGAACTCTTAGCCTCTAGTGGTTAGCTTGGGGAAGACTGTGACTCTAGAATGACCTTCACCACCGGGATCATGTCTGATNGGCCAGGCCTTCCAGGCCCCAAAAGCTGAGGCAGGAGTTTTGCCCTAGTTGAAGAGAAAGAAGTGTNGGAAGCCACTGAGTTTAAGGTACTAACTCCAGGGTCTCTGCCAGCTGGGTCTGCCCATTTAATGGTTCAGGCAGACAGTAGTTTGGGAGAACAGAGAGTCAGGGGCCCAGGCAGGAGGCTGACAATGCCAGGCTGCATGTGGTAGAGATGTCAGAGCTCCTAACAACAGGTTGCCTGGGGGGCTGGCTGTGGGTTCCAGCCGCAGCTGGCTATGTCCTCTAGACCTGAGTCTCTTGATATTGCCGTGCATTTTTTTTTTTCTGAGACAAAGTATATAAGTAAATAAACAAAAAATTCGAGTCAAACTTGTCTCACACTATAGTTGAGAAACTGGGGGCTCTTTTTTGGAGAAGGCGGCCCCTAACTCTTTAGGGCTCCAGAGAGCTAAAACAATCTCTGTCCCTCCTAAGATTTTAGTTCTTGGAGGAAGTCCCATCCGGGACCAGCCCTTTCCCAAAGTTCCAAAACAGCTTGAGGCCTTCCTGGGTTGTGCTCTGGTTAACACTCCTTAACCCCCAAGCTGCCCCAAAGCAAGGAGGAGAAGGAGACCCTCTTCCTCCAGAACCAAAGATTAGCCTCAGGGTGGGGACAGTACCCAAATAGGCCAAGGAGGAAGGACTGGGCAGCACAGAGAGACCCCTTTGTTTTTCAAGCCGATTTTCATAAAATGCAAATTCTCAACAAGCTATTCATTGTGTGTAGTGGGGAGCCGGGGACCAGAAGAGAAGGAGGGGGCCGCGTGGAAAGGCCACCCATCCCTTCTCCTTAACCTGGGTCTTGGGTCTCAGCATCTGAGCACTCAAGTTCTCCCAGGCCAGAGGAACAGCCTCACACTAACACTAACGGGGAGACGCAGAGAGCGGGTGCGGCCCGCATCCTTCCTGCCCTGTGACCTCTCCCATCGTGTCCGGTCCTGGCTGAAGTCAGGAGGGCGGTACTCTGGCATCCCGCATCTTAGATGCGGGACAAAGCGTGAGGCACTGAGCCCAGGAAGCCGGGCGTCCTAGCGGAGAGGGGGTGTTCTCGGGAATTCGCAGCACTACTTCTACCGGGCCATTAGCTTTTCTCCCGCCCCGTGCTCCAGGACCCTCAACTTAGGTCTGAGACAAGTGACGAGGTTCCTTCCTCAGCCCTTCCTGCTCCAACTTCAGGAGGTGCTTGGGCGAGAGGGGGTCCTGAGAGTTCTAGACTTCTGGACACCGGCAGGCTGAGCGGGAGGCGGCAGAAAGCCAGATGGAGCGAGTCGGAGAAAGGGGGTGCTGGGGCGGAGTCAAGGCAGGAGAGTGGGAGGAGGTGGGGCGTCCGCGCGTGGGGAGTAGAGTGGAGTGGAGAGCCAACCGAACTGGGGGCGTCGTGGTGGCGGGGGCCACAGCTTTCCGAGCCGCGAGTGGGTAGGTTTGCGCCTTTTGGGGACAGAGCCGAGCGAGGCGGGTGGCCCATGGTCGCGGGGGGGTGGGGTGTGCTGAAATGTGGCAGTCATTAGGCGCTGCTGCGGGTAGGTCCTGCCGAAGGAACACAGGGTACCGAGTCCTGTCTCTTATACACATCTAGATGTGTATAAGAGACAGCTGCAGGGCTGCGTACAGCTCGTCCCCCGGGGCTCCAGGCGGAGCGGCGGCAGCTGGGGGTCCCGAGGGGGTCGGGGCAGGCGCCGCACGAGCCGCTTCCGAGTCGGGAGCCCGGCCAGCGGGGTCCGGCGCGGCCGCCGCCTCCTCCTTCTGCTGCAGCTTCCTGAGTCGGCGGAGGGTCATGGCTCCGGCGCCCGGCGCCCCTCGGAGGCTGCGCTCTCCCTGCTGGGCTGTGTTAGCGACTGCTGGGGGAGTCCAGCCGAGCTGGCCGCGTGTAACCTGGCTTTATAGACTCCCGAGAGGCGTGGGGGAGCGGCCTCCGGTGGCCTCGCCCCCGACACGCAGGCACCGCCCCCCGGAGGAGGGGGACCCCACTATGGAGAGCCCCGCCTACAGAGCGCCACCGACGCCGGGCTCGGGAAACTCTTGGGGGACTTGGGGGCTCAGTGGGGGAAACCTAGTCGCCCACGGCAGCAGGAGGGACGGGACATCTGGGGCCAGCAGGGGTTTGCCTGCTACCTAGAAGCAGTCTGTGAAAGCGCGTTGGTTGAGATTGGAAGTGTGGGAATGAACGATGGCTTAAGTGGTTCGTGGAGATGAGAGCACAGTGAGGAGTCGTAGTAAATACGCTGAGGGAAGCTTTGAGATCCGGGAAAGAAGAGGGTCAGACTCTGTGGGGAGAGACTGCAAGAGGCTCTGGACCGGGGTGGGGGAGCACGCAGCGGGGAGGGTTGTGGTTTCTGAGGAAAGAACAGGGAGAAATCTCTGAACAGACCTCGCAGAAGCCCCTGGGGAGTGAGGGGCTGAGGGTTTCACCCTCCACCTGCATCCTAGAAGAGCTAACTAAGGCTACCTTCCTTCCCCAAAGCCAGGGGAAAGGTAGACTGTGGAAACCTGCAAGTAGATTTAATCTAGAGTCCTCGTCCGTACCCCCCGCCCCCCCATGCTGGAGTTCAGGCTCCCTTTCCTCACGTGGGGCTTGGAATACGCCTAGAGAAGGTGCTCATTGTTGGGGCATGGTGGGTGCTGAGCCAGTCTCTAATCCTGTCTTAGACACCATTCCCCATGCTTTTTGTTACCATGGCTGCCAGGCTGCAGGAGAGGCGGATGACCCAGCCCATGTCTGTCGTCAGTGATTCCCAAATAAGAAGTGAGAGAGGGAAGTGGTCAGTGTCTAGCCACCACAGAGAGAGCCTGGGGCTCCACATTCGACACGATCCACCACATGTGTGCTTTACATACATCATTAACAGCCTTATGAAGTAGGTACCACTGTTATCCTTTACAGAGGAGGAAACTGAGACCCAGGCAGAAAGCACCTTGCTGGGAGGCTCCCTCAGAGGCAAAGCTGAGGTCCTAAATGAGGCAACCTAGTTATAGGGCTCCAGCCTACCTATTCTGGTGACTTCGGTTCTTCAACTTGAGTTTGAGCCCTACTCGGTACCAGGGGCTGACTAGACACGAGTAACAGAGGTGCTTGGTCAGGTAGGGGGTAGCATGCTGTACCTGTGCTGTGTAAGACACATACCATGGGGAGGGGGGGCAGGGAAGCAAAGGCCAGAAGGCCAGGAAAGGCTTTCTTCTGCCTGTTTCGGTTCACCAGTCTGGCTATCTCCCTGCGTCTTGCCCACCCGCAGGCCCCTGCGCCGCCATCATACAAGAAGGAGGTGGGAGGGGTGCTCCCCCACACTCAGAAACTGCACAAGTCCAGATGGCAGGATGCTTGTGGGGTTGGGGGTGGGGGTGGCTTAGATCTAAGGTCTAGCTACCTTAATGCTTTTCTTCCCCCACCCCCCTTTAACCACCAAGTGGCCATTAGTTGAGGGGCCGAGGGAGTGTCGGTGGGGGAACATGGGACTCTATTGAGAGCATTAACACAGATAGACCCCCTGGACCGTCTGTTGCCTGCCCCTGACAGACTGCATCTGTAGCAGGGGAGGGGGAGGGGAATTACAAAGGCAGAAGGTGCAAGAGTTTCTATTATGTTCATTCCAGTGCTTATCCATGAAAGGACCTTCCCCAAGGGGACCCTGCATAACCCCTTCTATGAAGGAGCCACCTCCCTACTCCAGAGGATTACCTAGTCTATGCCTAACAGCCCCATTGACACAGACCTCATTCGGGCTGACATAGAGGCAGATATCCCTTCCCACTCTCCCAGATTGTGCAAGTCCGGCAGCCTCTGGCCTCCAAGTGAGAAGCCAGCACAGGGAACTGAAGTTCTCACCTAACAAGGAAGGTGCTGGAAAACCCAGAGCAAGTGTGAACCCAGAAAAGGCAATTTTTATAAGTCGTTGGCATGATTTCCTCAAATCCTGGGATTTCAGAGCTGGAAGGGGCCTCACGTTCTGGAAATGATGTGTGTGGTCCAAGCCCTCCTGCCTGTAACAGCAGCCAGAGAGGAAAGACTACCGCAGAATGGACTTGGGAACCCAGGACTCTTGATGAAGGCTGTAGCTGGCAGCTGGGGCAGAGCCTGATCCCCCGCGCATGCTTCTTCTGCGGTCTCCTCAGTTTCTCCAGGGAGGGATGGGTAGTGCTGGGTGCCTCCCTGTGGGATGGTGACGCCCTCTGCTGGTCATAAGCCTTGTGGTGGAAAATCTCCAGACTCAAAGGTGGCCTAGTGCCTGCACCACCTGGACAGCCAGCCGTGTTTTCGGATCCCACACGGCCTTTGTCCCTCTCAGAAGGATCTGTGCTAGGCTAGTCACTAAGGTCACAGCGAGGGGCTTGGTGAGGAGGAGATGATGCAGGTGAATTGCACTGGAGACTGGCAGTTGCTGGGTTTTCTGGGGACAGTAACCTCCGTGCACAGCACAGCTCCAGAGCTCAGCCTTCTGCTGCTCTCCCCACCTCTTCAGAAGCCACGCCCCTTGTCTAGCATCTGTTCTCTTCCTCCAATCTGCTGCAGCCTTCAGCAGGCCTTCTGTCACTCCAGAATGTCCCTTACCCCCTCATGCCTCCCAGCAAATCCCCTGTGGATCTGCTCCGGAGAAATCTATCCTCTGTCTGCAACTTCTGCAGAAGCAGGTGTCTTGTTCCCAGGGAGTTCAGATTTCCCAGCTCTTTGGCTCCAGCTGCCCTCCCTGGCTGAGATGGGCTGGGTCTAAGGAGAGACCTGGATCGTGTGGGATTAGTAGGGGCTGTCTCATGAACAAAGCCCCTTCTCACATCTTTAGGACAACCCTTGGCCAAGTCTCCCACCAATCCACGATCCCCTCCTGTAACCTCACAGACCTGCTTAAACTCTGGGGTACCCTCAGAAAGTTAGAACACTAGCACTGTGGAAGTTTGGGCCTCTTCTAGAGCCTCAGGGAAGCAGTTACTTCAGGACCCAGAACTGGCAAGGATGAATAGCTCTGTGGATGCCGCCTCCGCTTCTGCACTGGGGGTGGGGGTGGGGGTGGGTAAGGGACAGCAGGGCAGGGCCTGGGGCTCAGTTGGCTCTCTAGTCCATCAGGAATGAGGGGCTGGGCCTCAGCTGCATGACATCACTGTTTGCAGAAGGCCTAGAACAGCCGGTGGGCAGCTGGCTGGGCAGGGAGCGCTTGTTTTCTTAATGGCTCCCATTGCCTAACAATGTTAATGGGTGANTGTCCGTGTTGGTGCTGGGGCCCCACTAGGGAGGATTCTAGCAGCAGGCCTGATCCAGTACAGCTAAGTGACATGACTCCTAGGAGACAGGACAGTTTGTGTTGGATATGGGTGTCTCATGGCCTAGTCCCATTCAGAGGCCAAGGGCCATCTGCCTCTTGATTGCTCAGGTTGGAGTGTCAGAAGGAAGGGGCACTCAGTCTGGTTTTCCTCAGAGCAGCAACACTTCACTCCTAAAACCTGGAGTATGTATCATTTTACCCCTCACGTCAGCACAGGTACTCAGGGGAAAGGCGGGAAGTGACAGCTCTTAGGGCCCAGGCTCCACGGAGCTCTTCCCTGTTGGCAAATGCACACCTGTTCCACAGTGTAATCCCTGGCTTCCTCTTGAGGACAGCATTGTGCATCAGGCTCCCAACTCCCAAAACACATATGCTAGACCTTCAGGCCAAGGCTCTGCCACTGACTCCAGACAGAAGCCAGCTTCCCCTTTCTACCATGGTTTGAGTCTGATTGTGTCCAAACCTGTGTCTCCTGCCCACTGGCTCTGCCTCCCCGCCCAGTTCTGACCTGCCACCACTGCAGGTGNCCCTCAAGGTCAGTACAGACTTTCCGTACAGACAAGCAGGGCCATACCACTCCCCTGTTACAGTCCTCTGCTGTGTCTGAATGCTGGTGTCCCACAGACTCAGCCCTCCATGTGACAAGGTCTTTAGGAGGTGGTTCCATCAGCAGGGCTCTGTCCTCACGAATGGGACCAGTGCTGGCTGGTTTTGTGTCAACTTGACCCAGACTGGAGTTATCTGAGAGGAAGAAGTCTCAATTGAGAAAATGCCAAGTGTCTCACTACAGAGCCCTGGCTCACCTGAAACTTNCTGTGTAAACCAGGCTGGCCTTAAACTCAAGAGATCTGCCTGTCTCTGCCTCAAAAAATGCTGAGATTCAAGGTTTGCCTTATCTGGCCCAGACTGATTAGCAACAGGAACAAATTAAGACACCCTTCAATGGCATTATCCCTACATGAAGAGTGGGAAGTAAGGTTTTGATTTTGTTTGTTTTTGTGTTGTTGTTTTGGTGATTTTGGTTTTTAGAAGGGTCTCATACAGGGCCTTGAAATCAGTATATAGCCAATGATAACCTTGAGCCTCTGTTCTCCCGCCTCTCTGCTGAGATCTATGCATCACCACACACCCAGTTTTATCCATCGCTGAGAATCAACATGCAGGATAGCTAGGCACCACCAGCTCAACTATATTCCCAGCACTAGTAGGTTTTAACTTAGGGTACAGTAGGCATGCTGGCTATTAAAAAAGTTTGGGAGCTGGAGAGATGGCTCGGTTAAGAGCACTAGCTGCTCTTCCAGAGGACCCGGGTTCAATTCCCAGCACCCACATGGTGGCTCATAGCTGTCTGTAACTCCAAGATCTGACACCCTCACACAGACAATGTGCACATAAAATAAAAATAATTAAAAAAAGAAAAGTTTGGAGACCAACAAAAGAGGGAAATGTACTGGTTAGCAGAGGTAANAGTGCTATATAGGTGTCATTCCTGCTGCTCCCTCCCTTCTCAACACAGGAACAGCTTCAGGTGACTCCACCTCCTTATATTCCTGGCTTCCTTGATGTGACCAAAATGATCATCTTTGGATTTGTGTTGTTGTCAAGATTTATCTTTATTTTATGAGTGTTTTGCCTACATGTATCCAAGTGCATGCNTGTTGCCCACAGAGGCCGGAAGAGGACGTTGGGTTCTCCTAGAACTGGAGTGACAGTTGTTAGCTGCCACATGGGCACCGGGAACAGCAAGTGCTTTTAACTACTGATCCATCTCTCCAGCCTCTTGTTTATTTATTGTATGTGTGTGTGGGTGTGTCTTAGTGCCACGGTGTGAGTGTGGTGGTCAGAGGACAACTTGTGGGAGCTGGTGGGTATCGGGGACCAAACTCCTATCATCAGGGCAAGAGTCTTTACCTGTTGAGCTGTCTCACCAGGTCCCTTGTTTTTTTGGTTTTGTTTTTAGACAGGGTCTCACGATGTATCCCTGGCTGGCTTGGACTCATTATGTAGACCAGGCTGGCCCTCTGCCTCCCAGCTTCTGGGATTGAAGGCAATCTCCACCCTTCAGGGCCCCCTTGTCTTTAGAGACACATGTTCTGTAGCTCAGGCTGGCCTCCAGATTGCCTTAGCCTCTTGTCTCTGTGCTGGAATCATAGGTGTCCACTTGGCATGGTAGTATCTCTGCTTGGTTTTTAAATTTTTATTCTTTTACAGTTTCATACAAGCANAAAAAATGCTGAGATTCAAGGTTTGCCTTATCTGGCCCAGACTGATTAGCAACAGGAACAAATTAAGACACCCTTCAATGGCATTATCCCTACATGAAGAGTGGGAAGTAAGGTTTTGATTTTGTTTGTTTTTGTGTTGTTGTTTTGGTGATTTTGGTTTTTAGAAGGGTCTCATACAGGGCCTTGAAATCAGTATATAGCCAATGATAACCTTGAGCCTCTGTTCTCCCGCCTCTCTGCTGAGATCTATGCATCACCACACACCCAGTTTTATCCATCGCTGAGAATCAACATGCAGGATAGCTAGGCACCACCAGCTCAACTATATTCCCAGCACTAGTAGGTTTTAACTTAGGGTACAGTAGGCATGCTGGCTATTAAAAAAGTTTGGGAGCTGGAGAGATGGCTCGGTTAAGAGCACTAGCTGCTCTTCCAGAGGACCCGGGTTCAATTCCCAGCACCCACATGGTGGCTCATAGCTGTCTGTAACTCCAAGATCTGACACCCTCACACAGACAATGTGCACATAAAATAAAAATAATTAAAAAAAGAAAAGTTTGGAGACCAACAAAAGAGGGAAATGTACTGGTTAGCAGAGGTAATAGTGCTATATAGGTGTCATTCCTGCTGCTCCCTCCCTTCTCAACACAGGAACAGCTTCAGGTGACTCCACCTCCTTATATTCCTGGCTTCCTTGATGTGACCAAAATGATCATCTTTGGATTTGTGTTGTTGTCAAGATTTATCTTTATTTTATGAGTGTTTTGCCTACATGTATCCAAGTGCATGCNTGTTGCCCACAGAGGCCGGAAGAGGACGTTGGGTTCTCCTAGAACTGGAGTGACAGTTGTTAGCTGCCACATGGGCACCGGGAACAGCAAGTGCTTTTAACTACTGATCCATCTCTCCAGCCTCTTGTTTATTTATTGTATGTGTGTGTGGGTGTGTCTTAGTGCCACGGTGTGAGTGTGGTGGTCAGAGGACAACTTGTGGGAGCTGGTGGGTATCGGGGACCAAACTCCTATCATCAGGGCAAGAGTCTTTACCTGTTGAGCTGTCTCACCAGGTCCCTTGTTTTTTTGGTTTTGTTTTTAGACAGGGTCTCACGATGTATCCCTGGCTGGCTTGGACTCATTATGTAGACCAGGCTGGCCCTCTGCCTCCCAGCTTCTGGGATTGAAGGCAATCTCCACCCTTCAGGGCCCCCTTGTCTTTAGAGACACATGTTCTGTAGCTCAGGCTGGCCTCCAGATTGCCTTAGCCTCTTGTCTCTGTGCTGGAATCATAGGTGTCCACTTGGCATGGTAGTATCTCTGCTTGGTTTTTAAATTTTTATTCTTTTACAGTTTCATACAAGCANATATTTAGGTCACACCCTCCCCCCAATGACCTCTTACACACTTGTGCATCTTGGACGGTAACATCCTTTGACCAGAGCCCCTCTCCTGCTCAGTCAGTAGGCNAGTGCCCATTTCAAAATATATGTCCCTTTTACCCCAATCTCCTCTTTCTTCCGTGGTCTCCAGTGTCCTGTCTATTCTTACCATGGTACNTCTCTCCCTCAGTAGACATCTGTTCTCCAGGAGGGAAGGCCCTGGAGAGCCCCATCCTTCTCTCCCTGGACACCTCACCTGTGGTGGGATGCCCAGTATTGCTCTGTAATGGGGCTTGCCCTAATCTGCCTTATATTTGTACAAATGTGACCTCTCTAGATCAAGCAGTCCTTGAAGCCAGGGGCCTGGCTTACTCTGTGCTCTGCCTATATTTTAAGTCTAAGGATGCTCAGGAAGTAGCTAAAAGCTCATCTGTTCCTGAGACCTCTAGAGCCCACATACACATCTTTGGCTTTCAAGGAGCATCCTGAAAAGGATCCGGTGTTGGCTGCCACCCTCCCTGGTCCTGCAGTGCTCAGTTGTTTGGTCAAGTATCAACATAGATGTTTCTGTAAAAGAATGTTTTAGATGTGATTAACATTTAAGTCAGTGGGCTTTTGTTAGTTTGATATGGAGTCTGAACCTACAGCCCACACTGGTTTGGAACTCACTTTGTAGCCCAGGATGGCTTCCAGTCTATGGCAAATCCTCCTGCCGCAGTCTCTTGAATGTACAGGTGTGAGCCACCATGCCTGACTAAATCAATAGACTTTGAGTAAAGCAAAATGTCCTCTATTATTGTTTTTTATTACCGTAACAAAGCTGGGCGGTGGTGGCACATGCCTTTAATTCATCCCAGCACTCTGGAAGCAGAGGCAGGTGGATCTCTGTGAGCTCCAGGCCAGCCTGGTCTACAGAGCTGCCCAGGACAGCCAGGGCTACATAGAGAAACAGTCTCGAAAAAACCAGCCAACCAACCAACAAAACCCTGACACAATGTGTGATCACGGTTTTGGACCATTCAGTCTGTGATTGACAGCCCTGCTACCTTGAGCCTGGGAGGCAGGACATCATGATGGGTCATGGAATCATAGGTGTCCACTAGGATCCATGAGGATCAAAGCCCCACAACTCAAGTGAGAGGATGGCTATTCCCAACCTAACTTCTATCAAGGCCTTCATCTCATCACCTTCCAGCTTTCAAGCAGTTTGGTGCCCTGGAGGGTTGCAAAAGAATGGGTCCCACAATCCATTGCAGAGGCTGTGCAGGCTGACACTGTAAACTTAACAGGGTCTACAATTACCTAGGAAACAAGACTGAGCAGGCCCATGAAGGATTGTCTAGATTAGGTTAGCCTCTGTCTGTGAGGGATTATCTAGATTATACTGAGGCGGAAGCCTCCCCCCTCAAATGTGGGTGGCATCGTCCCATGCACTAGGGTCTTGAACTGCATTAAAAGGAGAAACCAAGCTGAGCATGAGCCATTATTGTGGTTCCCGAGTAAGTAGTGTGACCAGCTGCATCCCCAAGCTCCTGCCATCAGGACAGACTGTACTCTCACACCGTGAACCCAGACAACCTTCCTTAAGGTTGCTTCTGTCAGTATTTGGTAACTAAGGAAATGTAACTAATACAAGGGCATGTTCCCAATGACTTAAAGTCTTCTTCCTAAGCCCCCCACATCCCAGTGGCACTAGGACTGGAGACCAAGCTTTTAATACGGACCTTTAGGGAACACTTACCTAAACAACGCATTTCTACAAATGTGGGTTTTCTACAGTTGAAGGCCTTGAATTGAGGAAGGAGGAATCTGTCTTTAGATTCAAGACTGCAGGGCCAATTCTCCCTTGGGGGCTCTGGTCTGTTGGTCATTTTTCAAATTTTTTATTTGCTAGCCCTCACAACTAACTCAGTGCCTTAAAATCCCTGTGTCTGTCTGTCTCTCTCTCCCTTCCCTCTTTCTCTCACACACACACCTCACAGACTTCCTGTTATCGTATTGGTGGTTTTTCTGCAGAACCCTATTTCCACCATTACTGGCTTAACTCAAAGCCCTCTCTCTCACTTTTGCCACATTCCTCTTATGTTCCCCTAGTCAGTGGCTTGAACTGTAATTACTCCTAATTTTGCTTTCTGTTTAGCAAGCATATTCCCAGGACTGTAAGAATCCAAACACAAATCCAGGGGTCAAAAATTGCTGTGAAACAAAACACCAAGGGGTTCACCCTCCAAATGAATTTAATGTCTTTGGTGTCACAGGTCTTACAGTGACAGCACAGCAACTTCTGAGAGTCTGGGATGATGTGCCAGGATGTCTGCCACTCTGATGATCAGGCTGGCAAAGCTGACCCTGCAAACCATGCCTCGGTCCAAGATGGGCAAGAGACTGATCAGCCATAGCATAGGCTGCAAGGAACTTGCATGAGGTCAGGATTGAGTTCACATAAACTTCTGCCTAGAAATTAATAGGTCAGACCACAAGAACTTCAGCAAGGGCCTTGGGCTTCTGCCATGACCTCTGACAAGGGAAGTATGGCCAGGACATAAGGATAGATTAATAGCTGACTGGGTTATTGGGGCATGTGTCAAATTCAAAGCAAACTTACAGAGATTTGTTATTTGATTTTCAGCTTAGCAGTCACAGATGGGAGAACAGAAAACCCTGGGTAAGAGCTGGAACTCCGTAAGTGTGAGGGGCTGAAGCAGTGGGCAAGTTCTACAGGGACATCTTAGTGAAGAAATAGGGACCTAGCCACATACAGAATGGGGAGAGGGCTGGAGCTCAGCAATGACCTTGGGAATCAAGCAGTCTGTAGTGTCCTGCTCTCTTATCTGTCAGTGAATACTTGGGCAGTTTTCACCCTGGCCAGCCTCTGGCTCTAGTGAGGATCAGGAAAGCAGCCATCTTGGGTGAAGAAGACGGACGTGTGGAGGCACGAGAAGGCAGGTGCTACAGGGCTGCAAACAACAGTTAGATCCAAGGTCTTTCCCAACCATGAGCTAAATGGTCTTGGTCAATTTATTTGACTTCTCTAATAACTATCCACTTTATAATCCATAATGACAATAATACCTACTTCATGTGGTTGTCTTGGGGATTAAATAGTTCACACATAAAGCAAATTTGGATTTGGCGCAAACAATGCTTAGCAATTTTTGTTTTGAGACAGGCTCTCTCTATGAAGTCCCAGCTGTTCTGGAACTTGTTATTAAGACTAGGATGGCCTTGAACTCAAAGATCCACCTGCCTCTGCCTCCTGAGTGCTAGGATTAAAGGCATGTGCCACCACACTCAGCTTTAGCAATGTGTTAAGTTTTTAGAATTTTTTTTGCTTTTTAAATTTATTTTGTGTGTGGGGGGTATTGTGTACGTGTGCACATGCCACAGCCTGTGGTGGTGGGGTTAGAGGACGATTCTGTTTCAATCTCCTACCTCACCATAGAAATGCTTTTACCAATGGAGCCATTCCCTGCTACACAGTACGTTTTTAATAGGCCTTTGCTAGTATTAACTGAACAATGTGACAGCTACCTTCAAACTTTTTTTTCTTTTTCTTTTTCTTTTTTTTGGTTTTTAGAGACAGGATTTCTCTGTGTAACAGCCCTGGCTGTCCTGGAACTCGCTCTGTAGACAAAGTTGGCCTCGAACTCACAGAGATCCACTTGCCTCTGCCTCCCCAGTGCTGGGATCAAAGGCGTGTGCCACCACTGCCTGGCTCTGTCAGACATTCCTATGGGCCTTTACTTGAATGGGAGGGAGAAGAGAGGCTCTGGAGCCTGCAGAAGGCACACAGGAGCCGCAAGTCCTCTCTACCTGACAGCATAGTCTACAGATGGGAGTCGTGGCCCTGGCTGTTAGAACATGATGCCACAGTGATCTGCAGGGACACTGCAGGAGAACTGGTACCTGGTGGAAGGAATCCTGGGGACCCCCTCTAAACCCAAGACTATCCTTCTAGCACTTGTTATTTGGGGTCCCCTTGGTCCAGAGGTACAGAACATTTACACCCAGCCTGTTGGAACAAGGTCCAAGAATGGAGTTGTGTGAGGAGAATTCAGAGTGCTTGTAAGAAAATAAGACAAGAGTCTTATGACCTCAGTTTCTTCAAAAACCCGGAATTGTTCTTGGATGTGTTTACATGCCCCTTCCAGGTGTAGCGGATAGATGTGAGCTTAACTCAGATTATTCATCATGACTAGCTACTGTTATTTGTTTATATGCCTCTATAGAAAAACATGTTTTGCCACATGTAGCATGTCCTTGTGATTGTATACAGCTTGAACTCATGAGAACTTTACTCAGGTGACTTTCTTAACCCTCAGGATATAAACTGATGCTCTGAATGAAGTTGGCTGTTACCACAGGAGACTTTAGTCTGCCTCATTTTTAGGCTTCACTCTCCTGGATCCAACTACCAACTAGAGCGATGAATACCAGCTGTACTCTGAAAACTCCAGCAAACCCATTGACAACTCAGACCCGAGTTTCCTAAGAACCCCAGAACTCACAGTTACACGTCAGTCTAGATGAGGGGACGGAAAACTGGACAAGCTCTTACTGTGCCTTGGAGGGTCAGTCGCCTGTGATTAACCAGGATCAATATGCTAAAAGACAACACACGGCAGCCTCTGCTACCTCAGGCTGCTTCTGTAACACACCAAGTCCCAGAAGACCTGACGTGCAGGTCAGCACTTCTGAACGTGTTCAAGTACCACACACAGGGGACCCACCATCCCCACCCTGGCCAAGCCCTGGGCAGTCGCTACATACGGGAGGCAGATGGCACCAGAGCAGCTCTGTGAATAAAACTTTAATAATGTACAGCAGAAACTGGACAGGCTCGTTCTTATATTAAAACAAAAATTTCCTATATTACAATGTATTTACATTTGCATACTGAAGAGGTAAAGTGTCTTAAGTGGCTATTTTACAGTCCTTTCTAATAAATTGTACAAAAAACAAACAGAAGTACCGAGAACGCCGTTCAGGGGTCTCGACGGCGACCTAAGAACGGGCTTGGACTTGGTCTGTGAATCCAGAATCCAGAGGTGCAGGTAGCCCTGTGGATCAGGGTAGCCTCAGGGAGCCAAAACACAGCTTGTTTCTCCCAACTCTCAGCTTAATGTAAAGAGTAGTGGGATGGGGGTGGAGTTTCCCCAAAACCTGCTCAAGTCTTCCTGAGAGGCGGACGAGCTGGACTACACACTGGGGGCGAAGGGCCCCTGGGAGTAGGGTAGTGGTGCGGGAGTCACTGTGTGGGTGTATGCTGGCAGACAGCAGGACTCTACAGTTCCATCGTCACCTGTAATCACGAAGGTGCAGCTGCAGGGTGGGGGTAGGACGTCAGCAGGGGTGGGTTAAGAGGTCCCCTAATGACACAATTGGGACTCAAGGGAAATAGTTCAATGGCCAGTAAATTGGCCCAAAGAATTAAAGGAGGATCCCCTTTAATGCAAGAAAGAAGTTATAAACCAGGAAATAAATAGAAAGGCTAAGACTATGGGGAGACCAAGGCAGGAGAAGCTGGGCTGGAGGCAGTTTCCCTGCATAGACTCATGCCTCCCCTGGGGCAGGAAGGGGCACACAAGGAAGGCAGTGCTTTGGGGGTCTCACCTGGGTTTCTAAACTCCAGGCCTCATTGTTCTCTGCCCGGGGGGATATAGGCTCCTCTTTCCTCAGCGGTCTTAAGAACAGGAATCCTAGGCTCATAAAGGCTCCCGGAACCAGCCACAGGCCCTTCTGGTCTCCAAGCGGGTGCTCACCCACTCACGTGATGCAGTTCCTCCTTCTGCACTCCAGGCGCAGCACCCAAGCCTCTCATTCGGTCCTCCCAGGTCTAGCACTCAGCAGGCACTCAACTCAAATTTGCTGAGCAAATATCGGGAAAAGGTGTAACCAGGTGAACAATGCACAAAAGGCTGAGGGTGCTGGAGGGATGGGGGTGTGTGTGCATGGGATACAAGACACCAAGTCCCCAGGGGGAGGAGGAACTGTCACTGCTGAGTGGGAACCGGCTCAGGTGCAAAGACAAACGTTTCCAGTGACTGAACTATGTGCGTTCGATTCTAGAGAATGTTTCTGTGGTGTTTTGTTTGTTTTAGAGATTTCTTTAAAAACAAACATACTAAGAGGTAATTGTCACATAGAGATGGTTTTCCTTTTACAAAAACTTAACAGTATTAAAGTTAAAATCCTGACCCTCCCAATAAAATAAAATAAAATAAAATAAAATAAAATAAAATAAAATAAAATAAAATAAAATGAATTAAAACAAACCACTCCAGTTACAAGTTATGGCTTCAAAGTTATGATATACCTAAGATATGCTGACCAAATCACCACCACAGCAGGCTTCTAGAACTCATTAAATACTACGCTTAGGTTAAACACCACATTCAACCCAGATTGCTCCCTTCAGTAGGGACCCTGAAGTGGATGCGAATCTCTCCTCTCCCTCTACCATCCTCAGAGAATCCAGTACAAGAGGCTCATGCAGATGCCTCCCTCCCGCCCTCGCCTCCCTCCCCACTCCCTGCAGCCCATCCCTTCCCACCCAGCCTCACAATCA
>LZPO01017293.1:706808-743282 GCA_001675575.1 Neotoma lepida | reverse complement strand
CAAAAATATACACTGCAGTCTGCAGAATCTGGAGTGGGACAAACAGATGTTACATTCCAATCTGAGTCCCAAGATCTAGCTTCAGATTCCTTGGCCCTTCCTCACTGCTGTTGAGGAAGACGCCCCTGGGCTGGCTCATTACCCATGGCTGATGCTGAAACACAACACCCAAGACTTGCAGGGCATTCTTTTTCTGCTCATCCCCCCTCCCCCCCTCATTTTGACCCAAAAGCCTCTCCTACCATGGACAAGTGGGCCAGCT
Source organism: Neotoma lepida (assembly GCA_001675575.1). Classification (NCBI taxonomy): domain Eukaryota; kingdom Metazoa; phylum Chordata; class Mammalia; order Rodentia; family Cricetidae; genus Neotoma; species Neotoma lepida. The sequence goes on along the minus strand of LZPO01017293.1, from coordinate 743,020 downwards.
TTGGTTCTGGTCTGAAATGGAAGAGGAGGGCCTGCTTGTGGCACTGAGTGGGCAAGCAGCCTACTGAGAAGAGGGCCACCCTGACAGGGGCTGGGGACAGGAGAGACCTTCAGGAGGGCACCAGGCTAGATGCTGCTCACTGTGACAGAGGTGCCGGCACTCAGAGACAGCATGGCCACCACACTCTGGCCTGCACATGCACAGAAAGCTCAAGCAGGTAAGTGTGCACCGACACACACACACACACACACACACACACACACACACACACACACACACGTAAGGGCGTGGCACAGACCAGGCACAATGTGGGACACACCTCGGCACATGCACACTTGGCTGGACAGACAGGCAGCAGGTGGTATCTCTAACGGCAGTCCCTCCAGATGTCCACGAGGAGAAGGGGATGGTGTGGCTCAGGACTGCCTGTGAGAGGGGCTACACTTCTGGTTCCTCTGAATACCTTGGTGCCAGGTTAACTGGTCCCTGGAGGAAAACCTGCAGCCCAGCAGACCACAAGGTATAGGGGCTGCTCCGGGGAGAGCCCAGCACCCCTTAACCATTCCTGGCTATATGCCAGATGCACTGGGTTTTGTGTACTTCCCACTGCAAGCAGTTCGACTTGTGGCATCGAGTTCTCTACATAACTTGCTCTCAGAGTCTCCATGCCATCAGGAGGTAAATATAAAAAGTGTCTGTGTCTCAAACCCAATATGGGAGTGTGNGAGTCTCCCGGGCTCTGTCCTCTTGCAGGCCAGGGCTCTGGCCAGAGGGCTGGGCAGAAACAAGAGGTAGGCCTCCAGTACGCTTAGCACTGCGGCTGCTGTCGTCCTCACTGCCCAGGTTCTTTGTGTAGGCAGAGGAGCAGCTTAGATTTTCACATCTTCCTGCACGCTCAATTGGGACAGCGTCTTCTTGATGCGCAGCGCCGTCAGGCGGGCAGCACCATTGGCGTACCAGCACTCCCGCATCATCTTCCCCATCACCCGCAATGCCTGCACAGAGAAACCCACAGTGACCCACAGAAGCCTTGGCCATTGGCGCTGGTTCATTTCTGCCTCCCTGTCAGTCAGGTCGGATCCACCCACGATGTTTTGCATGCTTTCTTCCTCAGCTTTTCCTCCCCTAAGGGGCAGGTGTACAAGTGAAGGAAAAGGCAGCGTCGGAAGGCTGGTTCTTTCAGCCTCACACTCAGCTAAATCCACTTCAAGGTGTCCAGGATACATTTTGGGAAATACTGTTCTCCTACACAACAGGAAGGCACTGGCTAAAATGTGAGCCCGTAATTGTGTTCCTAGGTGCAGAAAATGCCCCCTAGCGGCCAGGCTCTTTAATGGTAGAAGCCGCTCTCCCTACTCATGGAGAGAAAGCCTTTACCCTGCATGGTTTCCAGAATCAGCAGAGCTGTGCCTTACACCTGAAATCTGCCCAGGATGTACCTCAGAGGTTCTTGTTACACAGCCGTAAAGGCAAGGGGGTAAATGACAGCTGTGTCAATGGCTCGACTGTGGTACTGTCCACAATCACTGGAGATGCCAGGTAAGCACAATGAACCTCCAGTTGTAAGTTTGTTTGTTACAATGAAGCTGCATAAATAAATAAAGAACTAAGAAAAGCAATGATGTGAGTGACAAGGGGGCCCTGTGTCCTCTGCTAGGCAGACCACATTCCTCTGAAGTCTCCATGCTAGTTAGGGGTCTATCATAAAACTCCCCACATTTCAACTACCTCTCCATTTCAAGTACCTTGTGACCAGAATTCAAATTCTCCGGCCACTTCACACTCTTCCCTCTCAACCCCTTTTATCTGCAGTTTCTACAAAGGCCACTGTCTCAGGCCTGCCTATTTCTGGGGTACCCAGTCTGAAAGCCATGGATGAATCTCCCTGGCCTGTGGCTACAGGGCCACTTTTCTAGGTTGACAGTTCTGTAAGAGCCATACTGAGGCTCCAACATGCCTTGCACTGGGCTACACCCGCAGGCAATTTTGACAGGCCCACCAGTTCTGTTTATTTTTGTTTTTGTCTTTTCCTGACTACCTCCCTTATGGCAAGGATCTCCTTTCCTTGCAGGTATCGCTTCCAAAGGGATACTCTGCTGATGGGAATGTCTTTCTAAAAATGTGTTGCTCTGATTGGTTGATAAATAAAGCTGTTTGGCCAATGGTGAGGCAGAATAAGGTTAGGCGGGACATTCGAACTAGGGGAAGAGAAGCCGAAAGCAGAGCAGGGGCAGACGCCATTCTGCCGCCTAAAAAGCAACATGTAACGGCACACAGGTGAAGCCACGTGGAACACGTGGCGACATAGATTTAAAATGGGTTAATTTAAGATGGAAGAGCTAGCTAGCGAGAAGCCTGCCAGGGCCATAGTTTAAAAATGATATAAGCCTCTGTGTGTTTATTTGGGTCTAAGCGCCGTGGGAGCCGGACGGGGAACCAGACAAACATTCGTCTACACTCTACAATGCCAGAAAAATGACTATAGCTGCAAAGGACTGGTGTAGAGTGGCAGGAACTGAGTACCCCACATCTGAAATGCTTGAGACAGAAGAGCCCTGGCCTTTGGATCCTCTCCGAGTCTAGAATATCTGCATATACATTTACGTAGAGAAGGGACTAGAGCCATCTCTGAACAGGAATCTCACTTACACTTCTTATCCACCTTAAATTCAGTCTCAAAGTGACTCTGTGTAATGTTTTCAGTGTGCCTACATGTGACCATGACCCGTCACATGAGGCCAGGTGTCACATGAGGCCAGGTGTATGGGATTTCCTAGTTGTAACACTACGTCAAAGATCAAAAAGTTTTATATTTTGGATTTACAGACGAAAAGATATACTCAAAAGGCAGACCTGGGAGTTGGCCCATTAATAACTAGACAAACCCTCCCTTTTCCAGGAGAGAAACTCAGCAGATGGAGGAAGTCACAGGTGTTAAGCAAGCTCCCTACCTCATAACTCTGCCACCAGTTGGGGATGTTGGGCCGTAACTTCTGGTCACAGACGACCTTTCGCATTTCCTCAATGGAAGGGTCGGAGGGTACTAAGTCATAATACGGCAGTTGATATTCTTCATGGACTCCTAGGGAAAAAGAAAAGAATGTAGTCACTAACAGAAGGAAGGGCGAGTTCCTTCAAACCCAGTGACAGCCATGCTCTGAGCCATGATTTCTCACTAAAATGAACCCAGTTCCTCTGGACAAGGGTGCTGGTCCCAGGCACGGTAACACGTAGCACACAGGAGCACAACCACACACACACACAGTCCGGGCCTCTAGTTCCGACACGGGAGGCTGGGGCAGGGATACTGTGAGTTCAAGCTAGTCTCATAATCCCATCTCAAATAGAAACAAGGCAAAAACAAAAACTGACAAGCATAGCCAAAAAAAGTCTCTAGTCATTAAAAAAAAACAAAAGGCATAGAAAATGTTGTACTACTAGGGTCACATGAGCATTTTCCAACAGACCAAGTTGATAACATCTAAATAGACCAAGGAGTCTGACAGGAGCAGAATTTTATTTTACTGGATGTGAGGGTGATCTGGCTGCGACATCTGTCACCCCATCGATGCCAGGGTTAATTTGGCTGATCTGGCTGGCTAGGCGGGTGTCTCTTCCTCCCTCACCACTCCATGTGTGTCCCTCCTGAAGCTGCGCACCTTCCCCAAATGGACGAGGACTAGTCTTCGGTCAAGGGTACACAAGTAGCTGTTCTCCTCTACTAGAACTCCAAACAGGCTCTCAAGGTCCTGTTCTTTTCTTTTGAGACAGGGTCTCTCTACACAGTCCTGGCTGTCCTGGAACTCACTAAGTAGACCAAGCTGGTCTTGAACTCAGANATCCTCCTGCCTCAAGGATGCACCACCCCACCAGGGGGGAGCAGTATTTTTGAACTCATCAGTTCACAGTAACGCTAGAAAAAGAAGGCTCGGTCCTGTCGGGGCTGAGCCTGAAGCGGCTCTTCTGCAAGCCCCGGGTGCTGGGAAGAAGTGCATGCTTCTTCCTCCTGCAAGCACACATCATGGCGAGCAAACAGCTAAGTGGGTGGAGCTGTACTTTATTATTTTTCCCTTTTTTGGTTCGAGACAGGGTCTCATATGGCTGGCCTTGAAGCCATGGTCCTCAGCCTCAGTCTCTGAGGTGGGCTACGGGTGCGGGCCAGCATACCCCTGGAAGTCTTCCTTCACAAGAACAGACACAGCTGACTCACAGGAGGCAGAGACCTTGAATGAATGCTGGACTTCTGGGTTTCTAACCTCTGGCTGTCAGCATCAAGGGACAGACCAACATTCTATACTTTGTATTAGAAGTCAGACTAATGCCCATGAAATAATTTTGCTCCAAATAAACAAAAATATTCCCAACCTGGATGTGATTCTAACTGATAGACCAAACTACCAATTCACAGGAAATATCAGGAGCAGGAGGCCACATGGACTCTGCAAGAGGCAGTCAGTGAGGCTACAGGACATTTGGATTCTCCAGTCAAGTGAAGGAGGACAAACAATGGAGAGTAAAGAGACTTCAGAGGTGTGTTGTCCACAATGGTGGCATCTGCACTCCGATCTGAATCTGTGTTGTGTTGTCAAACCCCAAGCCTCACACACACTGGTCAAGTACTCTACTGTGGACAAAGGTCCTACCCCAGTGTTCCCTTTGGTCTCTGAGATAGTCCTGCAACCTGTCTCAGCCTCCTGGGTACTAGGACTGCAGGTCTGCGTCACTACAACCAGGCCACAGGCAAGTGCTCTACCACTGAACTACATCCCGAGCACGCCCTCCACCTCCTGACAGGGTCTCACTAAATTCACAGGGGGCCTTCAACTGAGAGTCCTCTTGCTTCGGCATCTCATGATTCACTTTTAAAAGTGAAGTAACTGTAGTATTTTAAATTTTTATCCTTTAGATTTACACATAAGAATCCATAGTTAGTGCAGGGCGGTGGTGGTGCACATGCCTTTAATCCCAGCACTCGGGAGGCAGAGGCAGGCAGATCTCTGAGTTTGAGGCCAGCCTGGTCTACAGAGCAAGTTCCAGGATAGCCAGGGCTACACAGAGAAACCCTGTCTCCAAAAAACCAAAAATGAAAAAGAGATTTATTTATTTTATGTGTATGAATATTTCCTGCATTTATGTATGTGCACCACATGTGTGCCTGATGCTGGTAGAGGCAGGAAGAAGGAGTCAGATCTCCNGGAACTAAAGTTAGGGATGGCTGAGGCTACTACAGGAATGCTGGGAACCCAGGTCCTCTGTAAGAGCAGTAGGTACTCTACTACTGAGCATCTCTCCAGCCCTATGAGGTAAGATTTTTAAACAGAATTTGACTTGGTAATACTTATCTAAGGGGCAGTTGGGAGCTGAAGCTCATGCCTTGGCCTGCTAGTTTCAGCTCTGTGACCCTGCACACATTACCTAACCTTTCTTGACTCATTTTCTTCATCCACAAAACGTGGAAAAGTCTGTGTCTGCCGTCACAGGTTTGCAGTGAAGACACTGAGGACACGTAGCCATCNGTGAGAGACACTGTGGTTGTTACAGATTTAGCCCTAGTTTCTGGACATCACTAGAAAGAAGGCAAGAACTTCTTCACAGTTTAAGTGATGCATGACAGGGCCAAGGAGACAGCTCAGGGGGTAACGCACCTGTGTGTGAGCATGAGGAACTGACTCAGGTAAAAGCTAAGACACATCTGTGACCCCAGTGCAGGAGGAGGGGACAAAGACAAGAGGATCCCTAGACACCTCAGCCATCAGCCTAACTCATGAGCCCCAGGTTTAGTGAGACACCCTGTCTCAAAACATGAGGTGAGCCTCTGGCCTCTACGTGCACACACATGCACATACCTAAGGGAACATGGACATACACCAAACACACACAATAATTTTTATAAAGACCCACGACAATTTTCTTTGTGGAAAGAGGGATGCTGGGCTTACACTATACATACATTACACTATATATAAGTGGTGTGTGTATATGTATGTATTTTACATTCTAGCACTACCATTGAGTTACGCTCTAGCTCCGTAATTTTCCTAATCAACTCTACCTAGTTATACTGATCAAAACTAAAGAGGCCCAGCCCCTGAGTACCCAAGTATCTCCTCTACTACTCGTGTCTAACCGCATACATCATGGCCAGAAACGGGTAGGACCAGAAAAAAGGGTCTTGCTGGAAAATCTGCCAGTTATTTTTAATTCAGCTACTTCCACTGACCCCGGACCTTTCACCAGACNAAAGGCTGAGGGGAGGGAGGGCTCTGGAGGCCCTGGAACCTGAGCACATGGAGGAATATTTGGAGGCCAACATAAAACACTCATATAAACTGACAAAAACAAATGTTCCNGCTAATCATCTCCAAGTTCTGACACAAACAAGCAACTGTTAACTGTCAGGTTTTGGTTTTTTAATTATGAGAGAAAAAAAATCTTTTGAAGAAAGTCCTAAGCACTTATCAACCAGGAAAGTTCCACTCAGGGCAAGAAGGAAACACAAGGGTCCCCCAGAGATGTGTCTAGGAATGTGTCTGGAAGACTTCCATGTCAGAACAAACTACCCCTTTCTCCTAAGACGCCTGCCTTAACCCTGGCCCATGCATGTGCATCCTAGGAATTCTCCTCCACTATGGGTTAAAAATAAAGACAGTGAGCGAGGGGAGGGAGGGGGGAGGGAAAAAGAGTGTGTGTGTCACATGTCTAATGAGCTATCAAAATGATTATCACAAAGAACAACACTAGTCAACAAGGTGGTCCCAGGGCTTAGAGGATGGAAGAGTCTTGTCGAGCATGAATAAAGCTGAGTTCACGCCTAGCCCAACATACGAATATAACACCAAGCTAGCCTCTCAGCACAGCGCCTCCAGGACTCTGGCACCAAACATCCCGTAGGCTGTGGAGAAGTGGGGCATCAGCACCCCTGGGAGCAGAAGGTACCTCCAGAGTTGCATCTTCGAGCAATCTCCCAGTATACAAGCCCAAGAGCATAGATGTCGGCACACTTGAAGGAGTCAAAGTGCTTCATGTTGATGGTTTCATCAAGTACTTCAGGAGCCATGTATCTGGAACGGCAAGGGAAACACAGTTGTGCACGTCACACAAGGTCTCTCTGGAAACACAATTGTGCACATCACACGAGGTCTCTCTGGGAGCAGGAGTGAGGACCTGTCTCCTACCACAAAGCTCGCTTTGAATTCAAAGCTAAAACTTTCGGCATAGCTGACTGTCTGGATTTCTCGGCACCGTCTGTGTTGTGGAACCAGACAGCAGTAATGGCGGCTGGCTNCTGGGGCCATCACTTTACAGGGGAGATGGAGTGAGCTTTAATTTCATTCTGAATTTCTTTTCTCTTACCTGATTCTCTTACCTGATCAGGTGATTCCACCTGATAGGTGGAAACAATTCTAGAGGTGATCAAAACCACACTCAGTGACTCTGAGCAGTAATTGTGTGTAATTATATGATGTAAGATACCCCACCTACACTTTGGAGCCTGGGTAGATGCAATCTCAGGTCAAAAGGACAAAAAGGAACATTGTAATTAACTCACTTAGCTCCAGCACAGACCCTCTCTTCCACCCTCCATTTTATGACGTTAGCTGTCTAGTTCCTTCACTTCTCACTGAAGTGGAGAGCAGGCCATAACCCTTCAGGTACCCAGTCCCCAGCCTTCATTAGCTCTGCTCCAGGCTGGCCTCAAACTCAGAGGTCCACCTGCCTCTGCCTCCCAAGTGCTGGGATTAAAAGCATGTGCACCACAGGCCAGTTTTTTTTTTTTTTTAAATTTTTAAATAGTTATCTTCATTATTTTTTTTTTTATTTGTATGTATGTGTGCATGCACCCAATGAGGTCAAAAGAGGACTTTGGATCTCCTGAAGCTGGAATTATAGGTGGTTGTGAGCTACCCAACTTAATATGGATGCTGGGAACCAAATCTGGGTCCTCTGCAAAAGCAGTATATGCTCTTAATCACTGAGTCATTTCTCCAGTAATCCTTATCCCATTTTTTGAGACAGGGTCTCACTGTATATTCAAAGTCACAGAGCTCTGCCTGGATCTGTCTCCTGAGTGCTGGGACTAAAGGCATGAGCCACCAAGCCAGGCCTCCTGCTCCAAATTCTTCCTCCACTGCCCTTTTCGAGGGCCACAGCACACACATGCTGTGGAGAGGGGCTCCTGGCACTGGTGCTTGTGCTGTGCAGTGTCCAGTATGAGTGGGGGAGACCACCACCTGCCATTCAAGGACAAGGAGACGTCTCCTCCCAGGTCCTCCTGTGGGGGGCAAGCTGAAGAGTGAGGGCTGGAGCCCAGGGCCTTCCTACCGTTTGGTTCCCACCCTCTGATTTGGAGCAATGTCAATGGTGTCAGTAACCGCGTCATGACGGACAGCCAGGCCCAGGTCTGCAATGGCACACATGCCGTTCTTCTTCACCAGGATGTTCTTTGACTTTAAGTCTCGATGAGCAATTCCAGGCTTCCCTGGCAGAGACAAAACCAGGCACACTGAAGGAAGATGTATACATGAAACACACACGGGTTCGGAGCCAGACTCTGTGGGCTGCGTCCTGGCTTTGGCTCCTACAAGCCAGGGATCCCCTGAGCAGTTCAGCCTTCTCTTCTGGACAATTAGAATAACAGCATTTCATAGGAATGTGGAGAGGATAAAAGCATTCCCAGGAGTACCTGACATGCCCCAGAATGATATGGTTATTGCTGAACATTAAAACACCACACTCACCAGCCCTCAAGAGCCCAGGTGGGTCAGGTGGACAAATGAGCACACAGAGCTGGTGGCTCTGAGGACTAGGACTGCCATTAGTCCTGCAACACTAGAGCCCGACTGTCACGCTGGTTTCCTACCACACGCAGTAGGAGCCACTGCCCAGAGCCAAGCAAGCCCCAGTGTTCACACCTGCTGCTGGGTCGAGCCCAGGGTCTGGAACCAACAGGACAGTCTAGCACAGAGCCTAGGTCCTCTTCCAGGAAAGCCGCAGACAGGTGGGCCCCGTGTCTTGCCACCATGAAATGTGCAAGGCAGTGCCCAACCTCAGCAGGAGATTACCACACTCTTTCTTCTGGAGTGCTGGCCTCTTTTTAGTTCCACTCTTTCACAGTGCACCCCAAAATGCTGTTCCTTAGCCAACCACTGAGCCATGTGCCAACAGCAAACGAGCCCTCACCTCAGACCTTCTCTAGGGGAGGGCTAACGGCAGAGCCAATGGAGAAGCCCTGTTCAGCTTTTGTTCTTGCTCAGACCGTTTGGAGCTCTTGTTCCTCAGATGAAACTATCATTCCCAGCTACCTCAGTGAGGAGGACCAGATGGCGATGGACAGGCCTTCTGTCTCAAGCTTCCTGCTCCTTAGCTGAGTTCACTACCCACCTTGAGTGCCCACAATCTCCATGTGCAGGTGTGCCAACCCACTGGCTGCAGACAGGGCCAGCTTAATCATCCCCTCAATGGTCACTGTGTAGCGGTTCAGATAATCAAACAGGGAACCATGCTCGTGATAGTCGGAGACAAGCCACAGCTGGGTCCAGGTGCCGTTATCTGCAGAACATAAAGAAGGTCTGAATAGAAGGAACTGTAAGCAGCAAGGACGATGGTGTGCACTGCAAACAAACAATGCCAGGTTCANGAAGACCCTGAATCTACACTTCTTGCCTCTAAACCTCTGGCTGTCCCTTGACCCCACTTCCCTAGAGCAACCTCCAGGGACGACAGGGAACAGTATTCCCTTTTTTAGGACTGCTCCATTATTCAAGTGAGTGTGATGGTTTGAAGGAGATGTCCCCCAACAGTCTTGGGCATCTGATTACTTGACTCCCAGTTGGTGGCTGTTTAGGAAGCCTAGGAGGTGGGGCCTTGCTAGAGGAAGTGTGTTACTGGGGGCAGGCTTTGAGGTTTCAAAAGTCCTGAGCCATCCTTCTGCTTGTAGTTCAAGATGTGAGCTCTCAGCTGCTGTTCCCGCAGCTGGCTGCCTGGTGCCTCTGCATCACCATCATGGACTCAACCTCTAAACAGTGAGCACAAAGTCAACTCTTCTGTAAGTTGCTTTGGTTGTGGTGTCTTATCACAGTAACAGACAAGTGGCTGAGACACTGAAAAGGACTGAGGACGATTCTAAACAATATCCATTTTACTGCCAAATCTGCAGTGTGGAATAACCAGGAAAGAACAATGTGTGCTTGGGGAAAGCAACAGGTTCCATTTTGTTAGAGCCCTGACGTGAGACTCACAAGGCTACACTCACCACTGCCAAGGAGGAACACCTTAAAGGCCTCTCCCCTCCCTGAACGCTGTGTGACCTTTTGATCGTAACCCAGCCTAGCACCTGTCTCACTGGAAATGTTTCTTTCCAGCCTGTGGCCATCCTCAGGCTAGGAGCCAAGACTGGAGCATGGTGATCTCCTCTGTGCATCACTGTTACAGAACCAAAGACGCTTTTCCATGCACGAACAGCCCACTTTGAAGTATTTCCAGAAAGTCCATCTTGCCCTTCAGAGAAGCAATGGAGGAGTGACATGTACTGTATTTTCTCTTTTTCACATGGGGTAGCAGGAAGGAGGCCGGGAGAGGAAGGGAGAGAAGAGAAGGGCCAGTAATCAAATTAGGCTATGCTGCCATCACTGGGAAGATTAGAAATTGGACTGAGAACTCCCAAATTCTAGGCTGGTGCTAGTTCCAGGGCATCATACTGAATATATCATNGTAAAAAGGCAAGAACAAAGGAGCCTGACTTCTCTCCTCCCTGGCCCTATGTAGGTGTCACCAGCCAGATCCCAACTCACAGAAGCTGCCAGAATCAACAGAGAGCAACTGCTGGAAACGTCTGAACCATAGCACCTCTGATCCCAACAAGGGCCACACTCTAACGAGTAACTGCTTCTTGAGGGCCCACTGGTTTGTTACAAGATGCTTTGAGCCTTCCAATGATTCTAAGACGTTTGCAAGAGCAGCTGNTTCCTCAGAGGGCTGAGACTCTCTTCTTCCCCTACATTTGAAACCAGAACTCTTCAGCTTGGGGGCAGCTGGGGCCATCAGCAACCCCACAGCACTGTGAGGAATGAGCTCTGTTGTTGTCTCAGCATTCCCACAGGCTCATCGGACACGTGCCACAGAGCGAGCAGTCACAACTGCCAGAGACTTCTAAAACATGACCCCGATACCTCACCATTTCTGTGTTCCAGGTAGATTATCTGCCAGTTGTCCATCCCCTCTTCCCCTGGGATTTCTGTGTCGTTTGTTTTTATGTAAGATGATTTGAAAGACTGGTAGAGGCCCTGGCCCACAGTGACCAGTAAATGTTATTAAATTAATGAACAGCATTCTAATTAGTATCTCTGTGCTCAGTATCAAATACAGTCCTTCCAATGTTTCCTTAAAACGTCTGCTGGGCAAGCATGAGGACCTGGGTTTGTATTCTCACCACTCATATAAACATCAGGCGTGACACGTATTCCTATAACACTAGCATTGGACTGGGGGTGGAGACAGGACTTGCTGGCAGTTAGTCCAGCCAATCAGTGAGCTTTGGGTTTTGTGAGAGACTATCTCAAAACATAGGGCAGAGAACAACACAGGAAGACAAAGACACTGACTTCATACTTGGGTACACACACACACACACACACACACAAGCCCAGCATAACCTGGTCTCTGCCTACCCCTCCACTACTTCTCTCTTGTTATCTGCGGAATCCCAAGACCATCCCCTTTTGCACATGTGCACACAGACTTTCACCTTTGTCAAGCTCCTCTGTGACCTGCCTTCACCATCACTCCCCTAGACTGGCTTGTGTTTGCCTCTTTTATCAGTTGTTACTTTACCCATCAGTGAGGTCCTCAAAACAGGGATGTGCCTGGGCACAAGCAAAAGCCTCAAAACTGAAGCAAGACAGCTAGGTGTGGTCCACACATNTGAGAGGCTGAGACACAGAGACCACAAGTGAGGTCAGGCTGTACTATAGGGCAAGTCTCTGCCTCAACTCCCACCCTCCCTAACAAAGAAGCAAGAAAAGGGGGAGGAGGGGGAAGGAGCAGCAGCAGCAGCAGCGACTAAGGGGCCTTAGGTATAGAACGGACCAAAAACTGAGTTTCACAACTACCAGGTAACACTCTGGGGACAGGCAGGTCTTAGTTCTTCGGTGGCTGCCATGACAAGTGTATATAATGCTGGCCTGTTGTAGAATGTGACTGTATACATTTTTGTCACCATTCTTTCCTGAGAGGGTGAAACCATAACTCCTTATTGTAGGGATTTTCAAAATAAACAAATGGGAGTCCCAACAGGGCCTACGCTATGTGCATGTCTGAGAGCAAATCAAGGAGGAAGAGGGGCCTGCAGGGTAAAGGTGAGCGCCTCCTTACCTGCCTAATAACCCAGGTTTCCGTGTGGGCTTCTCTGGGCATCAAAGGCTCCACATTTTTAAAAGAGTTTCAAACTATGGTCTTATCCAGATTTGAAACTATGGTCTTGTCTGTGTGCTGCAGAGCAGCCAGGTCTCTCTAGTGCCCCTGGCCCCAGTGCCACTGACGTGGGGACACCCCTGTACCTTTATTGTCAGCAGCAATGAATCCAAGGATGTTTTCATGGCGCAGCATCACTGTCTGGTAGATCTCTGCTTCCCGGAACCAAGACCGTTCTTCCCGAGAAGAGAAGATTTTCACAGCCACGTCACCGCCTCGCCAGCGGCCACGCCACACTTCCCCAAACCGGCCCTTGCCGATAATCTCTTGTAAAACAATGGTTCGGGCCACTGTGCGCTGGACAAAAAGGGGTAAACCTATGGGGCCAAAGAGTGAAGAGAAATCTGACATTGCAAATCTGCTAAACTCTGGGCCTGCCACTCAGTGTATGTCTCCAGAAAGGCCCTCAACAAAGTGCCCCTCCAGCCTCCCCTGGCCCAGGAGCCAGAGTGTCACAGCAAGGCCTGAGCCATGCTAGGTAACCACAGCGGGCTAAGAGCAAGTCATGTGATCAGCTGCCCCCTAGCTGAGAATTTCTCCTCTGGTCTGTGTGGATGAGAAACTTGCATGTAAATCTTTGACCACATTCACCCTCACCAGTGGCTGCTTTATTCTGATGGTCACAGAAAAAAAAAAGAAAGTGGGGCTCCTGAGGTGGGCATGGCCTTCCCGGCCATCCTGCTCACTAACCACTAGAGGGAGATGCTGCGTGGCCAACAGGACCTATGGGCTAAGCTCACAGGGTTCCCAGCTCTCTAGATAGAGCTATTCACAGGAAGGTTCCAGGTGTAGACTGCAGACTACCCACACTAACTCATGACTCATTTTACCATCTTGTAGGGCTCATTATTTGCTTCATTTGACTCATTCAGTGTCTATCTCTCTGTCTATCCAATCACCCTTACCATCATGACTGACTTTATCTTCTTCCATTTCCTCCCTGAACCAAATAACAGCTGTTAGTAATCCCTGGGTTTGGTGGATTTACTGTGTGCTTAATATGCATGAGGCTCTATGCTAAGGGTTTTACATAAATTACCTCATTTCTTCATGTTCAGTAAGGCAGGCGTTGCTATTATCCCCATTGTACAGACAAGAAAACTAACAAGGCTCAAAAGGGAATGTTATATAACTCACTCAAATACAAACAGTAAATAGCAAAGCAGGAATTAAACTCCACTCCACAGTTCGTGGTTTAACTACACTGCATAGGACTGTCAAAAATTTCCTAGCCAGGCCCATCCTTCCCCTCAAGCTTGTGCCCTGTCCTATTCTGCCCCCTTTAAAAGACTTCCAACTGGTCTTTCCACCTCATCTCACCTGCCATTGCCCTACACACCCACACAGCCCTGCTCACCCTGCCCTTTCTAATAGGAGACTGGCAGGTGAATGAATCCATCCTCCACCTCACTGCCAAAATCTCATTTCATCCAAAGGGGGGAAAAAAGCATTTATTAGTCCATGTGAGAACTTTCAGTGGAAGCTCTGCCCTGCAAGACCAAGTGTGGCCCCATAGCCCTTTAGACCTGGCCAGCGTGCCTCTGACTGCTCTAGGCACACTATGCTGGACTCATTAGCTGAGCCTTAAAACCACTGTGAGCTTCCACGTTTTTTTTTTTTTCTTTGCATTCAGTCTGTTCCGTGGCCTGATATGTTCCCTGCCTGCTTACCTCACTTAAAATCTCAACCTGTTCTTCAAGACTCCCTCAAATGTACACGCCTCTGTAAGATTCTTCAACAATCCCGTCAGCCTATCCAATCACAGGCCAGTTTCTTTTCGATCTTTGTTTCCAGAGGGCATTCAGCATACATTTGTTAAAGACCCAGAAGTCATATCCATAACAAGAACTTAATACTTTAAAGACAGCATTATTAAAAACGCAATACCCAGGCTAGAGAGATGGCTCAATGGTTAAGAGCTGATACTGAGCCAGGCATGGTGGCGCATACCTTCAATCCCAGCACTCAGGAGGCAAAGGCAGGTGGATCTCTGTGAGTTTAAGGTTAACCAGGTCTACATAGTGAGTTCCAGGCTAGCCAAAGTTACGTAGTAAGACCTTGTCAAAAGAAAAGAAAGAAAAACGGAAGGAAGGAAGGAAGGAAGGAAGGAAGGAAGGAAGGAAGGAAGGAAGGAAGGACGGACGGACGGACGGACGGACGGACGGACCACTATTCTTCCAGAGGATCCAGGTTCAGTTCCCAGCACTCCATCAGATGGTTCACAAAGGACAGCTCCAATAGCTCTGATACCCTGGCCTCCAAGGGCATCTGCTTACCTGTACATACCTACCCCTAACACACACATAATTTAAAAAAACAAAACTAAAAACAAGACCAACACCTTAGAAGCCCTGTACACTCTATACCAAAAATGGACTGAATTACCCAAGGAGGAATAGGCATTAACTGTTTTAGTCTAGACAAAATGTCTACCAAGACTCCTCACCCTCAGCTAGCTTGGATCTGAAAACCCTAGGACACCAAGACTCTCTCCCAGGCACTTCCAGCCACTGCCCTGCCTTTGGTGGGAAAGCACACGCCAGATATTTTCTAGGTTTCTAAAAATATGCAGCTTTTAAATATATTCATGTTGGTGCTCTCTGCTGCCGAGCTTCATAAAGGCAAAGCCACTGACATTGAAGAGATGTCAGCGCTCACAGGAGGGCATCTGGCCATGACTGATGGCACAACTTCCTTGCATAACCACAGTCTAACCCATGGCAGGAAAACAGAGTCACGGTGAGACCTGTGTTCTAGCTCACGGCAGCACTGCCCTCTGGATGCTCTTTCTACACTTAGAAGAATGGACTAGTTCTGAAATGACTGTTTATCTTCATTACAACAGCAACCACAGCTTTTCAGTCCTATTCACATCTAATAGTTAGCTGAGCTGGATTTTTGAGACAGGGACTCACTATGCAGTCCTGGTTGGCCTGATACTTGCTAGGCAGCCTGTGCTGGCCTTGAACTTGAGGCAATTCTCCTGCCTCAGCCTCCCNAGTGCTAGTGCTGGGATTATAGATGATCTCAGCTATGTTCTACCACACCCACATACTTATTAACTTTTTCTGTTTTTGTTAGCTGAGCTATTTCCTGAGACCTGAGCAACCTCAGCTCTCTCCATCCTGAGTTCTGGTTTCATGTCAAGGTCCAATGCTGAGTTCAATGCCTCATCTAAGAAAGCCCTGGACAACAACAGGCACTACAGGAAATGGAGGCCAAGCTATGCTGGGAGCCCAGGCTGCCTTTCCGATAACTCTCACCAAAGCCCACGGGCTGTGGGACAAGTCAATGATTCACCCGGCCTCCAGTCGGAGCTTTGCTCGGTGTCCTCAAACTCCCCTTGTGGCTGCTCAGAGATCAATGATTAGCTGTCAGCACCTCACAGGAATCCAGCACACTCTTGTTTCTCAAAAGGAGCCCTGAAACTGAACATGTCACTGCTCGGATGGAACCAGCTCAATTTTCAGACACACAGCTACAAAAGCTGGAGAGAGGCAGAGTTTCCACAAGAGAAAGTTTTGCACTTGACCTCTGGAATCTTGGGGAATGAAAGATTTTGGTGGAGCCATTATCATATCTTATTACATGTCAGACTCCAGATGAGAAGAATTATGAAACCAAATGACTCAACACAGCAGGGCCCCTGGCCTTCCTCATAAACACTCTCTCCTGCTGGGAACCAGTTATGAGGGCCAACAAACACAGTGCCTGGAGAACCTAGTACCTGAGCCAGATCCTGACGTGGAGAGATCGTAGACAAGATCCTGGAGTGTCTTGTCTTTGGAGAGACACATCTCGCATGAGGGGTCCTCCATGTCCAGTCTCTGGCGGTTGTGGTAGACGCGCTGGTGGTAGTTGATAACAAGGAAAACGATGATGATGATGAGAAACAGAAGGAAGACTGGGCCAGCAATAATGCCCACCAGCTCCACAGGGCCCCACATGGAGGGGTGCTCAGGCTCCTTGAGGTGCCCTAGGAAAACGAGCCAGAGAAGGGAAGAACAGTAAAAACAAGAGAATGCTGTGGTCCGATTTTTCCCTGAAACTATACCTCACGTAAAAGACCCTCAGTTGTGGGTTTCCTCTGGTCTTCCTGGGTTAGCCTATGCTTGGATGCTCTCAAATGCCACCTTTCTCTTCGTAAACACCACTCCAACAAATCCACTCTGG
Organism: Neotoma lepida; assembly: GCA_001675575.1. NCBI lineage: Eukaryota > Metazoa > Chordata > Mammalia > Rodentia > Cricetidae > Neotoma > Neotoma lepida. Next base: position 726,379 of record LZPO01017293.1, on the reverse strand, counting down.
AACCAAACCCATCCTGGAAGTTCAAGGCATGTCAGAACTGCAAGCCTGACCCAGGCTGCTCCAGGCTCTGGTCAGTCTCTCCTCAGAAAGACCTGCTAAATGGCAGACCTGCCCAAGGAGGTGTCTAACACTGTTCCACTGTGGTCANCACCCTTTCTAATTCTAGCCTTCCTCACACCGATTCATCCTGTCCCCAGAGCAGAGCCCTTCACGTGGCTCTGCTGCTGATGTCCTCTATCTCACAAGTAGCTGGTAGCTCTGGGACTAACTGGGCAATCTGCTCTTCTCTTCTTCTGAGCAACAAGCCTGACTAAGAAGGAAGCCTAGCCTGTCATAACCTCAAGGAACATCTAAAAAACCACCTTGCGCTATCACTGAGCAGAGAAGAATGGAAGGACAGAGTGCTCTACCTCCACAGGTGAGACAATCCAAAGGTTCCACTCACCGCTGGGCACCCTGAGGTCAATCTTGTTGCAGAAGTCAGTATAGCAGCAATGGGTGTTGCGCAGATCCTCAGAGCTCAGACAGTAGAAGGGCTTTCCAGCAGGAACCAGCTCCACTTTGGGGATGCAGGTACGCACATGGTGCTCCATGCCATCCAGGTTGAAGATGGAGACCATGCAGGCCCCATCTGTTTCACACGTGTAGTTGGTCTGTAGGCAGCTGGTACATGCACACAGCAGAGCTACGGGACATGGAGAGGCAGATATCAACAGTAATGTAAGACCTTCCTTTAGGTCCTTTTCCAAACTCAGCATGACTCCTCGGCAACTTCATACCCCCCAAATAAGCAGCTTTTATGGAAACNGGCCAGAACGCCAGCCTCAACAGGCGCCTCGGCACCTTACTCAGCTCAGAGACGAAGCTCTGTCGGTCTCGCCATTCCTAACTTCTCTGTTCTCTGCCAGGGAAAGACAGATGAAGCACCTACTCTTTCCAGATGATCCTGTGAGCCTTCCTTTTGGAGAACAGGTGCTCCCTATATTCCATACAAAGCTACCCAGGATTCCTTGGGCCATCTCTTCTTGGGCACCAAGCATCCCAGTTTCCAGGACATGGCATGCATGCTCTCATATACCCTTTCACTGCAATGTTGTTGGCTTTTTTTCCTGCCTAAATCCTGTTCAATCACCACTTCCATTAAGAATGGCCCTCCATTATCACCTCCTCCCTTTAGTCCATGTGTGGTACCCTGCTCATGAGGGCCACGGAGGATGCTCTCCTTAGAGAATCTGAATGCCCACTTCACAAAGTTATTGTGAGGAGGAAATGAGATCATGCATATAAAGTGTGTAATAAATTTAACCCATACCAAAAGGCCCCAGGCAGCACTTGGCATGCATATGTACACTCATGTACTCATGTGTGTGCAACTCTCTCTCTCTCTCTCTCTCTTTTCAACTAGGCAGTATACAAAATCCCCACTGGGACTAATGAGTTTTGCTGGGTATGTACCACACATAAGTGTGTGCCACCAACAGGAAATCACCATAAATGACTTTGGCGCCTCTGAAAGCTGTTCAGTAGCCCTGGAATCTGTAATCCTTTATTTATCTGACTAACAAGAATAGCACAGACAGTTGGTACTCCTCTACTGTCTCCCCCAAGCCTAACCTAGCCCTGACCTCCTGGGATGGGCAGGAATGTAGCATTGGCTACAATACTGAAGCTGGTACTTGCAGTGCTGAATGAGGCGGTCACTCAGCAGGGGATGGAGGGAAAGGTGCAGGACCTCCATGGCACACTCTGTGGGAAGACCTGCATACTAAGCCTCTAGGGCAAAAAGGTTTGTGGCCAGTCCAAAGGAAAGCCTGGGCTACAGAGTTACTCTTCATCTCTTCATCTGAAAGTCATCCCTCAGCTTAACAAATCCAAAGACAACCCAACCTATCCCAGACTGTCTGTACATGAGGCAACCCTTTGCTGTTCCCATTCAAGGACACAAGGTACTGGGGCAGGGTGTGGGAGGCAAGCAGGTAGACAGAGAGCCCTTCCATGCAGGGCCTGTGTATTTTTACAGTGTTTGATGAGATCTCTATCTTCTGAGACGAATTCCCAAACATGCAGCTACCTGCCGACAGCTTGGGCTATACTACTTCTTGTAGGCAGTGCGTCTGAAGTGGGCAGCTGTGAGACAAGGACTCATCATAAAGGAGCTTTTCCAGCAAGTCTCTCCTGGACCTCAGGCCTAACCTTCCAGTCTCCAGACAAAGAAAACCTCAAAGTTTCCTCCCAAACTTGTGCTGCAAATTCTCTCCTTCTGTTTCTGTCTGAGACCGGGTCACTAGGTAGCCCAGCTGGCCTTGAACCCTCTACCCTCCTGTCTCTGCAGTGCCGGGATCACAGGCCTGGGCCTCCAAGCCAAGTTCTGTCTTATTCCTCTTAAGAACTTAAAATTTATTCAAGTCTCAGAAAACTTGGCAGGACCCCCTTTTCTGCCTCCAAGAGTCCTGCTAACCCAAGAAGGCGCCTTTGACAATTCCCTTTTGTGTCCCTTACGGGTTCCCTACAGGGAGCACACCTCTCAGTACCCATGTTGTGACGTCCAGCAACGAGAACAGCATTGGGTCTATTTTGGGAAACAAGAAAGGGAAATTAACAACTTCAAGAGATGACTATTCTGAGCATGGTGAGACACAGCCAAACCCACAGCCGCCTTCTAAAAAGCAGTCCCTTCAGAGTCCATCAATTAGTGGGGCAGAGTAGTCAGGAGCCCCTGATTCCTGCGAGTTATTCTTTTCTCGTTGGTGCTGGCCCCGTTCACAGTGATTCATTCTGGAGAATGAACACACCCACACGTGGCTCAGTATTTTTGGGAAGTACTTAGACAATCTTGGTGTAAGACAGAAAAGAGCAGAAGTGGTGAAATCTATGCTCGAAGGGGCTGAGGACAAGCTAGGAAATGGGCCATGTGGGTTTGTGATAAGGAGCTGGGCAAGTCCCTGAGTCTATCTGGGCCTCAACCATCCAGCCAACAAACACCATTTATCTTACAGAGACAAGAGGGAAATTAGCCAACTGCCTGCTAAGTACTGGGGCTCCCCGAGCAAGGCTCCCTCCACCCACTGTGTACATCTTTGCCTTTTGCAGAGCAAGTGACAGGTCCAAACAGACATACTTTGAAGATAACCATCGCAACTACCCACACTCTGAAAATGTCTGACTTTCCATCACCAGGAGCGACAGTGGGTACCACGGGGTAACAGGTCACAGAGACCTGAAGCCTGAACGCCAGTTCTAACACTGGCCACATGGCCTGGAATTCAGTTAGCCTCCTGTGCCACTCCACTGTAAAGGAGGACTGGTAATGACTGGTTCTCAAGACTATATAAACTAATATACTTTAAAAGAACTTGTGATAGGATGTACTCAATAAACACGTACTCTCCTTCTAATGTAAAAATTAAAATGAAAAAGACACAAACAAGGAAAATGCCTCTTACACTACCCAGGAAGTGGCGAGTCGCTGTCTCAGGAAGAACCTGCTCACTAGTCCTGTGGCTTGTGTGGCTCTGGGTAAGTCACCTAACCTCTCTCACTTGCCTCATGGTTAACCAGAAAAGGGAACTGAAGGAGGAGACGACTTCTCAAGCCCTTTCCAGTGACAAGTTCTCCTCTGGGCCCACGCTTCAGAACACACGGTGTGTTTCCAACTGCTCTGCTCTGTCCTGGTCCTTTCCTAAATGCCTTTAAAGACACATGTCTTGGCTATTGCCTGCTAATATTTTTCACTGAAACAAAAGAAACAATAATAAAATTATAAGCATGCTCTGAACTTACTATAAACTTAGTATCCTAAATTTAATTCTTTCTGAAAAGCTAAATCTGGGCTAATGACAACAGCCCCTTGTAATGTTTCATGGTGACTCATCAGGTCAAAGTCTGCACATGTGTATAAACAACATGGTGCACCTAAACGCTCCTTATCCTACCACTAGGCACAATAGATTAGGAGTGGCAATCACAGAGGAGGCACCAACTACTCTGTGTGTAAACAAGTCAGGGTCAGGATTTTACTCAGCAGTAGAGGTTTGTCTACATGTGCAAGGTCCTGGGCTTGGTCCCCAGCATCGCAAATTTAAAAAAAAGAAAAACAAAATGAAAGAAAAGAAAGTGGTGAGAACACGAGCAGCCCTCCACGGACAGACTTTCTGTCATTAACGAGTCTAATTAGTCAACCCTGAAGTAAAGAGAAAGCCGCCACAACAGGACTGGGGCATGGTTCAAAGTCTGTCTGACTGGAAGGTGGTTTGTGGTGGGATGTCACTGCAAATTTGATTCAGAGGAAAGGCTGTTTTGAGAAAAGCCAAGTCCCAGCTTGGGCAGATTCTGGCGGCTGTGTGTTCTGCAGAGCCTCAGGAGGACAAAGATGCTCAAGGCTGTGCTCAGCAGGGAAGCCCCAGGAATCACCAGGAGCTTAGCCTTACAGCTTCACAAGACATCACTAGGGGATGCCCACAACCTCAGAGCCAGGAGCACACTGCACAGCTGCCTGCTCTGTCCAGGAATCGGCCATGAACACACCTAATCAGTTCCAAAGCCAGAGCAACCATGAGGGGTTGTGTCTGGTGGGTGCTCTTCTCTGATAGGCTGATACTTTATACTTTTAGAATCCAGGGCCTCAGGCATGCTATGTAAGAGCTTTACTATCGAGCCATGCAAGTAAGTTCAGCAGGGTTAAGACAGACAGATACTGGTTTTCTAGCACGTGTAACGCTTTCCGCTGCCACTCTAAGTGCACACAACACAGAATGGCTCCGTCATCCCACGTTACCCTTTCTCTCACGTGGTCCCCACAGAACTCAGAGCTGAGGCAGATGTAGCTGTTCCACTTTATGAGGGATGAGGCCTTAGAGAAGGTAAGGGGCTCACAGACAGTATACAAGCAAGAGATAGCGCCACATCTCTAGTCTCCAGACCTTGCAAAGCAGGCATTCCCCAGTGTTCTCCAATGTCCCCCTGGCAATGACCAGGACCCCTAACTTTCAGGACCATGGGAAACACCTTCCCAGTTAAACTCGCCATCCTGCAAATGTCTTCTCACCCCACCATCAAATCTGCTCTTGTTTTCCTGAGCAGAGAACCTTACCAAGTCTTCCTGCAGCTTGCCTCCAGCCTGACCCTCCTGTCGTCCAAGCATATCACTGCAGCTAGCCATCCCTACCTTTAAAAGGCAGGTCTGTACATACAGTAAAAGTTCCTTTTTGTTGTGAGACACAAGGCACATGGCAGTCTTTGACAGTTTGTATTCTGTCACCTCGCTCTTTTTATTCACAGACATCTTTACCTTCTTAAAAGCTCCAGATCAATCAGACGGTGGTGGCGCACACCTTTAATCCTAGCACTGGGGATGCAGAGACAGGCAGATCTCTAAGTTCAAGACCAGCTTGGTCTACAGAGCGAGTTCCAGGGTGACCAGGTCTGTACAGAGAACCCCCCCCCACACACACAAGCGTGTGCGCGGCTCCAAACCTGTTGGTTCTTAGAGAAACCCCACAGTCCACAGTCGTCTCTCATCACAGCTTAAACTTCACTGTGGACCCAGTGAACAACTAGGCCCTTCTGGAACCTCTTGAGGAACAGGTGGACCAGGTCACTAACAGTGTTCTGGCTGAAGTGTCATTGAAAGAGACAGACTAAGTTCCATTCACCTCTGTGTCTCCAGGATTGAATATGAGTAGGCTCACAGTAAATATTTGCTCAAAAACTGGCCATTGGGCTGGTGAGAAGGCTCAGCAAGTAAGGGTGCTTTCTGTCAAGCCTGACAACCCAAGTTTGATCCCTGGAACTTCCACATCTCAGGGGTGGAATCCAGAAAGTTGTCCTCTGATCTAAACACTTGCTGTGGAACACCCTCCCCCAACACAAAATACATTAAGTGACCATTTGTCACAACAATGCTAAAGTCCTTCAGGATAGAAGGAAAACCAGTTTTGTTTCAGTTACTCCGAGGAGTGTTAATGGACTGCCCCAAACTATGTCTGTCTTCTGTGCCTGAATTCTAACAGCAAGTTTGGGCAGAGCAGGGCAGCTGGTCCCAGGGTAGCTCTGAGAATCTTCTACAAGTTACATCTTAAACTGCTCTGTTTTGTCATTATTACACCCAAATAAATGACAAAACTACTAACATCTCCCAGTGCCTATCAGTGCTTACAAGTCCATCATCTTAAAAGATACTTTCCAGAGTTGGTTTGTTCAAATCTGAACCAAAAAAAAAAAAAAAAAAAAAAAGTTTTGCTGCACTTTGCCAAAAGCTCTTACACCTGTTAGACCCCAATGTTATTACTTTCAGGAAAATCACTTGCTGAGGAAGCCAGGTGGTTTATCCTGGAGTTTCCCACATTCTGGATTTTGCTGGCTCCTAGTGGTGTCTTTTAGCATGTACCGCCTCTGCAGTTTCTATAAACTTACAGTTAGATCTGAAGGTAAGATTTGCATTCAACTCACTATTTTTTTTTTTTGCGCTCCTCTCTTTTTTTGAGATAAGNTCTCACACAGCCCAGACTGGCCTTGAATTCCTGATCCCCCTCCACCTGCTGAGCACTGGGAGGCGTGCGTCTTCACACGGGACTGCTCTTCTTTTAAGAATTATTACTTCTATTATTTTATGTGTGTGAGTGTCTGCCTCTGCGGGTATATATATATACCACGTATGTGCCGGTGCTTATATAGGCCAGAGGGATCAGATCCTTTGGAACTGGAGTTATAGATGGGTGTGAGCTATGATGTGGGCGCTGGGAACTGAATCTGGGTCCTCTGCAAGAGCAGCAAGTGCTCTTAACAGCTGAGCCATCTCTACAGCCCTGATCTTTTGGCTTTTCAAGACAGGGTCTTGTATGTAGCACAGGCTAGCCTTCAACTCCTGCCTCAGCCTTGACTGATGGGATGCCAGGTATGTACCAGCATGCCCAGTGTCAGCTCAAATTTTAAGTAGAGTATTAATGACACATAGAATTTCTAGATGTCTCCTTTGGTGACAGGCCCTACTGCAAGCACTGTGTCCTCAGTACTGTCTTCCTCCAGCTCAACAGGCACAGCCTTTGACAAAGATGAAGCATTCCCTCTCAGACTACACATCTACCAGATTCCATTCAAAACTCAAGACTGATTCAGTGTTATTTCCTTGGAACCTCTAAGACTTTAGGAGTGGGCTCTTTAAAATACCTGCTTGTTTGTGTGTGTATGTAAGGGGGGGAGAGGGGAGAGAGAGAAGGCGCTTGCTCGCTCAAGCGAATTCACACCACAGTGGGCATGTGGAAGTGAGAGGCCAGGCTGAGGGCGTCAGTCAGTTCTTCTCCCCATATGAACCTCAGAGGATCAAACTCAGCTTGTCATGCTCAGTGGCAAGAGACATCATGCCAGTCCCTACAAACAGGCTCCTCCTTTGATAATTAAGGTCTGTAATCATTCATGTCTGATCTAATTCTGTGGCTTGTCCAGCCTCATTACACTGGTCAGGAGGTCAGCATCCTAGCCTTCCCTCCTAGCCCAGCTGTTCTCATAGAAGGACAAGATCTTGTGAGCAGTCTTAGGTGTCCTTCCTGCTGTGCCTCAACGCAGCCCACCTTCCCACAGGTCTGCAGTCTGACATCCCCACACTGAGTTGCCCCTCCCAGGTGCTGAGAACCTTGAGCTGTTGATCAAAGCCTTCACTTGCTACTAAGCTTCCCCACCCTAGTACTGCACACTGTAGAATTACTTAGTAGAATATCCAGTCACTGTAAAAATTACTAAGGCTATTATAAACATTGTATGCTATGTTTTGGTCTTTTAATACACTTTATCTTTTGAAAAATTTTATTATATGTGTGTGGGGGGGAGGTTAAGTGTGTATGCCTGAGGGCAACCTTCAGTCTTCTTCCTCTCCGGGCTCTGGGGACTCAACTCAGGGCATCAGGCTTGCATGGCAAGTGCTTTTACCCTGAGCCACGCCACTGGATCCAGCGCACTTTTTCTTTTTTCTTTGAGACAGGGTTTCTCTGTGCAGCCCTGGCTATCCTAGAACNCGGAGATCCACCTGCTTCTGCCTCCCGAGCTCTGGGATTAGAGGTGTGCACCACTGCCAGGCTAGTGTACTGACTAGCTTGTCTTATTCTTTGCTTTACACAACCCCTTTTTCCTTCTTTACAATTTTCAAGGTGTAGGTAGATGATGGTGGCTCCCAGAACAGGAGCCGTGACACCAGAAGCACAGTAGCAGTGGGAAGGAAAAAGATTTAAACATCACTGAGTACAGGGTGCAGAGTCGGACAGCCCTTCAGTGAGTGCTCTCCAGTTACTAAAGGTTTGAGGTACAGTTCTCCAGGGTTTCTNTGATGTAGTGATGTAGGTATAAGAGGAATTTTCAAAATAAATTCAGTAATACAAAAAAATTTGGAATCTAATTTGTTCACAAACATATAAATTCTATGTAATATATATCAAATACATCATTTTATATATATATTTTATTTATTTGTCAAGACAGGGTCTCACTATGTAGCTCTGGCTGCCCTATAACTCATTATATAGACCAGGCTGGTCTCAAACTCACCTGCCTCTGCCTCCTGAGTGCTGGGATTAAAGGCGTGAGCCTATGCCTAGCTATCATATATATATATATATATATATAAGATTTATTTTATTTTTAATTATGTGTACTTGTATCTATGTGTTGGTATGTGCTCATGAGTGCAGGTGCCCTCAGAGGCCAGCAGAGGGCATCAGATCTCCCCAAGCTAGAGTTAAGAGGCAGTTGTGATCTGCCTGAAGTGGGTTCTGGAACCCAAATTCAGGTCCTCTGCAAGAGCAGTGCATATTCTTCTGAACTATTGCTGCAGTCCCAACTATCCTATGTTATATAAATTTATTATATATGAGATGAGACAATACAATTACTACTAAAAGTAGCAATGCCCCTGACCCAGTGACAGAAAAGATGACAGTAAAATTCATATAAATTACAAGGTATCCTGAATAGTCAAGACAATCACAGAGCGTGGAAATAAAAGAACAAAGCTGAAGGACTCACATTTCCCAATTTCAAACTCTCCACAAAGCCATATTTATTCACCACTGGCACAAGGACAGACATATAGATCAAAGAAATTGAGGGTCCAGAAGGAAAACCAGACATCTACAAACAACTGCTTTTCAACAGTTGTGCCTAGAACATTCAAAAGAAAAAATGTCTCTTCAGCAAATTAACTCAAGGGGAGAGGGTAGGTTAAAAAAAACCAAAAACCAAAAACCAAAACAACTAACTCCACTTGTAACCTAGTACTCAGGAGGCTGGACAGGAGGGTGGTAAATCCCAGGTCAATGTGGGCTACAGAGTAAGACCTAGCTAAGACCTAGCTTGGGGGAAGAGAGATGGCTCAGTGGTTAAGAGCACTGACTGATGTTCCAGAGGACCCAGGTTCAATTCCCAGGCCATATGGTATCTGATCATGCTCTTATACACATCTAGATGTGTATAAGAGACAGGGTCTACAGAGCGAGGTCCAGGACAGCCAGGGCAACACAGAAAAACCCTGTCTCAAAAAACAAACAAGCAAACAAACAAACCAAAAACACAAACCGAAACAAGCCAGCAAGATGGCTCAGGGAGGAAAGGAGCTGGCCACCAAGCCTAGCCACCTGAGTTTGGTTCCTGGGACCCTCACAGTAGAACAACACTGACTCCCACAGACTGCCCTCTGACTTCCACACGTGCATTACCCTGACCCCCACAGACTGCCCTCTGACTTCCACACGTGCGTTACCCTGACCCCCACAGACTGCCCTCTGACTTCTTCCACACGTGTGTTACACTGACTCCCACAGACTGCCCTCTGACTTCCACACGTGCATTACCCCNCACACACACACACAAAAATCAATCAAAAGACAAATATTATTACAGCACTACAGAAAAATATGATTGTTCCTTGGTAAGAGAAACAGAACCACCATGTAGTCCAGCAGAATTACCACATAACCTCACCAAGTCTACTCCTAGCTATTTACCCAAAAGAAACTGAAAACAAAATTACATACACAAATAGTCACAAAAAATTCCAAATGCCCATCAAATGATGATCAGATAAGCAAAATGCAGTGTATTCATACAATGGAATCATTACTCAGCCATAGGAAGGAAGTAATTACATATACTACAGTATGGAGGAATCCTGAAAACACGGTAGAGAAAAGAAACCATGTCGTGTGGTTCCATTAGATGGCATGCCAAACAAGGACTTGGGGTTGGAAGGTGTTAGTGAGGGTGGAGGCACTCATTAAAAGTTTTCTTTCAGAATAATGAAAAACTTTGAGAATTCCATAGTGGTGATAGTTTGGATATTATGAAAGGCTTTAATGCCACCAAGTGTACACTTTCAAGTGGTTAAAATAAGTGAATTCTGCTATATGTATTTGATAACAATTTAAAACTACCATAAATTTACACATCCAAAGCAAACTGTGCGATATAATCTCAGGTACAAAGTGAAACAAAAATCCTAGTGTGTGCACAGGAAAAGATCTGAGGCACAGTGCTTTTCCAAGTGTTACCTAGGTCTTCCACAATGTCCCAAGGATATCTGACCTCCATAAGGAGGGCAGCCAGGTCCTGTCACCTTCTCTGACCCTTCTCTATCTATCTAGCACAGTATCTGGTAAACTCAGTAACACCAAGTCAGACCAACACTGTGTTTGATAGATCTCAGCCCAGTAAATTACATGCATTTCTAGATTGTCATGTTATTTATATTAGATTTATTGTTTGTTTTGCCTACACACACACACACACACACACACACACACACACTACCAAACATGTACTTGGTAGCCATGGAGGTCAGAAGAGGGCACCAGCTCCCCTATAACTGGAGTTCCAGATGGTTGTGAAGCATCACATGGGCACTGGGAATTGAATCCAGGTCCTTTAAAAGAGCAACAGGGGCTCTTAAACATTGAGCCATCTCTCCAGCCCATATTGAGAGAGGGTCTCAGTGTATAGCCCTGCCTGGTTCAGAACTTGCTATTTAGATCAGAATGGTCTCGAACTCACAGATGCACCTGACTGCCTCCTGAGTGCTGGGTTAAGGACATGTGCTGTCCCCCACCCAGTCTCTTTTTACTTTCAAGAGAGGATTTTACCCATTGTCATTTTCCCCACTGCTTAAAATATGAAAAACAATAACTACAGATCTAAACAATTGCCGAAATAGTTATGAAAATCTCGAACCGGGGGCCAGTGGGATGACTCAGCTGATAAAAGCACTTCCTGTCCATCCTGATGACCTGTGACCCTCACGCAGAAGGAAAGAACCTGACTCCTGAAGGTTGTTCTCTCACCTCCACACACACATACACACCTTGGAACGTGTGCCCCTCCCCCAAAAAAAAAAACATAAGAAAATCTGAAGAGAGGTATCTTACCCTGAACTGTCACAAATATGGATAATGTTTGGTTTGCTTAGGGGAGAAAAGGGTGAAAAGGCAGTAATTGGGGACATATACTGAGCCCCAAAGTTCTAACTACACTAAGTAGAAAAATCTTGCATCAGCAAAGCAATTACATGCTATTGGCTACCCCCTCCTAAGTTTCATTTTCATCCTTCATGATCATCAAAAGTGAATTTTAAAACAAGACAAAAAGTTCAGAGCGCTGAGACAACACAGTCCAAGCCACAATGCACTTGGTGGGATCCAGAAAACTGCTGGTAGAGAAGCCTTTATGAACAAAATGTAAGTGGCTTAATAAAGGGAGTTTTTGTATTGGGGGCAAACCCCATCTGTGTAACAATAAAGACGTTTGATAAACTTGGCATTTGACTCCAGATCTCGGAAAAGATCTTGGAATGGAGTTTGCATAAGAGAAAGGTGTCTGGAAAGCCAGCCCCACGCTCCACCATTCTGTGAGCTGCCCTCCCTTTCTGAGATCTACTTGGAGACAAACCCAACCCTAGAGAGCTGTTTAAACAAGTTCAACTTTAAGCCTCGGGTGTGGAGAATGAAAGCTTTGTTCCCCTCAGAAGAGATGTTTGATGTTTATGCTAAGGAGACCTGTCATTGCAATTTAATTTATGGCGGATGGTAAATACCCAAACTTCACACAGGGGCCCACCTGCTGCCCAGGAGAATGGCAAGAGAAAACTAAGCAGGCATCACTAGGAGGGAGCGTGTGCAAAGCTCCCAGACCTAAAACCACGCAGACTCAGCTGTTGTATTTAAACATTCCGCAACTCGGTTTATTCTCCTTAACTTAGTTTATAACAAACACAAGAAAGAAAGTGGGGTTTTGTTTGTTTGTTTTGGCTACACTTATGTAGACACACTTCTAGCTCATTAGAGTGGGGGGATATTTATCACGGGTGTTCTCTTCCTCACCCATTTACTACAGTATAAGCAGAGAGCAGCGAACCTCACACTTGCGAGGGAAAGATGGAGAAGATGTGTCTGCCATCTAGGGTAATGCAGGAGAAACAACANAAAACCAAACAAAGTCAACCAAGAAGTAGGAACTAATGAGGCTGAGATTAAGTTCATTTGGCTGCAATACAATGGATGTGTAACATCACACACAGAAATCAGAGGGGAGGTGGGAAGAGAGATTTTCATGTCCAAGGAGCTCNCAAATATCTACAGCATTTTTGAGTGATCGGGACTTGAAAGAACAAAATAAAACAAAACACAATAGAACACGGGGCCAGAGAGATGGCTTAGAAGAGCACCAGCCGCCCTTGCAGAGGACCTGGATTTGGTTCCCAGCACCCACATGGCAGCTCACAACCATCTGTTACTCTAGTTCCAGGGGATCCAACACCCACTTTGGGCCTCCAAAGATACCAAGCACACCTGAAGTACATATACAGACATGTAGGCAAGACATCCATGCACATTAAAAAATAATTAAAATATATATAAATTACAGCAAGACAGAATTAGAATTATTTACGTAGGATTTTACTGAGATGATGGAAAATGAACAAATTCAATTAAACAAATTTATTAACTACTTAAAATCCACAAGGTTCTATGCCCATCTGAAGGGCCCAATGTTTGAAGGTCGAAGGAGCAGAACCCNAAGCAATGTGCCCCCCCAGCACTACCCTAAGGAAAGGTGCTGACCAGGAAAACACAGGAGGATGGAATTCCCTGGGAATGTTGTATTTAGCTAGGAAGAGAAGGAGAGAGGAGAGAGAAGGAACAGGAAAGGCATGGGGCCATGAAAATACAAGGCATACTAGGCCTACACTGAATGACAATGCCCACAACAGTGTCAGGGTTCCAGCTAGAGACCAGGGTAGCACAAAGACCAGGGCCAAACGATACTGATGATTAGGGGCCTGGAGTTGAACCTCAAAAAACATGGAAGCAGAGGGCCGTGGGACAGAGTGGGTAAAACCCNGCAGCAGGAGAAGGTAGAGGAAGCCCTAGGCGAGGCTGGGTTGGAGGCACTTCAGCAGAGCACAGCTCCAGAGTCCACCACCCAGGCGCTGGCCACCTCTTAAGCTGCACAGAGTCAAGACACAACTCGGAGCTCAGCTCAGTGCCAGGCGCTGCAATTCCAGCAGACACTCTTACTGCCACCATCACCCCNGTGAGTGAGGAGGCTCTCAACTGCAGTTCCNGTGGAATTCCAACTAGTGAAGAAAAGTGCTGAAGCACAAGCAATCCCTCTTAANTCAGCTCTGGGCCAGGCATACACACTGCTGCACTGATTCAATCTCATCCACCACGAGTGCTAAGTGCAATATACAAACACATACTAAGACAATACCTGAGGACTAGGGGCAAAGGGGTCCTCCAAAGTCTTAGAAACACCTCAGGATCCAACTCAACCTAATTTGGAAAGCACAAAAATCCTGTTTTCACGCCATNTAAATTCTAGGCCAGCCTTGAACTCAGGGTGATCCTCCAGCCTCAGCCTCCTGGCTGCTGGNAGTAGACATGCCACCACATCACTGAAAGGACTGTCACATCTAGCAATGGGATGCTGAGCTGCTGGGCCACATCCTCGAACTCATCCTGGGTTATTCTCATCACCCCCCATTATTTCCCTTCCCCCACTTCTGTCTGACTCACCACACACATATTTAACAAAAACAAGAAACACCTTACTATTTCAGCTTCTACAGGTCAGAGTCCAAGCACAGTGAGACTGGTGTCAGCTAAGGTCGGGTTCTCCTTTAAGACGAGGTCCTCTTCCAAGTTTAATGGTTGTTTTAAGATCCACTGCCTGGCAAATCCAAGACTCAAAGCCCTGTTTTACTCCTGCTATCAGGAAAGGACCCACTCTCAGCTCCTAGTACGTCTGCCACATGCTTGTTGGAATGGGAAGTTCATAATATGGGTGTTTGCTTCCAAGCCAGCTAGAGTATCTCTGATTTCCTTTCTGCCACGGACTGAGAAATCTTCACGCCTCCCTACCTGAACAACTGACTGAGATTTGACCTGTCTGTCAAATCCCTAGGCAGCAGTGCCAACACCACCAGTGTTAGAGAGTTGACTGGGCATGGGTGGATAGACATCTGTGGGAAACAGGGTGGCTACAGGATGTGCAATCCCCTTAGCTGTCCATTGTCCATCTCATGCAGCAGAGGTAGGCGTCGTGAGGAAAGGCAGCCATGCTAATGCCTGGCGCACTGAAGGTGCTCACCCAGTGCTAAAGGAGTCTGTACATCAACAAGACACACTCAATGTATATATGTTTATCTAGGTGTGTGCCTTACAATTCAGAGGGCTAGGAACGTAGCCCAGTGGCATAGTGCTTGACCAGTATTCATGAGACCCTGGATTTCATCCCCAGTATTGCCAAAAACCAATAAAGAATTCAGGTGCAGTGGCACCATCAGGGACCTTAGGGACTAGGGAGATGGTTCAGTGACAGAACTGTTCCCTGAGAAAGCACNAGAACCTGAGTTCAGAACCCGAGCACCCACATAAACACCATGTCTGTAACCCAAGGACTGGGAAAGATGTGGNGGGGAAATAGCTAGACCCTGTGGGCTTGCTGGCCAACTAGTCTATCTGAGAGGCCCTGTCTCTAAAAATAAGGTGGACCATGATGGGGAAAACACTTGGCATCAATCTCTGGCTTCCATACATACATGCATGTGCCTGCTCACACATATGCATACACCATACACATACACACAAAAAGGTGTCCTTAAAACTTTACATGATGTAACTCATCTCTAGAACATTTGTCTAACTAGTGAAATTGATCATCCTTATTCTCATTCCATGCATATGAATTTGCCTACTTGCTAAAAGTTATCTGTAACCCCAAACACAATGCTTGCAGTACTTTCCTGGTCGTTCGAGGACATGCACAGAGCAGCAAAAGACTTGAGCAGCCCAACACACACATTTCCACTGGAGGCCAAACAAGGCGACCCTCTGCTCTCTTCCNGCTCTCACACTGTAAACACATGGCCTCTTGGCAGGATATTCTATGCCATACTTTTCGTTGATGACTTTGTATGTAAAACGGTCCCCAAGCATAGTGCTGAAGTGGTGTCTGATGTTCCCATGCACAAGACAGTGATATGCCTTAGGGAGAATGAAGCGTAGGTAATCTTGATTCAGGCAAGAGTTCCATGTTATACCCCAACAATGTGTATTAAACAGGGTGTCTATACAGAAGACAAGGTTGTCTATGGATCACCTGATGATGAGGCTATGGTCAGAGGCTCTCAGGAACTTCCCTTGGCCACTCTATAGACCGTAACTCCCTACAGAGCACACAGTGAAGCAGAGGATGGAATGGCCACTCTGGGCATACTCTAGTCCATCTTCCTCAGAACACTCAGCCAGTAATTGTGTTTACTTATTTTAGTTTAAGCCACAGTGATTTTAAGTTCCACAGCAGTAGGGATTTGGGAACTTTTGTTCATCTTATTCTGTGTTATTTCTTCATGCCAAAAGCAGTTCTAGGCACATACCCAACTGAATGAATAAAGAAATCTCCTATATGTAACTATGTAGATATTAGAGGCGATGTGATATTTGTTACTTTTATTATGTTAAATCCAAAATATTCAGTAGGACAAATGCAGGCTTGAGACTGGATAGGAAGGAGGAGGAGGAGGAGGAGAAGAGGAAGAGGAAGAAGAGGAGGAGGAGGAGGACAAGGTAGAAGAGAAGAAGGCAGGCAGATCTCTGTGAGTCCAAGGCTAGCCTGGTCTATAGAGCCAGTTTCAGGATAGCCAAGGCAACACAGAGAAACCCTCTCTTGGGAAAAAGAAAAAAAAAAAAAGACAGTCCCCTGTCTCTTATACACATCTAGATGTGTATAAGAGACAGGCGGTGTGGAGAGAGGTGTGATCTGCTGAAATGGGAAATGTCGCTGCTAAATCAAACTCTGGCAGGTCTACAGAAGGGGAAGGAGGCTGCTCCCAGGACCACTGGTGCTCCATGTCCCACTGATCCTGGACGGAAGCCGGCAGGTACCCAGTAGGCAAGAGTGGAGATGGGCCTCTGGGGTCCAGGCTCAGGGTAAGCCATTCGTGGGGTGGGAACACTGGGATGAGCAGAAACAGAGAGCAGGTATTCAAACCCAGTCATGGAGCAAACAGAGAAATTCAAGTCAGACTGTGAAAGCCAAAGTGCCAGAGAGCAGATGCTCCAAGGCTTCGCGTCCCCAGTCTAGGTGGGGCTGACGGCTGAGGATACCTGCAGCTCAGCCAGCACCGTGGGCCTGATGAGGAGGATGGCCAGGACTTTTTGTAAATATGCAGAGGAGAAGGAAAGAATGCCCCCATAACAGACAACACAAGAACTCAGCACAAAGGCAGGATCCCAGAATTACTGTTGAGTGCTGTTCCGAGGCAACTTCAGAAACAGAGATTTTAAAATTAAAATACAATAACCACACCAGTATTCTAATTTAATCTTCAAAAATAAAGTGTCACAAGCTGAGAGAGCATGCCATTCCCCCACGACACCCTGTACTCCTGGGTACTTAGGAGAACAGACTGCAATGCAATTCAACTCATGTTCCAAAATGCAACAAGCAGTCTCAACAGGACATGCTGGAAGCGGCAGCATGTCCCTCCTCTCCCGGCTCCTCTTTACTGAATCATATTTTGGTAGCAAGGTTACAATTAGCTCACCGGTGGAGAATAAACCTATTTATAACACAGCAGTCCCCCCGAAAGGCACAACCATCTAAAAGGGGTTTTGGAGGAAAATAAAGCGCAGCTTCTTCCCCTACTGCCTGCAGACTCCCAAGGTCCTTCCGGATGGAGTCCTCAGCCTAACCTTCCTGTGTTCACAGCCACCATTCTGGCCACCTCTCAGTCTCCATGTTCTTATGTAACATTTACATAGTACCATAAACACACCCAGAGTTGCATAACATTGCCAACCAATAAAGCCTAAAGCAGGTCACTCCCTCAGCCTGTCTTTGATTAGCCCAGGTATGCTGCCTGGCTTATGAGGAAAAAGCCTGCCAAAGGCAGAAACCAACTCGAGGAAATATGAACCCGGGCTACCAAAAAGCAAAATAAGAAATGAGCCACACTGACATGTGGTGCGTCTATCAATCAAAGTATGTTATTCTGCCCCATAAGATAAAAAGTAACCCAACATTGCTTATTNACCAAAGTCAGAAACTGTGTCTAAAAATACCTCCCTGCCAACTGGTTATCAGTAAGTCAGCCTCACAAACGTCCCAATANGAGTGACACACAGTGGTTTCTTATTTCCAGAGGGAAAACTGAGGCAGTAACAGGTTAAGTTACTTGTTCAAGGACAACCTGTAAGGAAACAAAGTTCCCTGAGCACCAGCCTCCTCCCTCCATCTGGTTCTAACCTTTAACCAGAGTGGACATTTTAATGTGCTTTATCACATCTGCCCCAGGAGCTGTTTGAACAAACTCACCAGAGGCTCCCTTCCCCTCACAGGAGTTCTCTTCCACTGCACTTCCTATTCATGCCCACTCAACAAAGTTACAAGGCTCGGATTGGGATTACATTTTTAGGCTGTTCACAGAAATGCAAAATGTTCCTATCAGAACCTCAAATGCCTCTCTTGCTGCTTTTGCCTTTAAAAAAAATGAATGTCATGTTCTGCTACTAACTTAACTTTACATTTTATAATACTAATGTGAAAATTCCTAAGACAGGTCTTAAAACACACACACCGAGCACACGGATGCTGTTTCAGGGTGACATCACTCTCCTTATCACTGGCTTTTTACGAAGCCTCGGTTTTCATTAATTAATACAACACCTATCTCTGGCTGCCCTCACATGGTGTCCACACCCCAGGCATGAGAACTGCCTCGCTGTCACTTCTCCAGCCCACACAGAGCAGCACTGTATAGGAAATGCAGGGGAGGGAAAAAATCAACTTCTTGTTATCCCAGCCTCTACTTTCCCAGAAGTGACGTTTCACTTTAAGCCTTTTGCAACAGTGGTCTCTGTAGCATGCACTATTGGCAACTCAACGTGTCCCGGAAAAAACTGCAGTGTCTGGCCAAGAAGTTTAAAGGCCTTGGAGAATGTTTACTGGACACACAACTGAAGAACCCAGTTCCCTGTCATACCCACCCTCACCCCAACAAACACCTATTTTAGGGAGGGTATAAAACAAAAACAACAACAAACTGAATTCTACTGCATTCAGGACCAGTTGGGTTACCAATTAAACATTCTTAACTATGTTAGCAACAAGAAAAACCCACAGACAGAGACACCAAATCAGTAGGGAACCACTGCTTCAAGATCTTGGAGATGTCAGAGGCAGGGTATGAATTCCACTGGAGGGACTTAAAGATTTATTTATACACACATAACATGACAGACCTGAAGACGGAGACTCCTTGTTTTTACTATCCTACTAGAGCAATAGCACTGCACACGCTCCAGAAGCATGGCCCATCAGGCCCAGCAAATGTTCTGATTTATGAAAACCATTCTCTCCCCACAAACGTCCGTACCCTCCAACTTGTTTCTCAGTCTCCACCGCACGGTTACCTATGACGGAGCAGCAACACGGAGAACACAGCATAGTGCCTAACAGAAGCATTAGCCAGTGAACAAAGACCCCGCTGCACAAGCTCCACCACTGTGGGAGAGAACACATCCAAGCAGGAGATAATGAACTTGTTTTTGAGACTTCAAAGTAGCATGGGGTCTTCTACTGAGGGTCTGAGTTACTAAACCAAGACCCACCTGAGAATCGTGTGTGTGTGTGTGTGTGTGTGTGTGTGTAGAACCCCAGACACACACACACTTGATCTCCCATTGCTGGAAGGTTGGGGGCCGCTAGAGAAGCCAAAGCAGCAGGCTTTGTACAATGGGAGCAGCGAGTCCAATCCTAACTGCCTCACCATATCCATCTGTGGGTCAATAATTGCTTCGCTGTAACTGCCAAATATAACCTTCATCTGCAACCCCAATGCCAAGACACATCTGAGGATACTATCAAATAAAATATTTTAGAGTTTCATGTGCTCTTCCCAGCCCCAAATGCCTCATAAACAACACAGCCCGTGGAGTGTCCCAGAGACTTGTCTCCACCTCAGTAGTGGGAAAGGTGGGGGTGGGCCTGGCCAGCACAAGGCCCGGAGGGTTGGAAGGTAAGGGGTGTGTGGGGTG
>LZPO01017293.1:679050-699349 GCA_001675575.1 Neotoma lepida | reverse complement strand
AGAGAGAGAGAGAGAGAGAGAGAGAAAGAGACAGAGAGAGAGACAGAGAGAGACAGAGAGAGAGAAATCATCTTTAGAGGAAATCAATCCTTAACTATAGGAGATTCTCATAGTTAGTATTACAATAAATATACAGTCAAAAAGACATAACCAAATAGGACTTAGAGAAAAATAAATCAACTTAGAACTATATATTCATAGAAAAATGCCTTCTTAAAATGAGTCAAATGAAAAATGTAAGTCATTGCTGACTTCATTGCATACTTTACACAGTTAGGTATTCACTAGTAGAGAAGATGGATTGTATAACTTCCAGGTTAAGAGAAGAGGGAATAGGAGGAAAAAAATACAAGAAAGTAAGCAAGTCAATGAAAAGGACAATAGTAATGTGCAACAAATAGAAAGAAATATAATAAGTAAAAATAAATCCAGATATGAGCATGGTTATAATAAATATAAATGAACTAAATAATCCAATTTAAAAATAATGACTTCCAGACCGGACAAGAGGGGGAAAAAGGCAACAGACGCACAAAGTGAAAAGAGTGGTCTTATTTTGTTCTGTTGCTTTACTAAGAGCAGAGAGGTTCTAGCTTACCTCTAGTGAAGGAGCCAAGAGGAGTTCAAACACACAGGAAGATAAAGGAGTAAAAGACAGAGCCAGAATCCAGAAACGATAAAGAGCATAGGCTCCAGATGCAAAGGTACGGGGGCCAGCTTTGGCCTGGAGGAGAATGTTACTGTCTCAGAGGCAGGAGAAAGGAGGTGAGCGAANAGAGAATGTGCAANCACAGGAGGCTCATCTTACGTTCTCAGTCAAGGTACTGTCATCTTGAGGCAATTTGCTCATATAGATGAATGGCTTATGATAGTGTGCTTGAAGAAACTGGTAATGATATGTAAAAATTCACTCTCATGGAGAAAGTGAGAGGGATATCCAGGGATTCAGAAAACCAGAACGAATATCCAAATGGCACTGGGACCCTTTTGGACGGTACTATATTTTTTCTGGAAATGTTCATCAGCCTCAAGTGGGGACAAATGAGTCCCTTAGAGCCAGAAAAGATGGAGCTGAAAGATGAGGGCATGTGGGGTGGATGGAGAGGTGAGCAGAGGGAGGCCTCATTGGACAATCGAGAGAACCTGCATCTGATAGACCTGGTGGCTGAGGATGGAGACAGCCAGAGGGACTGTTATTTACCCCAAATGCCTAAAGACCCCACTTGGCATCAGCAGCTTAAGTGTGTACACAAGTGGTCCCACAGGAAGGAGCTGAGCCCTTCCAGGCTCTCCTTGCTCCCGCTCCGCCCCAGAGGCCTACCACTTTAGAGGCTTTAGAGGCGGGCTTTCTTTCTTCAGCTCTCACCCTGACCTTGTTCCACCCCGGTGCCTCTTTGGTAAACAGGCCCTGTGCCCTCGGCCCTGATGATTCATACTTGAGTTTTTACCTGAGCATGCCGGTGGCCAAACAGGCTTGCTCTCCTGGCCATTCCCCTGTTGTTGTGGACCTCACAGACTCTTCCTGTCTGCCTGGTGCCCTTGTGCACATACCCTCATGACTTCCCAGGCCAGAGCCTCACAGCACTGTGGACCTGTTGCTGCCATAGCTGCTTCATTTCCTGGTCACCCTTCCCCAGCGCTCTGGCCGCACTACCACACACCCATGTCTCAAGAAACTANCATGTACTTCGTCCACTACCTTCTCCAGAGCATACAGGCTTCTTGGTTGCTCAAAACCATGAAGTTATAAATCTAGAAGGGAATTTTAAATCATTGAATCTGATCCTGTTATTTTATTTCTTAGTTTTTCGGTGAGACAAGGTCTCTCTGTGTANCTCTATCTGTCCTGGAACTCCCTATGTAGACCAGGCTGACCTCAGCTCAGGGATCTTGCCTGTCTCTGCCTCCCCAGTGCTGGAACTAAAGGCATGTGCCACCATGCCTGGCTTTGATCCTGTTATTTTAGGGTGGAAAAACCGAGGCTCAGTAGAGACAAGTGTCTTGTCCAGGGACAGTGCCCAAATTGGCAGTTAATACCTCTCACAATGAGAACTTACTACTTATCTAGACTGACCCCTTACACAGTCTCTGGACACCAGCTTGCCTGGGAGATTCCCCAGATCATGTGTCATCTTCACAACCACCCAGCAGTGATATCATTCAGCTCATTGTAGAGAAGAGGAACTNAGCCCCCAGCCCAAGGTCACTCAGCGAATACTAGTCTAACAGTCTTTCTGTTGTCCTGGTTTCTCCTCCCTGCCCTCCCACACCCCTAAGATCCCTCACATGAATGTTCCCTTTTACCTGTCGTCTAGAGTCTAGCATGCTCGCCAGCAATTCCTGCTTCTCCAGGGGGGGTGCACTCGGGGGGTAAGGGGTGTTGTGTGGTCAGGCTTCTGNCCACAGCTGATGGGACCAGGGCTGGCTATCTGGGCCAAGGAAAAGCAACGTAGAGACTGGCTGAGCATGTGAGTATTTGAACTAAGAAGGCAAGAAAACCGAGTGACTTAGACGGTGGCAGGTACCTGGAAGTGACACCGGGCCAGGCTGAGCTAGGAAAGCGGTGTGGAACAAAGGCTCAAGATGAAGGAGGCAAGAAANTGAGGCTCCCTGGGAAGTGCTCATGGGTGTGTCTGTGTATACACCCCTTCCAACTTCACCNTCCAGTCGGGTGGTATCCAACCCGGTGTCCTCTGGTCTGTGGGATCTGTCGGTGTCTTTCCTAGTGAGGTTCTTTGAGGTTTCCANCTGTCTCTTCATTTAAATGTCTTTGTCCTTGAAGCCTATGACCCAGCAAGCACACCAGCTCCCATAATTCTAGCAGCTCAGGACTGAGACTCCTCCAGGAAGACTTCCCCTCCTCTGTGTATCTGTCTGTCTTCTCCAGGTCACTTTATACCCTGACCAAGGCAGCAGTCATTTCCTCGTCTCTCCCATCATTCTGTTCTCATTGGCTGATAGACTCTTCGAGCTCTGGGGTGACACTATCAGTTTTGTCATTTGAAGTCATTTGCTTTATCACTGCCATTTCATAGTCTAGTGATCCACATGTAGGCTGTCATTTCTTTCTCCTTCNGTACATATTGGAAGTCTGTGAGACAGGCCTTGGCCTAGGTCCTGGGAATGAGTAGGCTTTTAAGCTCATAACCCAGGTGGGAAAACACGTTCCCCTAGCCAAACTTTGGTGTCATGATCCCAGCTACCCTTTTGGATACATGACGATTGGCCCTGTCACGTTGACACATACGCAGACACAGGTATTTCCTGTTTTCTCTTTCTCATTGTTCTTACACACATACCCCCATCATCCTGGAGTCCTCTCTACCCCCTCACTCTCTCTCTTTCTGATCTTCATTCTGTGGAGAGAGAGAGAGAGAGAGAGAGAGAGAGAGAGAGAGAGACTTTATGCTATTTTAGGACCCCATCACTTTTCAAAAACCTGGTGGAGAATCCTGCCAAAGCCCCAGGGTGGGGGAGGGGAGGCTGGGCAATCTGAGCCCGGGGCAGGCTGGGTGTCTAGGAAGCCAGGTTACAACTGCCAGCTGCAAAGTTTGGCCTCAAATCGCTTGGCACCCTTGACTTCATCGGCCCACTCAGGCCCAGTTCGACCCGGTCCGACCCGACAGGCCCACCTCCTCTTTGGCACACCCAGCCGTCGTCGTTCCTCCCCACCAGTGACTTAGGACTCTGCACACCAGGCACCATGTAAAATTGTTGTGTTTCTGGAAACACACCACACGCCGAGAAGCCTTGAAATTCTTCTTGGAACAGGTCCAGGGGTTTATTTATGAAATTCCCAGGGGGTGGGAGAGACAGAAGTCTGGACTTCGCAGACTGAGTGCTGCGCCGTCATCTCGCCCGCATGCATACCCGCCACTCTAGCCAGCTCTTACTACAGGCCCAGCTCCGGCTGTTCTGGGCCGGCAGAAAGCTGGCTCAGGAGCACAAGACTCGGGAGACCGAGGGGATTTGGCCTTAGTCCCGCGCTCTGACCTCCCTACCTCCTCTCTGCCAGCCCCCACCTCCTCAGTCTTCAGTTCTTCCCCTTCCCCCTCCACTTTTCTGTAGAGGTCTCTTTAGATCACTGGGAACGTATCGGAGTAAAAAGCTTGTCTAGTGTGCAAGAGTCCTTGGTTTCTANCCCCAACCCGCCCTAGGAGGAAAACAAAACATAAGCACTTGTCTTAATTTCCTGCCTTCTAGGTTGATGCCAAGAGGCTCAACCCCATAGAGTGACTTATCTTCCACAAATGTCACCATCCTACTTAAGGACNTAATTCACTAATCTNGTAGAGATGCAATAGANGGTTTCNACCAAGAGCACTGCACTTGCCATAGGAGTCAGGGACTTTGAAAAGTCACAGGACACCATCCCTAAACTAGTAAAATCAAAGTACAAGTAATAAAATACATTGAATACTGGTAGAACAGCCCTTCAAGGATGACAATCTTCCCTACCCCAAGTAGCCTGGGCCTCTAACTCTGATACTTAGAATGCTCACTCTGTTTAGAAAGAATCCCAAAAGTTCAAGTGGCTTCACACACCTCCGGAAGTTTCTCCTCCCCTGGGAAGTCCCACCCTGATTACACAGAATGAGCTGGGGTGGGGAGATAGGCCTGGGAATAGCCTCTCCCAAGTGGAGCAAGCAGGCAGGCGTGGGCAGGCACACCTGCCAGCCTATGTGAGGTAGGTAGATCTACTCCTGGCTGGATGGGGCAGTGTCAGCCTGCCAGGGCCTGCATTTACGCCTGTGGGAACATGTGTGCACAAATGTGTGCAAACGTACTAGTACATATGGGTTGGAAAGAATTGGCAGAGATTAAGGTCCAGAACTATACCCACTCATGCCCCGAGAGCTATCTCAGTCAGCTGTGGTTTCTGCCCAGGCTTATAGGTTAATGTATTCATGGGAAAGTGCAAAGGTGAAGAAATATTTTTAGGAAACAAGGTAGAGGAGGACCATGGCCTCCAGATGTAGACAGACATGGTTCAAACCCCAGATCTATAATTTGTGAGCCATGCAATTTGGGGCCCATCATTTAAGCTCTTTAAGCTTGTGGCTCCTAATCTGTAATAAAGAAATAATTTCTGTATTTTTTCTTTTGAGACAGGGTCTCACTGTAGCCATGTTGGCCTTGAACTCAGAGATCTGCTGCCTCTACCTTCCAAGTGCTAGGACTAAAGGAGTGCACCACCATGCTTGGTGAAATAATGATTTTTAATTTTGCAAAATGTATGTGAGAATAGAAGGAAATTGTCCTTTATCAGTTGCCAGAGACTGTAGAAATGACAGTTGTGCCTTCTGAGAGGCCAAGAATGCTAGTCCCGAAGTCAGACTGCCTGTTTTAAACTTTACAATACCTCNGTCTTCCTACCCATAAGGCAGGAATAACAGTGGCACCAACTTCACAGGATTGTCGGGAGGCTCATGTGGGTAGTACACACAGCACGTTTAGTGTTATCTAGGGGGCCGCAGCACCTTGTACAGAGCCAGTGTTCACATCTCTCTAGTCCTTATTCCAGGACCCAGTCCCACTGCACAGCCCCTGTCCCAGCTTGCCCTGCCTGTGGCTTCAGGCCAGGTTTTTTCCTTACAGTAAAATCTGGTTTTTCCCCAAGCTGGTCCTTCCCAGGCGTGCTGTTGTCATGGGAACCTGCAGAGGCTGCCTTGCTTTTGGGGGAGAAAGGGCTTGTTGATGGAAGCCAAAGAATCCCACCACTGCTGTTGCAGACACTACAATAGGGGGCTAGCTCTTCCAACTCCATAACACAGCCAGCCACTGGGGGCCGCCTGTCTGTGGAGGTTCCCACACACTCCACCTGCTGCCCAGTGCTCAGTGGGTCCCTAAGTGAGCAGCAGTGACTAGGTGAGCAAAATCCCTTGATTCAAACCTCTCTGCCACCATCTCTTTCCTCCTCCTGCTNCCCCTCCTCCCTCCCCTCCTCCTCCTTCTTCTTCTCTTCCATTTTGCTTCTCTTGACACAGGGTCTCCCGTAGCACAGGCTGACCTCTAGCTCACTACGTAAGTAGCTAAGTAAGGCCTTGAACTCTTACTCTCAGACTCCATCTCCTGAGTGCTGAGATTACAGGTAAGTGCCTCACACCTGGCTTTCTCTGCCATCTTCTCTCTTCATTTAAAAAACAGGCCTAGTGCTCAATATCATTGCCTCCTGGTGGGCTTGGAGCAGGGTTTCAGACTGAATCTCCTACCCCACTTCCCCCTAGAAGACAATGACGTGTCTGCAGAGCATGTACACTTGGCTTTGTGGGACAGATGGGCAAACTGAGGCCTCAGACGCACAAGTGACTTCCGGAGTCATGCAGCCAGTAAAACAGAAGCGTCATCCTTTGAAGTGTGCTATTGCCTAGAAACGCTGGGGACTGCACAGAAGCAAAGGGAAGAAGGGAGGGAGGGACCCAGGAGCTGATCTCCAGAATAGATGCTTGCCATCTAATTCTCCATTCAGAGGACGGTCTAAGTCAGTGGTTCTCACCCTTCCAAATGCTGCGACCCTTTAATACAGTTCCTCATGTGGTGGTGACCCCCAACCATAAAATTATTTTGTGCTATTTTACAACTGCAATTTTGCTACTGTTGTGACTTGTAATATAAATATCTGTTATGCAGGATATCTGATATGCGACCCCTGTGAAAAGGTTGTTTGAGCCCCAAGGGGGTCATGAACCACAGGTTGAGAACCACTTGTCTAAAAGGACAAAAAGCCAGCCCATCTCCTCCTGTTAAAATTCCACTCCTGAAAGCAAGGCCATCTCCTGACCCCTCTCTTCCTTCTTTCTTCTCTCAGGAGGAGCAGAGCAGCATACAGCAGGAACCTCTACGAATTTCATAAAANTTGGACCTCTTAATTTCACAATTGTTCCCAAGGCTCCCCACATGCTTTTTAAATTTTTTATTTATTATTTTAAATTGCATGCAGGTGTGCATGCCTGCATGTGGATATACATACATGCATGAGTGCAGATGCCTGTGGAGGCTGCCGGTGTCNGAACCCCTGGAGTAGGAGCTACAGACAACTGTGAGCCACCGTANGGATGCTTGGCTTGAACCCAGGTCCTCTGGAAGAGCAGCCAGTGCTCACAACCTCTGGGCCATCACTCCAGCCCCTCCTCTTGTTTCTTGACCCTGCAACTTTGGGGAATTCACCCCAAAGAAATACTGTGAGCAGACATGCTCCCAAAGCTGTAGACAAGTCAATGTTCACAGAGAGAGAACTGTCCCTATAAGGTATAGTCCCTTCCCGACAAAGGCTTGTAGAAAAGTGTTTAATAGGAACAGATAGAGCTCAGTGGTAGAGTTTATGCTTACCATCCATAAGACTCAGAGTGTGACCTCAAGAGCACACACACTCAAAAGTAATGACATGAAAGTATGTTTATGATATATAATTAGGGTTGGGAAAAACAAGTTATAATATATGTACAGTATAATCTAAAATTATACATAAAAGAGCTATAAAGATATACAGCAAAATGTTTACAAGATCTCTCTGTTCAGTGAAATATTATAAATAATTTCTTCTTAACTATATCATCAGCATTTTTTCCTTCCTTCCTTTCTTTCTTTCTTTCTTTCTTTCTTTCTTTCTTTCTTTCTTTCTTTCTTTCTTTCTTTCTTTTTTGAAACAGGCTCTCACTATATAGACCAGGCTGGCCTGAAACTTGCTATGTAGGCCAGACTAGCCTTGAACGCACAGTAATTGACCTGCCTCTGCCTCCCAAGTGCTAGGATGAAAGGTGTGCACCACCATGCCCAGCAATATTGTCATTTCCAAAGATGACTATGTACTGTTTTTGTAATTTAAAAAAAAAACATACATCTTTAATCCTAGCAGGTGAGGTAGATTACTGTGTTTGAGGCCAGCCTGGTCTACAAAGCAAGTTCCAGGACAGCCAGAGCTATACAGAAATGCCATGTCTCAGAAAAACTAATGGAAAAACAAAACAAAACAAAACAAAATTTAAAAAAACCCAAACAAAAACAAACCAACAACAACAACAAAAAACCAAAAACAAATACAACCCAACCAAAAGTGAATTTAAAATAGCCATACCCACAAAGCATGATTATGCTAGAAAAAAAAGAAATATGTGTGTACATATACATGTATATATATATATATGGATTTATAAACTGCATAACAAACTGTTAAATATTATACTATCATTAAAATGATTACAAACACNTTAGAAACATTTAAATATTTATGATATGCTAACTGAGAAATACCAGACACAAAATGGAATGCGTACTACGGTGGTAAGTATGTGCAGTACATGTGCAATGACAAATGACTTCCACTTAGTAGGATGGAGTATGTGCAATTTCCTCCCTCATTTTCAAAATACAGTACTTCTCCTTTTCAATAAAAACCAAACAGCCGGGTGGGGCATGATGGCTCACTCCTGTAATCTCAGCACTTATAAAATGGAGACGGTAGGATTAGGAGTTCAAAATCATCCTTGGCTGCATAGAGAGTTCAAGGCCATCCTGGGCTATAGAAGATCTTATCAGGTAAGACAGAATGGTGCATACCTGTAGTTCCTGCATCCAGGAGCCTGAGGCAAGAAGGATCACTCAGGTGCCTGCAACACAGACTGGTACAATAGTGGCACAAATGTTAGGGGGGTAANCAATCACTTTTTGATTGGATTTGAGGCCCACCCCATGAGACTAGGTAGGTCATAGGCCTAGCAGAAAACCTACGACTGTTCTGATAAAGGAACACAGCAATACAATGATGTCTCATATGCTATGCTCATAGATAGAGATCCACTCAGTCCTCATTAGAGAAACTTCTTCTTGCAGTAGATGGTAGTTAACCCAGAGACTCATTGTCTCAGTCACTTTTCTAACGCCGTGATAAAACACCATGATCAAAGCAACTTAGAAAAAAAACAGTGTTTAATTTGGGGGCTATGGTTTCAGAGGGCTAAGTCTGCGACCATCATGGTGGGGAGCATGGTAACAGGCAGGTAGGCATGGCTCTGGAGCAGTAGCTGGGCTTACATATTGGCTCACAAGCACGAGGCAGAGTGGAACTAACTGGAAATGACAGCCCATACCTCCAACAAGGCCACACCTCCTAATCCTCCCCAAGCAGTTTCACCAACTGGAGAACAAGTATTCAAACATGTGAACCTGTGGGGTCCATCCTCATTCAATCCACCATAACCCACAAATGTTCAGAGAATGACAGACTTTGGAGTACTCGATCCTGAATGGGATGTCTCCATCAAATCCCTCCCCTCAAGGCTCAGGGATCTATTTGGAAAAAGAGGTGAAAAGACTGTAAGATACAGAGGTGTTAGATGATTCCAAAGAAACAGTATCTCCCAAATACAACAGGACTGACACACACATGAACTCAGAGACTGCAGCAGCATATGTAAGACCAGCACATGTTCAAGCCAGACAGGGTCCCAGACCTGAGAGGGGAAAGTGGATATGGTGACCCACCCTGAACCAAGAAGCTGTTTGCAATTGATATTCTCTGGCAGAGGAAAAATCAGTTCTCTCCAATGGAGTGTCACTGGGTACATCAACCACACTCTAGGGCAGACCCCATGCTCAGGAGTAGTTGGCCCAATACAAACTAACTCCATTTTGTCTTTGTGTATGTGTGTGGGCTTTTTGCTTCATTTTGATTTGTTTTGGGCGTTTTAAAAAATATCCTTAGTTCTTTGTTTTGATTTTCATTTTTGTGGGGGGGGTTGTTTGTTTGTTTGGGGGTTTCATTTTTGAGAGAGAAAGAGAATAAAATTGGGTGGGTAGGAGGTGGAGTAGGTCTGGGAGGAGTTATGGGAAGGGAAAACATAACCAAAATATAGTGTATGAAAAAAATTGAAAAGAATGGGGGAAAGAAAGGAGTTNGAAAGCAAGCCAGGAAGCAGAGGAAGAGGAAAGAAAGGAATGAGGTGTGTAATATATGAACAAAGGGAGAGAGAGGAGAATAAAGGGAGGGAACGGTGATCTGCACTGGGCCTTATTTCTAACACATTTGTAGAGATCTGGCTGCAAAGATTTCCATTTCTTCACCACAGCCCATGCTGCATGAATCCATTCAGTACATAACTCCATTATTGCTACCTACTATATATGTAAACACCTCATTTCTAATTTTCTTTAAAATTTTTAATTTTTATTTTCTTGCGCCATGGTCTCATTCTGTATCCCTGGAGGGCCCAGTCCTCACTATGTAGACCGGGCTGCCTTCAAATCTGTAGCAATGGTTCTCCCTCTGCTTCTCAAATGCTGTCATCATAGGCATGAGTCACCAAGCCAAGCTCATTTCATCTTCACAATGAATCTTGTTTGCTTGCTTGCTTTTGAGGCAAGGTCTCTTGAAGCCCAGGCTTGCCTCAAACTCACTTTGTAGCCAAGGATGACCTAGAACTCCAGATCTCCCTGCCTCTACCTCCAAAGTGCTGGGATGGAAGGCATGCTCCATCCACCACATCTGGTTTTATGTGACCCTGGGGATTGAACCCAAGGCTTTGTGTGAGCTTTGCATGCTACCAAATGAGCCACATCCCTAGCTCAACTGCGGTTGTTTTACAAGATATGTAAGTCACTTAGGACTTCACTGAATTCCAGGGAACCCCTTTCCTCCTCCCTGTCTAGTCTAGAATTGCAGGACTTTCTCACAGTTCAGTGCAGCTGGCTTCAGTCAGTCATTGGAACAAGGATGTCAAACGCTAAAGAGCATCTCTCTCTTGGCAGCCTCTTCTTCTCTGGGCCTCGCTTCCTGCATGCATCTGCTTCCCCCTGCTACTCAGACCTGCCCTCTCTGCTGTCCAGCACCCAGTCTCTCTGAGAGACTCCAGGGCTTAGTTTAAGAGAGGGANTGATGGTCCACCCGCCTGTGGGGGTGGGCTGTGTCATGCTGTGCTGATTATGAGGTTTCTAGAGATCACTGCCATCACATACATGCATAAGGAGGAAGGGATAGAATTCAGATGGGTAGAGGTAGGTTAAATAGCTTAAAAAAATCAATACCCATTAGGCATGGTAGGTCTTGTTACGCCCTTCTCTATGGAGGAGAAGCCCTGAGAAGTTAGCTGACGGACTTAAAGTCATGTAGCTCAGAAACAGAGCCACCTTTCAAGATCTGCTCCCTCACGCCACCCACGTCTACCGATGAATGCCAGATAGCCAGGCTAAGCATGTCCCAGACAGAGGGGACAGTGCGTACAGAGGCCTGAGGCAGAGGGAACTAAGGGTGGAAAAGAAGCTCAATGGACTGGATGACGGGAGGGAGGGGCCTGTGGAGGGAGCTGGGGCCCAAGCTACTGGTCAGGTGCCTGTTAGCAAGGCATTCCTACATTTGCGGGTCTGAGTGGGACAGTGACAGGCATTTGTAGCCAAGGGGTCATTTCCAGACGGATGGGCCAGGACAGGTGAGGTGAGCAGGAACAGGGCCCAATGGCCTAGGCAAGAGCGCTGGGAACTGAGGAGTGGTGGAGACGGTCTTGGAAGGCAGGTGGACGAGCTTTTGTGTTCAGCTGACTGGCATGGGGAGAATGTAGGTTGTGTGTTTGTTGAGCATGCCACTCTCCGGGCCTATAACAGATTGGGGGAGATCTGTGTCAGACATGATTGTGCCAAAGAACTGTGCAGAAGGGGTGAAGTCTGGAAACCCCAAGCTCAGAAGAGAGGGGGTCATGACACAAATTTTGGCTCCTAGGGATGTAGCTCAGTTGCTATGGTGCTTACCTAGCATACACAAAGCCCCAAGTTCAGTCCCCAGCACTGAATAGATGAGGCACAGTAGTACATGCTTGTCTCTCAGCACTCCAGGGCTAGAGTTAGAGCATCAGGAGTTCAATGTAATCCTCTGTTATAGAGTGCATTTGACGCCAACTTGAGCTACCATGTCTTAACAAACAGACACACAGATTTGGGGGTCATTTATACGCATTAACACCATATCCCATTTAGAGGACACAGGAAGGTTGTGCAGAAGGTGAGCTAGGAACCCCTGCACCGGGCAGATGGGCACAGCAGTGAGTGGAGAAACACCTGCAGCCAGGGGCGGGCGTGGTCAGAGATGTTAAATGAGGAAGGAATAGGAAGGGTCCCCTAGATTTAGTGACAAGGAGGCCAGTGGTAAACCTCCAAGAGATCAGTTTCCATGGCAAAATCAGAAGGCAGTAGGCTGAGGAGAGAGTGGGAGTGAGCAGGCAGACACTTTTCCAATGATGTGACCATAAAGGGGACATGAGGGAGAAGGAGGGGTGGGGGGTGGCAGATACAGGGGTGAGGGCGTGAAGGTTTCTGCCTGGAGCAAGTCGCCCATTGGTGGGAAAAACCCAAGGGAAAAGTGTGTTGATTCCATTAAAAGGGTGACTGGTCACCAGGAGTGAGGAAGTTAGCTGGGACTGGACCTGCCTCTAGTCCCAGCTCTCAGGAGGCTGAGGCAAAGGATCTGTGAGATCACAGGTTCCAGGCCAGTGTAAACCACATAGAGCTGTAGTTACCATCCTGTCTCAAAAAAATAGAAAGAGAGGTGAGGCAGGAGGAGGGGAGCCTGAAAGGGAAGACTGTTGGAGGACATCCTGGGGCTTCAAAGCAAGAAAGCCTGGGGAGCTTCAGTTGTGAGTTTAAAACGTCTGAAAAACGTATTGAAGGCACCGAGAGTCACAATCCCTTTTTCAAGATAACTGCAATAAGTCTGTTTTTCTGTCTTTTCCCGAAAACTCTCCAATTTACACCTGAAATTTAAAAACAAAATGTAAATCTGGAAGCGTGAGGGAGAGATTCCTTCCTTCCTTCCTTCCTTCCTTCCTTCCTTCCTTCCTTCCTTCCTTCCTCCCTTCCTTTCTTTCCCTTTTGTCTTTTTTCAGACTGGTCTTGAACTCACTATGCAGATGAGGCTGGCCTTGAACTCTTGTTGTTCTCCCTGGCTTCTCCTTCAAGCTGTGCACCACCACACCAGTAGGAAAGGCCATTTTGAATGAGAGAACATTAGTTAAAAAGAAAAGAAGAAAGAATTAATTGTATCCATTTCAGGTACAAACAGAAGTATAAACTATTACCTACTGGTTGGGAAAGAATACTTTGTAATTAGCATAGAAATTGTTTGCAATGTAAATTCATGTTCTGAAGTACTTGACTATGCTTAAAAACAGTACTTTCATATTTTAAGAATCCCCTTGTGGGGTAAAACCACTTTGTATCTATTTTAAGACCTTGTTAAATCTGCTTAAATGTAGTTTAAAATTTTTTTTTTAAGATACTGGCTACATCAGACATCAGGAGCTTCTAGCAAGGTGAGGTCATTCTCTGCACCGGTGCTCCCAAAGGCCATTGCCACCTCAGGCAGATCTGATGGCGGGAGATTGTTACTAAGGGAACTGTGGGGGCGTGAATGTAAATTTCGTTTCTCCAAAGATCTAACTAGAGTATTGATCCAAAGGGGGCAGCCAGTAAATGCAGGATGGAGAGCTCTTTGCTAATCCAAATAAATATAACTAAAGAAATACACAAATACACATATGTAACCCTAGGTTTTCCCCTTGAGCTGCAGTTCCCGGAAGAGGAGACCCAGGGACCGGAAAGCCAGTGACACTGAGCAGCATAGAGCCCTGTAAGGCTGAAGAAAGGCTAGCTATGGGCAAGAACAGTGTTCTGCCACTGGCAGGCTTGCTATCTATCTACCTATACAAAGTCTCCACTNTCCTGTAGCCCAGCCTGGCTTCAAATTCTCCCTAGCTAGCTGAGGATGACTTTGAATTCCTGATTCTCCAGCCTCNACCTTTGGAGTGCTAAGACTGTGGGCTTGTGTGCCACTTTGCCCAGNGGCTGTGACTCTAACAGGAACCCTGGCCAGNCCCTTGACCTGCATAATCACNGTGGCTCACAAGCAACCGCCTCAGCAAGGCGAGGACATGGCATGCCTCCTTCTGTGCTGTTTCCTGCCAGATCATGAGCCCAAGAGTGACTGAGTCAAGACTCAGCTCTGTGGTCCGGATTCCTCCCCATCCCCACTTCCACACTGGCGTCAGGTGAATCAGGAGGTCANANGGTATCCTTCTATTACGTAAGGTAACAAGGGCTCTCTCAGATACTATTTTCCAGTTCTTCCCCCAGTTCCATTTCAGTCTACATCTCTCCTGTTTCCCCACACCCCACAACACTCTAATGAGCTGCTCCATGTCCTGAAATATATGCATATCCTTGTTAAGGATGTAACGTTGTTTTGAATATGTATGCATTCTAAACTTAAATAAAAAGGCATTGTGCTATCGACTTCAGTCTTTTTCTTTTGCCAATCAATTATGTGTGTGTGTGTGCATGTGTGTGCGAGTGTGCGTGTGTGTGTGTGTGTGTGTGTGTGTGTGTGTGTACATATATATTCTTTGTGTGTGTTTGTTTGCTTGAGGTCTCACTGTGTGGCCCTGGGCTTGGCACTCACTGTACAGACCAGTCTGGTTTTGCACTGCAGCAACCCTGCCTTCATCCCAAGAGCTGGCACTGCACATAGGATCCTTCAGGTCCAGCTTCAACTGTGTGTTTTAAAGATCTCACTATGCTGCTGTACACACATTAGCAAACACACACACAGAGATGTATCTGGTCCGCTGCTTCTAACGCTCACACAACTGTACAACTGTTACTGTGACCAGTTCTAAAACAGTTTCCTCCTTGCTTCTATCCATCACCTCCATAAATGCTTTTTGTTATGTTGTTCAGACAGGGTTTCTCTGTGTAGCTCTGGCTGTCCTGGAACTCACTCTGTAGACCAGGCTGGCCTCAAACTCAGAGATCCGCCTGCCTCTGCCTCCTGAGTGCTGGGATTAAAGGTGTGCACCACCACAACCAGCTTGACTTCTTTGATTTTTGATGCCTCGAATGTGTACAGCGGTTCACAGGTGTGCCTGGGTTGGCTTCTGAGTTCTTTACTGTTTCCGTTTGTCTGCTTGCTTGGTTGTAGTCTCTTATCCTGGAATCCATCTCATAACTTACTATTTGTGAGAGCAGATGCCCTTTGCTAAATTCATATGCCCAGGAATTCCACTTTTCAGAAGTTACATTATAGATTTACATGGATGAAGCAAACTGGTTTACTTGCTAAGAATGATGTAAGGGCCAAAATTTGGAAATAATCAAAATTTCCAAAAAACAGACCAACAGTGGAATACTACATTGTGCTAAAAATAAAGTGAAAGTTATCTATACTATTTATAAAGCCCTTGAAGATATAACTGAGAAGAGTAAGGTACAGAATATTGTATATAATATGCTTATTTTTGAGGGATGAGGAGGCAAAAATGCATATTCAAATCTATTTGTATAAATATGAGGCCATTCTGGAAGGACAGAAGGAAGGACAGAAACACAAGAAGCTGAGACCAGTGGTTTCTGTGGGGTTTGAGAACCTAGACAGCAAAGCAGCAAGGACGGGGAGACGCATCTCCCCACCCACATTTGTTTTAGAACTGCACGAATGCATACATTTTCCAAAAGTCGCCAAGGGGCTTGGGCCCCTTGTTCAGCAGTAGAGAGATTGCCTAACATGCCTGAGGACTTGGGCTTCATTTCAGCACAGAAAAAAAAATAGTAGCCTACAAATAAGGAAAGCAATGACTTCATGAACATTCTCTTCCATGCNAAAGTTAAATCTGTTGAAGCAGTTGTTTTCCCTGCCTGTATGTCTGTGCTTANATGCCTAGTGCCCAAGGAAGTCAAGAAAGGGCCTCAGATCCCCTACAACTGGAGTCACTCACAGATGGTCAGGAGCTACCATGTGGGTGCTGGGAATCAACCCCCAGGTCCTCTGCAAAANCAGCCAGTGCTCTTAACTGCTCATCAAGATTTCGAGGACAATAAAACCCTTTACTCACCTTTGTTCATTCTATCAAGTGTCAAAAGTACAATGGAGAGACACAGAGTAGGACGAGGGCTTTGCTGGGTGGTAACCAGGACTGGAAATAGCTAAGAATCAGGAGACAGTCTCCAAACTGTATGTAGCTATTTCTTTACTTTCTTTTTTTGAAACTTTATCTTTAATTTTTAAAAATCATTATTTAATGTGTATGGATGTTTTGCCTGTATGTCTGTCTGTGCACCACTTGTGTGCTTGGTGCCTACAGGGGCTAGAAGAGAGCATTGGATCCGCTGGAACTGGACTCACAGACCATTATGAGCCACCATGTGGGTGCTGGGAATTGAACCCAGGTCCTCTGGAAGAGCAGCCAGTGCTCTTAACCACTGAGCCATCTCTCCAGCTCCTTTTATTCTGTCTTAGTTGTGGTGCTGAAGATGGAGCCTGGGGCTCTGTGCATGCTAGGCAAGTGTTCAACCACAGTGCTACATGCCCAGGCTAGTTAATTTTTAAACTTCGAGCACACAGAACTACCTAGTCCACTTCTGTGTGTTTGCCAGCTTTGTTAAGGAATTGCATCTGTGGGGAGGAGGCGGAGAAAGAATTGCAAAACATCAAACCGTGGTAACTTCTGTCCCTGAGTAAGGACAACTTGAAGTCCAGAGGCAGGCAGGCTTCCTCACCCACCTGGTGGCACATCAGCCTAACTACAGGCAGGGTACTTAGAAATCGGCCCCTGAAAAGCCAAACCCTAGGAGCACAGTAGGGTATGCCTTGAAAACTTGTTTGCTTTGCTTTTCTAAACATCTGCCGCATATTTTGTCCTGAAGGATCATAGGTTCCAAATTAGTAGAGTCAAAATTAATGAGACTTTCCATCAATAAGCCTGAAAATAGAAAGATGGAAAATCTACTAATTATAGACCAGCCAGCCACCAAAGCACAACTTGGATCCAGGCCTCCAGAAAGAGGGAGATGGAGGAAGCAGGGAAGAAAGAGCCCAGATGGACCAACCTGTGGGACCGTTCTTCCTGTGCCTCTGCCCTTGCNCCTGGACTTGGAGATTCAGCACCCAATGCTTCCTGCCTCCAAAGCTTCCCTCCCGGGACAGGCTGTGCCAGGACTGGTTCTGAGAACTATGTAAGTCTTCAGGCCAAATTCCTGGAACCTCCAGAATAAGGCCCAGTGTGGAGGTGGGGGCCTATTTTCTGCTTAGTTCTGGGAAGCAGTTGGAGGAGGAGGGTGGCAGAGGGTAGAAAAGGCAGACCAAATACCCGTTATACCCTAGCCTGTCGATTTCCTTTTTCATCTCTTTATCAGTGTTTGTAAGGGAGCTTCTTATCAACAGGAAACGCCTGCCTGAAGGGATGAGGCAGGTCCGGGGGGATTAGACGCCAAAGACTAGGAATTCTGGGTAGTGCCTTGCTGCTGATCCGCCTGGCTGAGTTGCCTTGGGATTTCCAGGATCCAGACTCATTGCCCTGGCATCCAGTGAAGGCTGAAATGTACATTCCAACAGGGACCCCAGGCTAGAGTGTCTACAGGAGGGAGCCCCGAGAGGAGCTCCAGCCCGGAGCCTCAGTAACCAAGGACAAGTCACTATAAAGTGAGGATTGTCTTTTCTTAATCTCTACCAGTCCCCCTCCTTCCCAGAGGAGAGGGCAAGTACCAGCCAAGGTCATGAGCAGCTTGGTGACAGTTGTCCCAATCAGCCCTTTTGGGTGTTTGCCTCTGAGCTCTTAGGCTGGTGCTAGTTAAGGGTACAGCCACAGGATAGGCACAGCAGGGGACAGGCACAGCCATGGGACAGACAGGCTCAGCATAGACTTGCTGCTTGAGGGGAGGAGGGNACTGCTGCACAGACTGACTTCCTTCTATTCATTAGATGCTTTAGAGATATTGGTCACCACCTGGGCACGGTGACACATGCTGGTAATCTTAGTACTTGAGGCAGGATGGTGGAGAGTTTGAGGCCACCCTGGTCACTATAGGAAGNAAAGGTTAAGTTTTAAACTCTGTCTTAAAAAACAAAAATCATCAAATTAGGACCCTAGTGGCTCAGAGGGGTCTTCCAGGAGAGTGGCTGGTGGGAGGTTAGATTCATTACCCTAACATGATTATCTGGGGGAAATAAGGCTTTCTGGGTGGCTCAAGCCCAGGTTAATTTATTTAGCTATCTCACTGTCTTTCTCCTCCTCCTCCTTTCCAAACTGTCAGAAGCTGAACATTCAGACTGGCAGATTTGGTAGCAGGGGCAGGAGAGGAGCCAGAGTACCTGAACCCTGTACTTCATCTGCTGCTGTCAGTCGCCCTTGAGCAACCAGCCGGGCTGTTGGTGATGGAGGTGGTAAACACTCTGGCTTCTCCCTGGACAGCCCTTCCCCGCCCCCCGTGTGCTCCTGCAGTCAGGATGTAGGTCAATAAGAGTGGGTGGGTGAGAAAGAACAGAAAAGAGACTCATCTCGACATGACACCCCTCAGGGCAGCGGTGGCAACACTTGAACCTGGAAACTGCCTGAAAATAGACAGTGTGTCTATGACATTATGCAAATTGTATGCAAAGTCAAGAAGCCCTCTGTCTCTATTTCTAGCAAACTGAATGTGGCCTTGGTGGAGGCAGCTTGTTTCAAAAATCTCCCACCCAGAGCTGCCATGGTCCCATCTCTGGGACACTGGACTGGGCACACACACACACACACCCCACCTCAGGGTGGGCTTTCAAAGCATGCAGATTTTGCCGTCTCGTGGGCTGTTAATCATTTCTTTCTTCGTTTGTTGCCCTGGCTGGTCTCTGAAGTAATTTTGTAGCTGAGGATAATCTTGAAATCCTGATCTTTCTGCCTCCACCTCCCAAGTGCTGGAATTGGAGGTGTGCACCACTATGCCTGTCTTTGGGCTGTTGATTTTAACCTGAAGGACAAGCCAGAGGAAGCAGAGCACCTTGCTTCCAGGCTCATGTGAGCCTGGGAAGGAAAGAGCTGTCCATGAGGACCTGGGTACCAAGAGGCCTTGGCAGAGGAAGAGTTGAGCCTCAATATCAGGGCTATGCTGTAGGGGCCACCTTCACTCGGCTTGGCATGCTGGAGCACCCTCACGTTTTCTATGTAATAAGGAAGTTGGAGGCTGGGGTTCCCCGAGGAAATCAGGGCAAAGAAGCAAAGAGCAAAGAGGACTTCTGGGTTCTCTTCTTTCCAAGGCAGTAATGGGGATGTGCATGTGGCCAAGAGCTTGGGCCACAGTGACCTCACAAGGACTCTTCTAACAGCATGGTGAAGGGTGGGTCCTGCCAGATCCTGGCCAGCCTACGTGGAAATCCTGCACTGCCGTCTTCCCACTACCCTTTCCCCAGGCCTCAACCACACTGTGTTCATCCGTGTGCCAGGGGCACCGCCGGGCCTCGTGGGCTCTGGAGGAAGGAAAAAGTGCGAGTCTAGGAATGCTTTTAGCATCCCCATCGTCTAAGGGCTTCCTCCAGACTCCTCTGGCAAGGTCTTGCTTGGTGTGTGTGCCAGGGAGGAGGTGAATGACCCCAATGCACAAGGCTGCAGGTTTGGGTCCACGTGGAGGCACGGGAAGTACACCAAACTGTCAACCGCAGAACGAACTAGGGCACCCTCCCTATTTTCCTAAGAGAGGTTCAACACCATCTTGTTAGAACGTTTGTATTTCTGGGCTGGACAGCACAAAAAGGCTCCTTCAGTCCCTGCGGCATGTCGCTCACCATTTCCCGTGTGGGGCGGGTGGGATGGGGCATGAGGTACTCTCTGAGCGGGGNTAGGTTTCCAGGTAAGGCGAGCTTTTCATCCTGGGGGTGTGGGCTGATTCCAGGCAAGGAGTGGAGAGCATCTGAGGAGGGAATTAAGAAGGAACTGAGCAGGGAGGGGCGAAGCCGCTTCTGAGTAAGGACGCAAAAAACTCCTTTGCTAGGTGAGGTTTCCAGGCACAGTTCCTACAGCCGAGAACAGCTGAGCGCATGCACGCAAGCACGCACGCTGCAGTGGGCCTGCTGGGAGGAGCCAGCCGCCTCCGAGATGGGAGCGGGGCGGCCTCGGGCAGCGCGGTGGCCAGCAGAGGGCGACGTGGCTGGCGTGGCTCAGGTTGCTCCCTACCCGGGCTGGGATCTCAAGTTTGAGCCTCAGCATGGTTCTAGGTAAGGGAGCGTTCTAGAGCGGTCTTGTCCAAGGGCAATTTGGTGATGTGTGCTTTGGGACCCTCTACTTCCCATCCCCTCGGGTTCTCTCGGGACCTCTGCAACTGGACCATCGCGGAGGTACTAGCCTTAGAAGACGTAGCAGAAACTCAGGGGTCAACTATGGTTTATTGAGGATCTACTACATGCATGTCGCCGGCTAAGTGCTCCCATAAACTGTATTTCGAAGTACAGAAAGGTAGGTTCCGTTCGCACACCTGCACTTAGAAGCATTTGTCTCTAGAGAGCCCCTTTCCTTGCCAC
>LZPO01017293.1:625473-644344 GCA_001675575.1 Neotoma lepida | reverse complement strand
TACACCACTCCTGGCACGTAACGGAGTCAGCATGCCTAGAGACTCATGTTTACTGGGAAACTGTTCACAATGGCCAAGATACGGAGCCAGCCTAAATGTCCAACACAGATGAATGGATAAAGAAAATGTGGTCCATATACACAATGGGGTTTTACTCAGCTATAAAGAATGAAATTATGTTAATTTGGGGAAAGTGGATGCAACTGAGAAGTGAAATAACTTAACAAATTTAGACAACTATCAGGTTTTTGTCTCATGTGTGAAATCTATATTCAATAAAGAATACATGAAATGAGGGCTGGAGAGATGGCTCAGCAGTTAAGAGCACTAACTGCTCTTCCAGAGGATCCAGGTTCAATTCCCAGCACCCACATGATAACTCACAACTGTCTATAACTCCAGAACCCAACACCCTCACACAAACATACATGCAGGCAAAGCACCAATGCACATAAAATAATTTAAAAATAATTAAGAAAAGGAATATATGAAATGAAATCAGAGGGGTCAATTGGGGAGAAATGAGAGAAGGGAGGGGGGAACAAGAGAAGCTAAGGTGGAATGCTGCATGCTTTCTCTCATATGTGGATCTAGATTTAAATATATGACAGAAAAGAGAAGGGGAGCTACTTCAGGAGAAGTTGGGGGCCAGCTGGAGGGCAGGGGCGGTGTCTGCTAGCATGAGCAAAGGACAATGATGCNTAAGTATGAAAAATGTCGCCACAGAACTTTANAAAAACCGAAAGTTTGTCAGGGGTGGATGGAGCTTGGTGGTAGAGTGCTTGCCTGGCACGCAGAAGTCCTGGGATCGATCCCCAGCACCCATAGATGTTATTGAGGTTACTCGAGANGATAAGGGCAGGTGGGGCCCTGATTCCAGAGGTCCGCTGTCCTTAGAGGGAGGAGATGCTGGAATGCTCTGAGACTGCACAAGAGAAGGTCACCGAGGTCACAGTGAGGAGTCTCCAAACCCAGGCAAGAAGTCTCTCCACAAAC
Source organism: Neotoma lepida (assembly GCA_001675575.1). Classification (NCBI taxonomy): domain Eukaryota; kingdom Metazoa; phylum Chordata; class Mammalia; order Rodentia; family Cricetidae; genus Neotoma; species Neotoma lepida. The sequence continues at coordinate 643,348 of LZPO01017293.1, read as the reverse complement.
CAAGGCTGCTNTGCCCTGCCCTCGGCCTCCCAGGCTCTAGACTGGCTGCATGAGCCATAGTTGTGCATTTCGTGATGGTTCCCCGAACAGATGAATAGCTATGACCTTGCTTTTCCCAGACTGAGTCAACTGTGTGGACTAAGTGGTTATCTCCTGATTTCTGGTGCCATTTAACCACGCACAAACTTGGAATTCCCTTTAATATTTTGTGTCATTTTGCCAGACCATTGTGATGGCAAAACTACATTGACTTTGTCGCTCTGGCTATGTAATGGGCATGAGTTCTCCACATTATCTGTCTGTCTATCTATCTGTCTGTCTGNCTGTCTGTCTATTTACATGTCTATGTCTCTGTGTGGCCATGCATGTCACANGTATGTGTGGAAATGAGGACATTTACAGCAGTTACTTCTTCCACTTGATCTCTGGGATCAAACTCAGGTTNTCAGGCTTGGCAGCAAGCTCCTTTACCCTCAGAGGTGTCTCCCTAGCCCAATAGTTGAAATTTTAAAATACATTTTAATAAACTTTTGATAGAAATTGATTTTATAGGTTAACCGGGGAACAGAGAGCACTCCCTTTGTTGGATTGCCATGAGCCTGGTGTACTCTCCTCACCTTCACTCATGCTGCTATCTCATCCAGTGTGTGCCTCTCTCCCATGGTACTGGAGCTGCAGCTTTTGGGAANGGACTAGCACTAGGTAAAGGTACCCAGAGGATGGNCTTGTTCCTCCTCTGTGTGGGACACAGCAGGTGTCTGTGAACCAAGAAATGGATCCTTACTAAATACTGGAAACTTGATCTTGAACTGTTTGTTTTTCAAGACAAGGTTTNTCTGTGTAGCCCTGGCTGTCCTGGAACTCACTCTGTAGACCAGGCTGGCCTTGAACTCACAGAGATCCGCCTGCCTCTGCCCAAGTGCTGGGGTTAAAGGTTCAAGCCACCATGCCCGGCTTGATCTTGGACTGTTGATCTGAGCTCTGGGGACTGAACTCTTCATGCTTGCCCAGCAAGCCCTTTACTGGCTGAGCCATCTCCCCAGCCCCTCAGCTGCCCGAGCACACCAGGACATCCTGTTTGCCCCTTTCTTAGGTTTGCCTTATACCCTTCACCAGTATTAATGTTCNTCTCCAGCATGGTCTTACACATCCACTGTTGATTGCTATCTTTTATCACTATTGTTAATCAAATGCCCTAAAAGCATTGTGCTATAAATGCATTGGGTGTTTTTCCTCATTTTTCCCCCTTAAGCCACATATATGCTGAGTTAGATTAGTTATGATCCNTTGTGTGTGGCATATTCTCATTATTGATCCAACTGCTTTGGATTAGATTTGAGGCCTGCTCCACAGAAAGGAGGAGCTCATGCCTGGTACTATATGAACAAAAGTCCGTGGCTGGGAAGTTCATGGGCCCGAAGGGAACCACTCCATACATGTTAAACTTCTATGTATGTGTGTTTATACATAGCTCAGCACTGCCCTCAACCCTGGCCAGAGAAGCCTCTCCCTCTGCATTGGGCAGCGGTTAATTCAGAGACTCGTAACTAACTGGTCAGAATGTTGGGAACATGTGACCGTTGAGGAACCTTTATAATAACCACCCCGACAAGGGAACATTGCTGAAGAGGGGCCTGAAAGACCTCACTGCGGGTATGATTGCCTGCCCAAGTTCAAGCCAATAAGATCAGTCAGCATCCCAGAAGACAGCAGAACTTGACTCAGTGGGCCACAAAAAGTAAATAAAAGATAAAAGGAGAGGAGCTGAAGGGGAGGAGGTCAAGTGTGAGGCGCCTGGGGGCAGCGGAGAGAGAGCTGAGAGTGGACATAAAACACATTATTTACATGTATGAACTTGGCAAAGAATACATAAAAGATATTCTACTAAAACAACAGCAACACCCCCAAAAAACACAAAAATTGCAAAAAATAGGTAATTTTTTTAATTAAAAAGGTAATTTTAATTTAATTTAAATTAAATAGGTAATTTAATTCATATAAGAAAGACAAATGGTCAATAAACATATGAAAAGATCTTCANCCTCATAAGTACAAGGCGAATAAAAACAAAAACTGAAGCNGGGCAGTGGTGGTGCACGTCTTTAATCCCAGCACTTAGGATGCAGAAACAGGTGGATCTCTGAGTTTGAGGTCAGCCTGGTCTACAGAGTGAGTTCTAGGACAGCCAGGACTGTTACAAAGAAAAACTCTGTCTTAAAAAAACAAAAACAAAAATTAAAAAACAACCATAAAATAGAACAATAATGATACATTAGTTTTGGGCCATCAGCTTAGCAAAAATTAAATATTAATAACATTAAGCATTCATGCTATAGGAGGAATTTAGTGAGAGGATTGTGGATAGCAGTTGACAGTATCTACCAAAATCACTGTGGCTGGGGGCTTGCTGCAAGGGTGAGGCAGGAGGATCACAAAGCCAAGGTCTGCCTGGGCAATAGAATGAGTTCAAGGCCAGTCTGGGCAACTTACTGAGATTCTGTCTCAAAATAAAATGAAAAAACAGGGCTGGGGGTATCTATAGCTCAGGGGTAGNGTGCCTGCCTCACATGTGTGAGGACCTGGGCTTGATCTTGGTGCTACAGAAATGAAGGAAAGTGGCTGGAGAGATGGCTCAGTGGTCAAGAGCACTGGCTACTCTTCCAGAGGTCATGAATTCAATTCCCAGCTCCCATATGTTGGCTCAAAACTGTCTGTAACTCTAGTTCCAGAGGATNGGACACCTACACACAGATATACATGCAGGCAAAACACCAATGCACATAAAATTAAAAACAAATAAGTTCTTTAAAAAAGAATGAAACATCGACTCCCAGGACCAGGTCAGGGATTCTNNGATGTTGATCTGGGACACAACCCGCCCAACAGGATTTCCAAGTTCTCCCTGAGTGATTCTAATGCAGGCTAAGGTTGGCTAAGCCCCTGCCCAGAATGGTGCTCATCAAACAGGGCTGAAGCCAGAGGTGACGGTCTGGCGGGGAGGGGTGAAAGGTAGGCTTCATGGTTTGTGTTTTGAACTTGAGTAATGTTGAGTTGGAAGCTAATGGTTAAAAAGATTCAGAACGATTCTCTTACGTCTTCCTCTCGCCTGCTCGCCAAGCTCTCAGGCACACAGAGTTCCTCATTCCTTCATTCCTTTGTGCTATCTAATTCATTCACTCGATTTTTATTTGTTTATGTTTTTCCATTTCTGGTGTTGGAGGTTAAACCCAGGGCCTCACTCTTGCTGAGCACACTCGGTCCAGCTGAGCTACACTGCCTATGCGTTCATTGAAAACCACAACTCGCCGTCCAGTGGTGGCACACGACTTTAATTCTAGCAGGCGGATCTCTGTGAGTTCCGGGCCAGCCTGGTCTACAGAGTGAGTTCCAGGATAGCCAGGGCTACGCAGAGAAACCCTGTCTCAAACAAACAAATGAAAGAAAGAGAAAGAAATAAAAACCACAAACTGGACTAGGGAAAATTGCTGAGGAAAATGCTCAGTGTAGAACCTGTCTCTTATACACATCTAGATGTGTATAAGAGACAGCTCCTAGGCCCGAAGAGAATTGTGTGCATGCGAACGGCCGTTGAAGGACGAGAAAACTTCAGCCTGTGCTGAGATGCTTCGGGGACACATAGCTAGTGAAAGGACATTTGCTTTTTAATTTTCTTCAGCGGTCCACAGCAGACAGGACAACCCCTGCCTCCAATGAGCATCCTGTTTCTGTAAGGCCATGTGCAGCCACCAGGGGGCAGCCACGAGCAGGACTTGTCAGTGCCTCTGGGCCTCCCGGGCCACCCTGCGGCTCCAGGTTCCAGGTCCGCCACCGAGAGCCCTGAAATTAGCAAGGCAGGTGCATGGGAGGAGGGTGGTGGAGGTCCGTTTTTGCCCTAAAGTGCAAAGATCGGGTGAGCTATTTCCATGGATCAGACTTAGCCAGCCTGGCTGTATACCCAGAGGTTGGTGAGGATTCTGTTCCTGTCTGTCAACCGTGTCCTGTCCAGGTTTCCTTCCTCAGGAAAGCGGCTGTCTCTTATACACATCTAGATGTGTATAAGAGACAGCCTCCGGCCTCATTCTACACAGAACTCCAGCTTGTTTCAATGCAATGACCTCTACTAAAACCTGGTGAGCTGGGCACACCGTTAGTCCCAGCCCTCGAGAGGCAGAGGCAGGCAGATCTCTGTGAGTTCAAGGCCAGCCTGGTCTACAAAGTAAGTTCCAGGACAGCCAGGGCTACGCAGAGAAACCCTGTCTCAAACAAACAAATGAAAGAAAGAGAAAGAAATAAAAACCACAAACTGGACTAGGGAAAATTGCTGAGGAAAATGCTCAGTGTAGAACCTGTCTCTTATACACATCTAGATGTGTATAAGAGACAGCCTTTAATCCCAGCCCTCGAGAGGCAGAGGCAGGCAGGTGTCTATGAGTTCAAGGCCAGCCTGGTCTACAGAGCGAGTTCCATGACAGCCAGGGCTACACAGAGAAACCCGGTCTCAACCCTCAACCCCACCCCCACCTCCAAAAAGTAAATGAGTGTTGCAAGCTATTCTTTCCGTTGGGAGTTCACCTTACTTTCCTCGCCAGTTTTCCTTCAGCTCATTTTCACTAATGTCATATGTTGGGAGAAAAAAAAAAATCACATTTAAAGGCTGAGAGCAGGCCAGGATTGTAGTCATGTGTGTGATCCCAGCACTCAGAAGGCTGAAGCAGGAAGTTTGCTGTGATTTCAAAGACTGCCTGGGTTACAGAGTGAGACGACTTCCTCCTCCTCCTCCTCCCCCTCCTCCTCCTCTTCTCCTCCTCCTTCTCCTTCATCTTTGTCTCTTCTTTCTCTCTGATTTTAACTTAAAACGTTTTTTAGATTTATTGATTTTATTTTATGTGCATGAGTGTTCTGCCTGCATGTCTGTATGTGTACCTCATGTGTGTCTGTGATGCCCTCAGATCCTGTGGAACTGGATGGCTGTGAGCCACTCTGTGGGTGCTAAAACCAAACCCTAATTCTCTGCAAGAGCACCACATGCCTCTAACCACTTGCCATCTCTCCAGCCTCAAGACCCTGTCTCTTTTAAAAAAAAATGTGTGTGTGTATGTGTATTCCACATGTATGTGTGGGTACCCACAGAGACCAGAAGGGGGTGTTGGATCCCCTGGAGTTACAGGTGTGAGCAGCCCAATATGGGTGGTGGGATTGGGGTTGGGTTTCTCTGACAGAGCAGCAAGTGCTCTTAACTGCTAAACTGTCTCTCTGACACCGTCTCAATGCCCACACTTTCCAAAGCCAGACTGCAGGGATGGCTTCATGGTACAGTACTTGCTCAGTGAGTGTAACAACCTGGGTTTGATCCCCTGTCCAGCAAAAATGAGAGAGGGGGTGGGGGAAGAGAGGAGAGAGAGGAGAGAGAGGAGAGAGACACAGAGAGAATTGTCTCTCCAGTTATCCCCATCTCTCTGACATTTCTCACCTCACTGGCTCTTCCACCTCTCTAGCCATTCTGATCTTCCTGTCTTAAGCCTGAAAACATCCTCTGGAGGAGGCTTGATGCTTTCCTGTCAGCACCCTTGCTTCCTCTGGCCTGGGATACTCTCAAGTGTCTGCTTGTAGGATTCTATCAAAAGAGCAAGAGGATGCTTGGGGCTGTAAAAGGCACCCAGGAAGCAGTTGAATGTGGTTTGGAACACAGGCTTTATCAGGCAACCAAATTTGTGTTTACCACATCCGTTTTCTCTCTTCCAAGGGCTTTTCCCAGAAGCAGCCTATAGATAGACTTGATGGCGGATTCTGCTGGGGCCACAGGTCAGTGCAAAAATGGCCTCACACAGTTTCAATATTAGGCAAGGGATGGGACCCAGCAGGGTGGGGCAGAAAATGGAGGAGATGGCCTCTGACCCCAGCTCTGGCCCCTTCTGGGGGTCCAGTGTGATCTGCCATAGGTCATGCCCCCTACTCCCCAACCATGATCTGCATCACAATGCTGACAGCTCATAACTCAGAGCTGGCCAGGGAAGTCTGGGATTGATTCAGGGCTGACTCTGATCAGCCCACCCTCCATGGACGATGGCCCTGGGGTGTGGGCAGGAACAAGGGTCATGGGTGAAGTTCAGGGAGGAAGGTCCTCAGCACCACTGCCTTCCTTGCACCTGTGACAAGCACTTCCGCACTCCTCATGGATCAGGGGTGGGGTCTACCAGGCACTTTCCAGGCTTTCACAGCCCTCTGCTTGGCTCAAGCCCAAGCTGATGGGCATTCACCGGCAGCATCTTGGCTGAGCTGCTTGGTTCCCAGCCTGAGCGCCAGAGACCACAGCTTTTTCCCTTCAGCCCGTTTCATGACACTTTGTATCCAGCCAACATTCTCTATAGATACCACTTCTCTGACTGTTTCAACCCATCCTCAAAGTCATCCTCATTTCAGCTGGTACATGGACACGTGAAACTAAAACAAATTTCAAGGGTCAGTGAGATGAGATGGCTTCGGCCGTGGTTGAAGGTGCTTGCCACCAAGTCTGATGACCTGAGTTCAATTCCTGGGATCCACAGGGTGGGAGGAGAGAACCAATTCTTGTAAGTTATCCTCAGACCTCCACATGTGATCTGTATCATATGCTCACACACAAAAAAAAAATGTAAAAAAAAATTAAAGATTTAATTTTAATTATATGTGTAGTAGATGCTCTTGGAGGTCAGGATAGGAAGCTGGATTCCTTGGAGAGGGAGGTACAAGCAGCTGTCAGTCATCACGTGGCTGTTGGGAACCAAGCTTAGGTTCTCCTTGGGGCTAAAGAAATGACTCAGTGGTTAAGAGCACTGGTTGTTCTTCCAGAAGACCTGAGTTCGATTCCTAGCACTCATATAGCTGCTCACAACTGTCTATAACTCCAGTTCCAGGGGATCTGATGCCCTCTTCTGGCCTCTGTGGGCATCAGGCACACCAAACACCCATATACATAAAATAAAATAAATCAATTAAAGGAAAATAAAAAATAAAAAATCAATCCAAAATTCCTTCTAATTTTTTGTAAGAAAATAATTTAAAATAATTTTATGAACAACTAGGGAGCTGGCAATTATTAATCTATATTAAGTAGTCACAGTTTTAGAAATATACACATCTTTTGTTTTTTTTTTTTTTTTTTTTTTTTTGTTTTTTGAGACAGGGTTTCTCTGTGTAGCCCTGGCTGTCTTGGAACTCTCTCTGTAGACCAGGCTGGCCTCAAACTCATACATCTGTCTGCCTCTCCTCACGAGTGCTGGGATTAAAAACACGCATGTAGACATATGTGGAGACCAGAAGTCAACCTCAAGTGTTGTTCCTCAGGTGCTGTTCACCTTATTTTTTGAGACAGAGTCTCTCTCTGGCCCGGAGCTCACTGCCAAGCAGGAAGCTGGCTGGCCGGTGAGCCCTGGGACGGCCTGTCTTCTCTCAGCTCTGGGATTACAAGCTCACACCACCAGGCCTGGCTTTCTCTCCCAGGTTCTAGAGATGGAAGAAATTACCTCCTCCTCGTGCTTGTGCAGTAAGCACGGTGCCAGAGCGGCTCTTTCTACCTCCCCTAATTTTATTTTTCAGTTAGTTTACAAAGTAACAGGTTTCCTTATGGCATTTTCATATATACTTAGTTTTGGTTCACCCACCTTATGTTTTCTTTTTAAGATAAGGTCTTACTATGTAGCTGGCGTGGAACTCACAAGGTCCCTGTCCTAGCCTCCTGAGTCTTTGGATTTTAAGCAGACACCACCAGGCCCTGTTTAACGTCCATTTGACAGACACACACACAAAAAAATCACTCATCTTTAGAAAAGTCAGTGATAAAGACAAGGCAAAACTTCTCATGGACCCATTTGACAGATGACGACCCAAGCCTGGAAGCCTGTTGGGTCGGGCTGGCATCACCTGGTGGGTGAGTGACAGTGATGGCCTTCCAGTTGTATCTTTAACACACCTGTTCTCTGTGTCCCGTGGTTTCTCTTTCCCTCTCCTCAGCAGCCTTCCACCTTGAGGTCATTGTGAAGGCCACCCCTTTCTGTGGGGACAAGCCGCTGAGTAATTCCGCTTTCCATGTCATCTGTTAACTTGGCTCACCATCTGTCAGGTCCACAACTCTCAGCCTCTCACCCTCTCCCCAGGCCAGGGTGGGGGAGGAGGCCATCTCCCAGAGTCAGAGTCTTGGGGACCCTCCCACTCAGGGCTTCAGAATACCCACGGGAAGCTAATTTTCCTGCGCAGGACTGACACAGGTGAGCAGAAGGTACAGCGAGTGGACCGCAGGGCGGGCTGGGGGTGGGGTCAAGATGGGATGGAAAGATGGGCAACGTGATTCCCCTGGCCTTGGAGAGGCAGAACTGTAGCTGGGTGCTGGTCCCAGCAGAAAGCCACAGAAGCCAGGCCATTGGAAGGGCTGGGAGTCACGGCCAGTCACCCTCAGTCCCTTCCACAGGGGCTGCGGTGTGGCTGGCTTTTAATTAGCCTCTGACTTCTTGGTTCCCCAGCCCCCTCTCCCACTCCATCCCCTCCCCAAGAAGGCCTTTGTGTGAGACAATAAGGAATCTATAAATTCTGGGGACAGAGCTGTGGGGGAGGGGAACAAGTCACTACAGTGCCTCCTACCCGACCGGGGCCTGCAAAGATGGAAAGTCAGGCAGGCCTTTCATGGACTTGCCCTCAGCCTGCTCAGAAATGTCGGCCAAGCCTCAGCACCAGCCTTTACAGATCAAGAAACTGAGGTCCAGGACTGGGGAAATGGTTCAGTCAGTAAAGTGTGGACCTCAAAGGTGTGAGGACATGAGTTTGTGGTGGCACCTGCTAGACACGGGTGCTTGCACAAGTCTGATGTCCTGAGTTCAATCCCCAGAATCCACAGAGATGGAAGGAGAGAACCTCTAGCCTACACATACACAAGGTGGCACACCCAGAGTAAAGAAACAAAGAAACAAATAAATAAATGTGAAGAGGCAGATGTGATCTGCAACACTGTAACCCTAGCACTCACCGGGCATGGTGGGGGATGGAGACAGGCAGATCCCTAGAGGTGTCTGGCCAGCAGGTCAGTGAGCTCTGGGTTCAGGGAGAGTGACGGAGGACAACACATACCACCACACTTGGTTTGCCTGTTGTTGTTTCTATTTTTTCTTTTGGGGATGAGAACACAAACAAACAATGGTGTTCATGTAGAAGTCAGGAAAATGTGCTGGAATTTGTTCTACCCTTCATCATGTGGGTCCCTGGGATCAAACTCAGGTTATGGGGCTCCGTGGAATGTGCGCCTTCATCCTCTGAACCCTCTTGACAGCCCACATCTGGCTATTTTTACATGGATTTTGGAATCAACCTCAGGTGAGGCAAACACACAGCTAGCTCCTCAGCTCTGCTCTTTACTCTTTTCTTGTTGTTTTGGTCTTTTTTTAAAATTATTATTTTATGTGCATTGCCTGCATGTATGTCTGTGTGAAGATGCCAGAGACCCTGGAACTGGACTTACAGACAGTTGTGTGCCATGTGGGTGCTGGGAATTGAACCTGGGTCCTCGGCAAGAACAGTCAGTGCTCTTAACCACTGAGCCATCTTTCCAGTCCTGTGTTTTGGTCTTTTGAGACAGGGTTTCACTCTGTAGCTCTGGCTGGCCTGGAACTGGTTATGTGTATATTTTCAGCATGTGTATATTTTCAGGGCTGACCATTTGGTACTAGGTAACCAATTGGAGTGCCCTTCCCTGGGGAAGACTGTTTCTCCTGCTCTCAGCGTTTCTTGGTTGCCCGTAGTTCTTCACGTAGGGTTGAGACCTCATGAGCTTTCCCCATCCACTTTAGCATGTCTATTGTCCTTGTCCTGCTCACATTTAGGCAGCTGTGTCCGTGAGACTTCATGGGTGCAGCTCCTGACATTACCAAGAGACGCAGTCTCACAGCACACACACACACTCCCTGATCCTCTGGCTCTTGAGGTTTTTCCAGCCCCTCTTCTGCAATCCCTGAGCCTCAGGTGCAGGAGCTGTGTTGCAGATGCATCCGCTGGGCCTGGGCTCCACAACTCTGCATTTTAACTGGTGTGGTATAATGATCTCCATCTGTTGCAAAGAGAAGTTTCCTTGATGAGAGCTGAGGACAACACTTATCTATAGGTATAAAGATAAATATTTAGAACAAAGTTAGGATTATGCTGGTTTAGTAAAGGGGTGACTATAGGTTCTCCTTCAAGACCTATGACTTCACTAGCCCTAGGTAGTTGGCTAGGTTTCTAGTACCAGGCATGATTTCCCTCTTGCTGAGTCTTGGGTCCAATTAGAGAGAGCTGTTGGTTATTTCCAAGGTTTGCATGCCACTGTTGCTCCCTTAGGATTATTGTGCCCTGCCCTGGTTTCTACTCCCCCAACCACCAGACAGTTTCTCTGTGTAGTCCTGGCTGTCCTGGAACTCACTCTGTAGACCAGGCTGGCCTCAGACTCAGAGATCTTCCTGCTTCTGCCTCCTATAAAAGACATGGTACTTGCTCTCTCTTTGCCTGCTTGCTCTTGCTAGCTAACCCATTCCTTCACTGGGTAGAGTCTACACCTTTGGGATTCCAGCATATACTGAAGACCAGTTAAGATATCCAGCCCCATGGACTAAACAACTATTGGATTCTTAGACCTTCTAATGGTAGATAGCCGTTGTTGAACTAGCTGGACCACTGCCTGAATGTGTGTGTGTGTGTGTGTGTGTATGTGTGTGTGTGTGTGTGTGTGTGTGTGTGTGTATAAGTCTGTTCCTCTAGAACAGCAGTTCTCAACCTGTGTGTTTCAACCCCTTCGGAAGTCAAACAATCGTTTCACAGGGGTCGCCTAAGATCATCAGGAAACACAGATATCTACATTACAATTCATAACAGTAGCAAAATTACAGTTATGAAGTAGCAATGAAAATAATTTTATGGTTGGGGGTCACCACAGCATGAGGAACTGTATTAAAGGGTCGCGGCATTAGTAAGGCTGAGAACCACTGATCTAGCGAACCCTAATTACCATAGAGTGCTGGGATTAAAGGCATGCGCCACCATGTCTGTCCTGTCCTTTACTCTTGTCCAGACTAACCTTGTGCCCACCCTCACTATTCTGACTCTTCCCGGGTGTCCTGTCATGTCCCACCTCCCTGCAGTAGTTATTAACTGCCCCGGGCTCACTCTTTAGTAGCCCACCCCATACCTATTGTGTGGCAGTGATTTGGTGCTTGCAACATGCTTGCATTTGCTGAGTAACTGGGTGCTCTGGTGCTTGGGTGGCTGGTGCTACATTAGTGTCTACTTCATGGGGCAGTTTCTGAACTTCATTAGCTAAGCCATCTAAGGTGCTTAGAATAATACCCAGCACAGAGTAAGCACTCAATTAGAACAGACAACTCAGATGGTTGTGCCAGGCCACAAGCTGCCCATTCAAGCAAGGTGTTATGGTGAACATGGTGCATACAGGTGTTTGTCCTGGTTCTGCCAGGGGGAAGCCCTTTTGGAGGTGACCAAGTGGAGTAGCATCCAGCTTGAGATTCAGGAGTGTCTTCATTTGTTAAATGTTCGGAGTATCTGTGGAGTACCTCCAAGGTTTACTCCATTGCCCTAGCAGAGAATGAGCCAGACAAGGTCACGAACTCATGGAGCTGACGCTGTAAAGCATCACTGGGCAGGTTACAAAGCAAGTGAATAAGGAATATAGTTACAGAATGTGGAGGGTCCTGTGGAAGAGATATGTAAGGTTAAGTGACAGCTATAAGGACATAATATGTAAAGATGGAGTGGGTGTGACTGCCTTTGTGGTATGGAACAGGACAGAGGACCAGTGGAAGGGGTCAGGGCCAGCAAGGTCAAAGCCAGAGGTAGGGACAAGTCTGCCAAGTTCAAGGAGCAGATATGGAAGAAGGATGCAGAGGGGANGGCTGATATGAGGATGCTGAGGAATAACGCTGGGGCTTTCTTCCGAGGGGAGCACGGTGGTTTCAAGCAGAGAAAAGCAAGCAAGGCAATGTATTCTGGATTAGTGCTTTTAAAGATCTGTTCGTTGCTGTGACTTGATCCCGGTGAACTAGGAGAGCTCTTGCAGTTGTACAAGGAAGCAGGTGTGTGTGTGTCAGGCACTAATCTACATCTTAGAGGCACAGGGACAGGATTCAGGCCAAGAAGGGAGAGAATTCAGTAAGGACCAAGGAGCCAAATGGTTCAGCTTTGTCTGTCCTGAGCCCCTAGAGTCCTCCTGCTTTCTTCAGCCCTGCCCCCTAACTCAGGGTCCAACCCTAGCCATTTACTCTGTTCTCTCGAATCAGCAGCCCTTAATCAGGGGGAGTCCAGGCTAGTTTATTGTTTGTTGTCTTTGTGAGAAAGATGCCCTTTGCCTTTCTCCAGGACGAGTCAGCACCTGTCAAGTCCCAAAGCTTGGGGACACCATTCACCCTCTGGGTCCTTGATTAGGTCACAACCTGCGCAATCGCATAGCTCCCTAGGCTGCAAATAAATCTTCGGACCTTGAGAAACTGCAGGCACTGGGCTAGTTGGAGCTCTGGGGGAGGGGTGTGTGCCCTTTCCAAAGGGGATCTCCCGGGCCTGTCCCCGAAGAAAGAGCTGTCCCAACCTGGCACTCATGTTCTTGTCCCTAAGCTAGAACGTCAGTGCCCCTCGTGGTTCCCGCCCCTCAGGTCCTAGGAGCCAGCGGAGCCAGCGAAGCCGATCTTCTGGCCTCCGGCGGCGGGCGGGGGAGGGTCCGAGTAGTAATTGCTGCCATCTGCTCTAATCCCTTCCCTTCCCCCCACTGCCCGGCCCGGGCGAGCCACAGCCTTCTTCCGCTGCTTGGTGGGAGACCCGTCCCCCTCCCACCCCCCGCGTGCGCGCGCTTGCACCCTGTCTCTCAGGCTCTGCCTCGCTGAGTCAGATCTGGAGCGGGGGTGGGGCTCTCCCTTCACAGCTCCCTCACCAACTGGCCTTGAGATGTGAGGCTAACGATCTGGAGCCCACGGACTGACGGACGCATCAGTGAGGAGAGGATTGGAGTGGAGAAGCCAAGGCTCAGACTTGAGCGGGTAGGAGGAGGCACGACTTGGCTCTTGGGACCACCAGACTGGCTTTTGGGCACCTGGGATCAGAGTCGGGGCACCTAGGACCTGCTTCTTGGGTGTGTTCTGTAGACTGATTCTAGAGTCAGCAAAGTGATAAAAAAACTTGCTGAAAGTGATAGAAAACTTGCTGGGGCAGAGTGGTTAGTTCTGCTGATCTGGGGCTTTGGGAAGGCTGAGGTAGGGTGCTTGAGTCAGTTGAGAGCCAGGCATGAGGTGTTCACTTGTGATCCCAGCACTTAGCAAGTGGAGGTACTAAGCTATCTCAGGCTACTGGGCATGACCCTGTCTCAAAAAACAAACAAACAAAAACTCACCACTGAGGCAGTGCTGTGACATCTGGGAGCCTCGAGGAAGGCGGGCCTGAGNTAGGGATCTGGCTGTGTCTCTTCACCAGCAGCTCTAGCTGTGAAGGTGGGTTCTGGACAGAGCAGGTCATTGATGTTTGAGAATTGCCCTGGAGACATCAGGATTTCACTTATTCTGGCCCCTTTTTCCAAATGAAAGATTTTTGCCATTGGAGTGTAATGGGCTCATGCATGTGATCCTAGCACTAGCGGGGTGACGGCAGGGATGGCAAGTTAGAGGCTAGCCTGGGCTATATATATCAAGAACCTGTCTCAAACAACAGCAACATGTATTTTTATAGCCCACTTGTGTCCAGAGCCACGTAGGTGCTGGACCAGCACTGAGTTACGCCCCTAGCCCTTGCTCCCTGTCCCCTTTAGAAACTCTGCTCACTGGAGTCCTCATATTCACAAGGGTGACGTAGATGTTCTCCCAACCACAGATGCAGGCCCTTGATTTGCAGAGTGTCCTCTACCTCCCTTCCTACTCCCACAAGCCATAGTTTCGGCACTGGGTCCCTAGCACCAGGCTGGCAGGCCTCTTGGTCCTAAGGTGGTCTTTCTATAGAGAGAGGGTGCTTTGGGAAGTTTTCTGGAACCAGAGAGGCCACTGGTCAGTCTGAAGGTAACTTCCCAAGGGCAGAAGAGATTCTCTAGGCAGAAGGAGCAGTGCTCTCAAGACTAAGAGTGCTGGGCTGGGGAGATGCCTGGTGGGCGTGGGACCAGTGTGGGAGGGGGCAGAATCAGCTAGAGTAAGGGAACTGGGCTATCATGGGAGGCTGGACTGACATGCTTCGCACCCAAGTCAATTAGACCTGAGTTTGCTATAGCACCATGAAGTATCTTTTCAGGAAGAGACTGGTAGGAACGTCCACGGCCAGGAAGGAAGATAAAAAGATGAGTGGCAAGAAGGCAGCTCAGAGCCTGGACGTAGAGGTGGAGCACTTGCCTAGAATGAGCAGGAGGTCCCTGGGCTTGGTCTCCAGTGCCCATTTCCATTTGAAAACATTTTTAGCCGGGCAGTGATGGGCCTTTAATCTCAGAACTCTGGAGGCAGAGGCAGCTGAAACTCCAGGTTCAAGGTCAGCCTGGTCTACAGAGTGAGTTCCAGGGCAGCCAAGGCTACACACTGAAATCCTGTCTTGAAAAACAAAACAAAACAACAAAAAAAATTAAATTTTTTTTCATTATTTAGTCAATCTCTCTCTCTCTCTCTCTCTCTCTCTCTCTCTCTCTCTCTCTCTCTCTCTCCTTTTGAGACAGGGCTTCTTTCTGTAGCCCTGGATGTCCTGGAACTCCCTCTGTAGACCAGGCTGGCCTCGAACCCAGAGATCTGCCTGCCTCTTCCTCCAGGAATGCACCACCATGCCCAGCCTAGTTTCTTGAGCTTTAGACTTGGGAGACAGCAGGGTCTGGTGGGGACTACAGTGCAAGTACAGGTTAGCCCTAGAGACTCCATTGTTGTTAGGCAGCTTCAGCCCATTGTTGGCATGAGCAAACTTAGGGTTGCCAGGTTCATTTTTCTCCTCCTCCCCACCTCTTCTTCTTCTTCTTTTTCTTTCTTTCTTTCTTTCTTTTTTTTTTAAAAAAAAACAAGGTCTCATGAAGCCCATGGTGTCTTGAACTCACTATTTAGCAGAAGATGATCTTGAACTTCTGATCCTCTTACCTTAAGTGCCCAGGTGCCAGAATTGTAGGTGTGCACCATCATGCCCCTCAATAGTTACAAGAAAGTTCGTTTGTATCTGTTAACTCATATTTTTTAACTGTTGGCAACACTTTTAAAAGATTTTACAGTATCGGTGAGACTAAAACGACCATGGCACAAACATGTCAGGGTCCAGGCTGTGTCCACGGCTGCAGAGCTCTGGGAAAGCTACTGTACATGCTGGAAAAGGGAGTCCTCTGAGTAGCAAGCCCGAGTTTTAAGGTGCGTGCACTCAGAGCAGCGTGGAGCAACAGCCTGGTAGCCAAAGGTCATGGGGGCAGTTGCAATTATCCAGGCTGCTGGGGCTGTAGCAGGAATAAAAGCAGCTGACCTGGAGAGGAGAGAGGACTCCCAGGCCACAGGCTAGGGCTCTTTGGAGATTAGCTCTCCTTGGAAGGCTATAGGTTTAAAGACTGCTATTCCTTTGACCCCTTAAAGGGATTGAAAACACACACACATACACACACACATACATACACACACACACATACACACACATGTACACATACACATACACACATACACACATACACACATACACACACATACACACACATACACACACACATACACACATACACACATACACACATACACACACATACACACACATACACACACACACACACACACACATACACACACACATACACACACACACACCACACACATACCACACCACACCCCTCACAACCATCTAGTGAGTGGATGCTTATCTCAAGGGGGATGCCCCTGAAAATCCCAAGATTATGTGCAAGAAGGCCACATCACGAAGCCGGGTAAGACGTTCCAAAGGACCTGAAGTGAAGAGGGAAAGGTGGTGCTGGGGGCGGGGGACTCAGAAATCTGGCCTGGCCTTCAGGAAGACCCCAACCAGCTCTAATGGGAACCACACGCCTGGTGAGCTTGGAATCCTGGATTGCCTGTGACGTTTGGCTTTGGAATCGGACACTTGGTTGAGGTCACTCCTGACCTGCTGAGGTCTGAGGCCTCCCAGCCCCAGCTCCCTTCCTAATGGCTGCCAGACACTGTGTCCTGCACCCAGCCCTGGGGCCTGCCTGCTTCCGGGACAGGGGATGTTTCTTGGGTCCCATTTCCTGCTAGGCAAGCATTGAAGCCTTGGGGAATAGGGGTTCTCAGATGAAAATTTCAGGTTTTCTGCTGGGCCAATATTGGATTGCCTTAGAAATAATAGAACAAAAAGACAATAGGCAGGCAGCTCTCTATGAGTTTGAGGCCAGTCAGGTCTACATAGTGAGTTCTAGTCCAGCTAGGGTTACATAGTGAGATTCTATTTAAAAAAAAAAAAAGTCTTCCTGTGTTCTTCAAGAACTGTGTTCCTTAAACCTCACACCAGCCTTGGAGCAGAGTGGCTCTATCCTTACAGAGACTAGTGGGCTCTATTTCTTCCCTGTAGGACCTGAGGGGCTCTATATGGCTCTAGTAGGCTTAGCCTTCCCTATGTCCCCCCCTCAAGCAGCAGGACCAGGGAAGAGCTGAAATGGAGGGGAAGAGCTGTGAGCAGGTGGCTTGCTTCCAAGGAATCTTGAGAAAACAAGAGGACATGGGTCCCTCTAGCAGACTTCCTGGTGCTTCTCTTCTCTCCTAACCTTTTGGACTGGCCAAAGATGAGTGTCTCAGTAAACCACAGAGGGCTAGGAAATACCTGGTTCTAAGTAGCCCTGAGCAGATGCACAAGCTTTGGGCCTCTTCTACCGTTGCTTCTGCTGAACCCTCTTTATAGCCCTGTGACCACGGTGGGTGTGGATGTGCACACGTGGGTGTGCTTTGCTTTCCAGAGTTCTCCCTCACCCTTGGTACCCTGCTTGAGAACTTCTAGGCATCCTACTGAGCATCAGATGCTGGAGGACTGCAACCCTGGGTTAAGGATAGATAGCCTTGACCCACTCCTTCCTTTAAGCAAGATCATGTTGCCCTGCAAATGCTCTGCCTAGTAGTAGCCCTGCTGGGCCAGTGCCTGGTGAAGGCAGGGGACCAAGAAGCTCTGCTCAGGAGGAAAGCTCTGGGATTTTGTCTGCTGGTTCTGAGACAAGGTCTCAAGCCTAGGTAGATCTGGAGTGCTGGGATCCAGACATTATTCACCATGGCTCCAGGCTGGACAAGCCTCTGGTTTTTTGTTTGTTTGTTTTTAAGGATTTATTTTACTTTTAATATTCTCTGTGTGTGTGTGTGTGCGTGTGCGTGTATGTGTGTGCGCGCGTGCACGCGCACGCGCACTCGTACACGCGCACTCGTACACACACATGTGCCCAGGTCACAAGAGATCATCCCTCCCCTGGAACTGGAGTTACGGGTAGCTGCGAGAATCAACCCTCTTGGATGTTTGGAATCAACTCAAACTCAGGTCCTTCGCAAGAGCAGTCAGTACTTGCTCTTTATCACCCAGCCGTCTCTCTTGCCCATGGACAAGCCTCGGTACCTGGAGCTAGCCCACTCCCGATGGAACTGAGGGAACCCAAGGTCCCAGCACTTCTCATTGTTTGCAGAGGGTCCCTGAGGCAAGGTGACCAAGCGCACACAGACCACGGGGCAGCCCTGGCTGACTTATCGTTGCACTCCTGTAAGGTGGCTGGGTCTCAAAGTCCTTAGAGAGGAGGGCTCAGAGGCTTCCGGAGAGAAATCTGCCGGTTGGAACAGACTGGAAACCAGGCAGCAGTTGCAGAAGAGTAAAGCAGTGTGGGAGCAGCAGATCTAGAAGCGGGCTGCAGCTCCAGGTAGTCCCTCTAACC
>LZPO01017293.1:556285-579264 GCA_001675575.1 Neotoma lepida | reverse complement strand
TTCAGACTATAAACTTCCAATCCACTTACACATTCTCATTTCTCAAGCATTTCTGTCATTTCCGCATAAACAGAACGGGGGACGAGTCGAGGGGGGAGGAAGGAAGGAGATACAGCAAGGGGAAAAAAAATTAGAAGAATCACGAACCCCAGAAGCAAGTGCAAGGAAAGACATTTCTCGACCTGCTGTCCTGGTGATGAGAAGCGGGGGTGGGCTGGAGCAGTGCAGTTTAAAATGGCTCTCAGAATAGCAGCGTTTATGGTACTAGTTCATCTTCCTCAAGTCCAAAGTATGCTTTGCCCGTCCCTGGCGCCTTGGTCTCTGTATCTCAGAATGCTTTACAAAACATCTAGTTAAAGCCTCACAACACCCCTGTGAGGTAGGTCAGTATTATTACCCCCATTTTACAGATGGGGAAACTGAGGCACAGAGAGGTTAAGTGACTTGCCCAAGGCCACACAGCGAGCCAGTGGTCAAGCTAGGGATGAAACAGAGTTCTGTCCCTCTTCTGGAACCACTGGACCACGCTCCCCTTTACCTATGTACATTCTTCACACACACACACACACACACACACACACACACACTCACACACACACACATACACACACACCACATGTGCACACCTGCCCACTTTGCCCCACTTAGCCTCTATGTACAGCAAACAGCAGTGGGGTCAGGGTCAGGGGCGCCTCAGGAGTGTTTTGATGGAGGAAGCCTTGAGAAGAGGATCCAAGCAGCCCTAGCCCAGTGCAAGTCTTGGCCTCACACCCAGACTTCCTCTTTTCCTGACGCCCCCTGCCCCCCAACTGACTGGCGGCAGCTGATTCTCTAGGGGGTGGGGGAGTACCTGAAAATGAACGAAGCTTTTTGCAAAACTTTGGGCAACATCTGAGAAAAGAAAGAGGCATCGTTCCAGAAGATGCCCAGGAATCAAGTCACCAAGTCCTAACCCTCCACAGAAGGCCTGGAGGCTGGGGCTGAAGGACAAGGATGCGGACTGACCTACCAGCCATCTCTCTCCAGTTCAGCTACTAGAGTGGACAAGAGTGGGCACTTCAAGATCCTCCTGAGTGTTCCTAGACCAGGAGACATGGCCTGGAGAGGGATGTCCCCGAGGGGTGCCCCCTCCCCTGCACATGTGAAGGGGACAGCCCCAGTCTGCTGGTCTGATTATGGGAGTGGATGAAGGGCAGGGCCCAGCACTAGCTAGTGTCGAGCAAGCGGCTGGGCAGCGTGCTTGTACCAGCTTTGGGGAATGGGGTTGGTTTTTTTCTTAAATCATTTCCATGAACAAGGCAGAAGTAAGGCCAGTCCAGCTGGGTTGGTTGAGGTCATCTCTGGGGGCTCTGCTGGGTGAGACAGCTGGGGGAGGGGGTCCAGCCTAAGGGGTAATGCCCATGCAACCTGGGGCAGCAGGGACCTGGGGATCAGGACCTGGCTTTTCTCTGCAGTCTCTACTCAGCCAGAATTGGAAGGCTCTGGTTCCCCTTCTCCTTTTCCCAAATGCTCCAGGGTCCCAGTTCCCAGACCCCTTCCAGAACTCGAGAATGGGCAAGTCAAACGACAGACACACACCAAGACAGGCTTCCCTCGTGTGGTAAAAAGGGTCATTTTTATTTTGTTTCCTTTTGGCTTTTTTGAAATGATGTCTCATTGAGCGCAGCGTTGGCCTCCATGCATTCTCTAACACTCTACTGGTCTTTTACAGTTTACATTGGTTGTGGAGAGAAAATGAAAGAAGCCCTTTGGGCACTGTAGCGCCCCGGGCCCTGACAGAAAGCTTGTTTGTCTCTGCCCATAGCTTCAGATGCCCAAGTGGCTCACATCCAGATGGTGAGAGCAGGCCACTCTCTGCTCTCACCCTCTGCTCTGATTCCCAGTCTCCTCACCCTCAGCCACAGGGAAGTTAAGGAAGAAGGAGAGTGTTTTCACATTACAACCAGCAGTCATAGTGGCTCCTGCTCAGGGGCTTTGGCTCTGCGTTTTAAATGAACCTTTTTGCTTTTTGTTCTTATTTTTNATTTTTAAAGGAGGATCGTGGAATATAAATACTGCACCAAGGACCCGGCTACAAAAAAATAAATATTTATATTATATTTATATATCTATATATATATATGTGCAGTGGTACTGGCTGCTGCTGCTCTTTGATTGGTGGGCTTCGTGAATATTTGGCAAAGCGTCGCCGCTTGCTCACTCTGTGAGGACACGGAACAAAACAAAACGNAAACCAACCCGAAACTGCCATAGCCGATTCTTTAGGTTCGATGCCTGTTAACTGCGGGTGTGAACTGCTGGTGATGGTGTGGTTCACAAGAAGTGTGGAGCAGGATGGAGAGAGAGCAAGGGAGGGAGGTAGTGGCCAGGTGGAGGGAAGGAGGGTGAGGGGCAACAGGTAGAGGGGTCTAATCATTGGGCCGAGGTGGCTTCTTCCCTGCGAAGCTCTTGGAGGGTGTGAGATTCCCGAGGGATGGAGGGGGGCGGGAGGCGGCAGCCTGCTGGGCTGGGTCAGGAGCTGGGGAGAGGAAGGTCAGATCTAGGCTCTAGTAGCTTAAGAACATTACTAGCATGGCGCTTGGTGTTCCTAGCAAGATCAAATAGCTGTTGCCCATCTCAAGATCTAAGAACAATGATTAAGTTTAGCCAAATCTTGCATAGAAGTGGTTAGAATTTATTGCACATTGGAACAAAAATATATATTTTTTGTTGTTTTGGAAAAGACCATTAGCAATAAAAAATTTTTTTGTCTGTCTGTCTGGTTGGGGTGTACATTGGCTGACAGCATCTAGTTCTAAGAAGAAAGGAAAGTATAAAAAATAAAAATAAACATGACAATGGCATAAGCCAGAAGCCATTTCCTATTTAATAAGTTAGTAATTTGTATTTACAAAAGGCATGCCAATAAAATAAAATTATATATTACAGTATTTATAATTCTCTTAAAAAGAATAACCACACACGTCAGCTTCTGTTTTGTGCTGTTTACGACGTTGCCTGTACGTGGTTCTCTACATTCGTCCTAGCAGCAGTGGCGCTGACACACTTCCCGAGCTGGTCTCGGCACGCTTAGGACAGCAGGACAGTGTCTACCGGTCCAACAAGAGAGAAAGCTCTGCTCACTGACTGGCTGTGGTTTGCTCTATGCAAAACTAGTCAAGTGGACTGTGAGATTACATCCAAAGTGCTGCCACCGCAAGGCAGATTGGTCTAATGTGTCTAGTGGTGGGCTGCTCACTCCCCTCCACCCTATGCTCAGGAAGGATGGTGTTGACTTGGTTCGGAGGGACTTTCTGACACTCAAGTGTGGCATCTTGGCTTTGAAACCTTGTGTTCAGGTGAGACACCCTGGACTAAGAGCTGTCTTCTGCAAAGCAGGAGATGGGATGGAAGACATGGTGCTCCCCCAGAAGCCATTCCCTGACAAAAGTGGACAGGCCACTAAGCAGAAAGCAAGGTGGGCAGAAAGGAAATGTCAGGGAAGCTGCAACACCTGAAAGAATTACTACAGAGTCCCTTTCTCACGGAAGCCAGTGCAGTAANAAGACCAAGTCGGCTTGGTCCAGAGTGGTTCCACCTCTACCTCAGGCCTTGCTAGTTACCNTTATTCTGAAGATCACAAACAGAAGAGCCTACAGCCATACCCCAAGCAACACTGCTGCTCTTACCCAGCCCTGGTCAGCTGGGAAGGGAAGCCCTGCTGGTTGGAGGAATGTGATGGAAGCAGGAAGGACCAGCAGATGGGAGCACGTGACAATCCCTCTGCAGGTTCAGAATCCCTGAACCCCTTTCCACATCTCCCTGAGCCTGAGAAAAGCCATACTGCAGATAGATATGACACAGAATGAAGTGAGCACCCCATAACCCCCGAAGAAAGGTTTCTGTAAGTCCCCCCAAAGGCCTCCTAGAGATACATGCTACTGTGAATAGCACTTTTATCTCTACCCCAAGTGTCAGTTCTCCAGGATGAAGGCTAAACAATCATTATAATATTGCAAGATACAAATGAACTCTTTTTCTATTTGTTTTTTTAGCCCTAGGATTTGGTTTTACAGTGACATTAATAGTACAAGCCATTCGGGGCCAAAGTCTCCCCATGTACTGAACAGAGCAGCATTAGATAGTTTACCTTGCAAAATGTGCAACAATGGCTGTATGTTGAGATGTCTGTTAAACATGTACACACAACGGATCCATCTGCTTGTTGGGTTGGATTGTTTCTGTTGGTGGTGGTGGTCAATTGGCTAATTATGTTTCCCTACCCAGAGGTGTATGAAAGACTTCTAAGAACTCAGAAAGAATTGCAGCCGGGATGGAACTCTTACCATTTCTCCAAATACAGTGAACGGTGCAGGGCTGGGTCCTGTCCAAAGGCTGACCCAGTGCAGGGGACAGGATTAATAGTGTCTTGTGGTGTATGGATCTCATGCATGACTTCTGATCACGGCATGCCATCATGCAAATCATTTCTACGCATTGAACGAGCACAATATTTGGAATTGGCCTGAGCAAGTCCTCCTCAGTCTGAAAAAACCTGATTGTTTCCCCCACCCATCTCCAAACCATGTGACGCCCATGTGGAGAAGATGCTGCTTATGTCAAAGAAACAGACAATTAGTGACATAGGCTAATGTGTGTGAATGTGTGTGTGTGTGTGTGTGTGTGTGTGTTTCTTTTTGCTGCTTAGCTTAACTAATGTAAGAATGCAAATATTGTTTGCATGAACAAACAAACTTTTAAAGTGATGCTTTCTGCTTCTGAGAATCAACAAATGAAAAAATAAAATCCATTTGGCTGCAACGGCAATCTGCTGGTCCCGGCAGCCGCCTCTGTTTTGTATCCTGTTAGTGTAGTCCTAAGTTGCATTGACTGAGTGTGGAACATGCAGTAACCACCTGCCCAAGCGATAGAAAATCTTGAGTCCAGGGAGCAGGGTCCTTTGCCCTCGGCAGGGTCACTGCTCCAGATGCAACCGTGTCACATGTAAGCAGACTATGTTTGGTATAGGTCTTCCAGTACAGCGTCACCACAGCTGCTCTGCATCCGTGAGAGTNGGAAGTTTGTAAACAGGCTTTCACTTGCCAGGGTTAAGCCAGTGTAAGCTTCCCTTCCTGCTATCCTCTAACACTTGGACTCTCTGACCTCTTTTTGCCTCTTGGCTCTTTCCCTTCTTCCTTCCTCTGCCCGCTGCTGCTTCTCCTTGTCAGGTTTTGTTACGCTGTCATAGGAGGGGAGGGAGGCCGTGGACGGGGTGCTTTCCTTTTTCTCTCGGTGTGTGCCTCCATTCTCCAGCTTATTGGAGGTGATTTTTCTGCAGATGAAGCCCCGCCTAGCCAAATGTCCCCTGTAGGCACGCTGCAGGACCACCGCGGACACCTCTTCCTGCTTGCGCCGCAGAGTGGTTGTGATAGGCTCGTAAGACACTTTGGAAGGATTAGATGCCACGAACCGCTCCTCCATCTGCTGCCGCAGGATGTCCAACTCCCCACTGTCTCCCAGGACCCGCTTGGTGAAGGCAAAAAGGATGTCCAAGCAGTGGATGCGATCCCCGCTCACCATGGGCAGGTCCATGGCGATGAGCTCGATGGTGTTGGGCTTGGGCACTCGGAGAGGATGCTCGAGGGCGTCTGCGAAGTCAGCCAGCTTACAGTACTCNATGAACTGGGTGGCGTCGGGGTCAAACTTCTCCCAGATCTCGTAGAAAGTCTCAAAGTCGTCCTCACTCAGNGGATCGGCACTCTCCTCTGTGGCTACACTGAAGTTCTCCAAGATGATGGCGATGTACATGTTCACCACGATCAGGAAGGAGATGATGATGTAGCTGACAAAGAAGAAGATGCCCACAGAGGGGTTCCCACAGTCCCCTTTGAAGCCACTCCCTGGGTGCTCCTTGTCCAGGCTGCAGTCAGGGGGGCGGTTTAGGATCGGCAGCAGCAGGCCATCCCAACCGGCCGAGGTTGTGATCTGGAATAGGCAGATCATGCTGTTGCCAAACGTCTCAAAGTTGAACATGTCATCAATGCCAGCCTCGTGCTTGACGTATGCGAAGTTCGACATCCCAAAGATGGAGAAGATGAACATGACCAGGAAGAGCAGAAGGCCAATGTTGAACAGGGCAGGCAACGACATCATTAAGGCAAAGAGCAGGGTGCGAATCCCTTTGGCACCTTTGATCAGACGCAAGATGCGCCCAATGCGGGCCAATCGGATGACTCGGAATAGGGTTGGGGAAACAAAGTATTTCTCAATGATATCAGCCAGGAACATTCCTAAAGGAGGAACAGAGGACGCCATTACTGAGGTCAGAGACACCCTTCCCTCCTCTTACCTGGCATCATGAAACACAGACGTTCAAAGGGCATGTAAAATGAGTGCCTTTTACTCGAGCTGAACCCTCATATTAAAATAATTACACCTTCTAAACATATAGAAAAGTAGAGAAAACTAACACACCAACTGTGTGCTCAGTTAGCAAATTTAACAGCAGCCAGCACCTAACCTTAGAGGACCCGTAAACCTCAATGGCTCTAGTGTTGTTGTTACAGTTTTACTATGTGTGAATTCACAAATAACAGCGTGTCCTCTATGTTTAGGAAATGACACAGGACTATTTTTCTATACTTAGATATTTCAGAGGTTGATTTCTTTTCTGCCTGCAAGACTGGTCCTCTCAGATGAAAATGACTTTACATTATCCCCGCCTATGACCAAAACAAAGCAGGTCTGTGTTTTCCTTCTGGAGGATCCATTTACTCAGTGTGTGCACACACAGCTTTTCCAATGCTCGCTACGATGCCATCGGGGGTTCTAAACTACNCACAGGGAACCAGAGGTCCCGGTTCCCCCTGTGACATNCCTGTGACATGCTGCCCTTTGATGTTTGTGTCCTAATTATCCTGNGAATGCTACGCATTCTCGATGTATCTGATTCTTGGTTTGTTTCTCATCCCCCATCTCCTCATGAGCGAGGAGATTAAAGGGGGCTGTCCAGGGTGGCCTTCTACTTGGTTCTCTGAGATTGTTAGCGGAAAGGTATAAAACAGAAACCAGTTTCAAAGCAGGTAAAATGCCAGCAGGAATTGGATGCAGAAACAGAGGTGAAATGGACAACTGAATGGCCTATTTCCACTCCTGTGTGGACCCACCTCAAGCAGACCACTTGTCTTAAAAGAGCAACAGAGGGGAGTTCAAGGAAGGCTGCAGAAGGAAGAGGAGATGGAAAGGCCAGAAGTGAGGGCTGGAGGAAGCAGGACCGCGCTCTACATGCAGTGCTACTCTCTGCCTTCTATGTGCTGAGGAGACAAGATGAACATCCACTCACACTCAAGCTTTTAACTACTCAAGTGTCTCTTAGCCATAAGAATTCCTAAGTACTGTGACTTCAGCTGCAGAAAGCTCAAGAATCTCTCTCATTTGAAGGTTTTAAGCCAGGAAAGAGGGGCTGGAGAAATGGTGCAGTGCTTAAGAGCCCTTGTTGTTCATGCAGAAGACGCAGGTTCAATTCCCAGCACCCATATGGTAGCTTACAACCATCTGTAACTCCAGTTCCAGGTGATCCAACATCTTCCTCTGGCCTCGGGGGTATTGCATGCATGTGGTGCACAGCCATACATTCATACAAAATACCCATCACAAAATAATAAAATGAAATGAAATAAAATAAAATAAAATAAAATAAAATAAAATAAAATAAAATTTGGGGCTGGAGAGATGGCTCAGTGGTTAAGAGCACCCATTGCTCTTCCAGAGGACCTGGGTTCAGTTCCCAGCACCCATGTGGTAGCTCACAACTGTCTGCAATTTCAATTCTGGAGAATTCAACACCTTCTTCTGACCTCCTTGGATACGAGTCAAACATGTGGTGCACATATACACATATATACACACAGGCAAAACACATTTTAAAAAAAAAAAAAAAGCAAGGAAAGAATCTGGCCTTGCAGGAAGGGAAGGAGGGTGAGCCTGGCAAGTGGCAGGCACTCACCTCCTCAGAAGCTATGACTGACCCCCTGGTGCGGGCGCTAGGCCCTCAGCCTCTTCCTTCCCACCCTTTGCTTCTCAGATGTAAGTAAAAGAGGTAAGGTGACAGTATACATACACAGGGCGGGCAGAGAGCCACGGCACTTGAACAAAGGCTTGAGGGATGTGTGTTGTCCCCAGCAGAACCATGAAGAGGGCGCTCAGGTACTTCACAGACCAATTTACCTTAACTCCTCTTACTTAAAACATACATTTTTAGTACATTTTGTTTGTGTGTGTGCACGTGTGTCTGTATATGCTTGTGTGTCTGTGTACATGACATGACATGGCATTTATGTGAAGGTCAGAGGACTCTCCTCCTACCAAGTGGGTCGTGGGGATGAAGCTCGGGTCATCAGGCTTGGCAGCAAATGCCTTTACCCACCGAGNCGTCTCACTGGCTTCCTTTTACTTTTAAAAGAGACTTTCTATGCTTTTCCTTTTTGAATAAATAAACAGTTGATAAAGATCTCCACATCAAAAGCCTCAGTATCACTGTTTTAGAGGACAGCACAGACACGGGGCGAGACTTGTCTGGACTTTCCGTCTCCTTCAGTGATGTTTTGGCAGAAAAGTTCATGTACGGTAGGCAAGGGTCACTGTTTCAGAGAAGCTGGGAACATGGACTTGGCTGAGGCTGGCCTTCACTCATAGTTAAATGCTCGCCCACCAGCCACAGGTCTCAGGAACCTGTCTGGGCCTCAGTTTCCTTGATACTGTCAATCAACACACAGGACATCAGAACGGCCATGGCTCGCAGCATGTTCCATTAAGATGTGAGCTACCTTTATTACTTGCACAGGGTGCTGCAGTCAAATAAAAGTGGGCAGTAAGGGGGCTGGAGAGATGGCTCAGCATTTGAGTATACTTGTTGCTCTTGCAGAGGACCTGGGTTTGGTACCCAGAACCCACATGGTGGTTCACAACCACTTGTAACTCCAGTTCCCGGGGATCCAACACCTTCTTCTGGCCTTCACAAACACCAGGCACACATGTGGTACACACATACATATGCAGCAAAACACTTATAAACACAAACAAGTCTTTTTTGTCTGTTTAAGACAGCGTCTTATAATACAGCCCTGGCTGTCCTGGAACCTGCCATGTAGACCAGGCTGGCCTTAAACTTACAGAGATCTGCCTGCTTCTGCCTCCAGAGTGCCAAGGTTAAAGGGTGTGCACCACCACACCCTGACATAAGTAAGTCTTAAAAAAAAGAAAAGAAAAAGTTGACAGTATGGGAACCAGACTTCTTTACTGCCAGACTCCCCAGGGGTTCATTTCAGAAAGCCAATGGACAGAAACAGTGACTTTCAAAAGGGAAGTCCTTGTGCACTGTCACCGTCAACAATTTAGCTTAGGGATTCTTTTCTTGGGGGAAAAAATGTCCCAAGACTCAGTGTCCCACATGCCAACACATTTTTGGACAAAATTAGAGGGTGGCATGGGCTAAGAGGGGGCCATCTGCCTTGTGGTATCCACAATCACTAACCTCAGAAAACAAGGTACACCCAGTGACACTCTGGGACCAGCTCCCATGGTTCTGAGCACTCTTACCTGGAACCAAGGCATGGACACAGCACTTGGGGTGTCTTTCAAGAAGGCGACATGTTCTGAGGACAGCCAATAGGCTTGTATTTCTTTCTTCACCCACCAGAACTTCAACCTGCTGTGTCTTCAGGTTGAAGGAGACATGAACCTTGGGACCACCTTGAATTCTGCTTCTGCCACCTCCCAGGTGACCGAGCTGACAGCGAAGGTAAGACACCTAGCTCTGGTGCCGTTGTAAGGTCCCAATGAGACAACTTGGGGAAGGACTCTTCAGCTACAGTAGCCCACAGTGATGTCTCAGTAGCCAGCCACTGGCAATAGCGGCACCTCTGTGACCACTGCCCCCAGAGTGCTTAGGTTATCAATCACCGTCTACCTCAGCAATCTCTAGCCACTCTTACCGCTTCATACTTTACTATAGCCAAGTGCGTGTGTGCGTGTGCGTGTGTGTAGGCCAGAGGTCAACCTTGGGTGTCATTTCTTAGGTGCTATCTGCCTTGTTTTTTGAGACAGGGTCTCTCACTGGCCTACAACCCACCAGGCAGGCTACATCGGCCAGCTAGTGAGCCCAAGCGATCTGCCTGTCTCTGCCTCCCCAGTGAAGGGATTACAAGTGTGTACACCATCCCCAGAACATGGGTTCTGGGGATCAAAATCAGGTCCTCATGCTTGTAGAGTGGACTGATTAGTCTTATGTCAACTTGACACAAATTAAGAGTTATCAGAGAGGAGGGAGCCTCAGTTGAGAATACATTTCCATAGGCTGTGGCTTCAGGCAAGCCTGTAGGGCATTTTCTTAATTAGTGATTGATGGGGGAGGGCCCAGCCCATTGTGGGTGGGGCCATCCCTGGGCTGGTGGTCCTGGGTTCTATAAGAAAGCAGGCTGAGCAAGCCAGAAAGCAGCATTCCTCTATGACCTCTGCATCAGNTCCTGCCTCAGGTTCCTGCCCCGGGTGAGTTCCTGCCCTCACTCCTTTTGATGATGAACTGTTATATGGAACTGTGAGTGAAATAAACCCTCTCCTCCCCAAGTCACTTTTGGTCATGGTGTTTCATCACAGCAATAGAAACCCTAATGAAGTCATACAGCAAATCATTTTACCAGCTGAGCCATCTCCCCAGGCCATTGCCACATCAAAAAAAAAAAACAAGTTTCTTTTGCCTTTCCTGGTAGACTTTGAATTCCTTGAGAGCAAATCAAATTTATCTCTTGCCTCTGGGATGCAGCATTTACACCCAAGAGGGCTGGGAGCACTCAGGAGAAACACACTACCCACGTGACCTGCCAGGCAGGTCTGTGAGAAGATTGGGGAGTACACATAGGCGGGGTATGAGAGGCACCTGCTCTCCCTGAGTGATTCACTGCTCTCAGAAATCTCCCCCTCGCAGCTGGGGTCCTTGTCCTTCCTCTGGCCCCGCCCACTCACCCACAATGGAGAGGATGACCACCACGAAGTCAAAGATGTTCCAGCCAATGGTGAAGTAGTAGTGCCTCAAGGCAAACATTTTGAGCACACACTCGCAGGTGAAGAAGATGACGAAGACCAGATTAATCCAGTAGAGGATGTTCTCCATCTGCTTGCTCTGAGTGTCCGTCTCCACCATCATCGTCACCATGTTAAGGCAGATGAGCATCATGATCACAATGTCAAAGGCTTGCTGAGTGACAAAATCAAAGACGATTCCTTGGATTTTGTTCTGCGAAGGGAAGATAGGAAAGTATTCACCAACGGTACTCATGAAAGCCTTTAGACCCACAGAGCCGCTGCCCTGCTCTTCCTGTGCCCCTTGTCACCTTCTCAGTGACAGTGGCCAGTCTCCCCAATATCTGTCAGGAGCACTGACAGCCTGCATCGGGTAGCTGGGCTCAGGGTGTCCTCAAGCACCTTCCTGCTCTCCTGAGCTCGGGACTCCACCACACCTGGAGGCCTTCTTCCTGCCTCGGCTACCGTCCTAGCCCAGCTGCTGCCTGAGTCCTTAATTCTTTCTTTTCTGATACCAGGGAGTAGGGGAGCCGGTCCACAGCCTCTCTCAACATCTCCACTCACCCTTCTTCGCTAGCTCTCCTGATGACTCCTAAACCTGCCGGATTTACCGTGCCCGTCCCAAGCGCCCAGCTCACTCCTCTCCATTGTTCCTCTCGGCTCTGAAGCCAGAGAGCTGAGGGTCATCCTTGCCTGTCTCCCAGCCTCCAAACATAGTCAATCACTTTGAGGCAAGGTCTCCCTCTGTACTCCAGCCTGGCCTGCAACTCAACTATGTGGCCCACGCTGGCCTGGAACTCAAAGCAGTCCTTCTGCCTCAGCCTCCAGTGCGCTGTGACCACTGGCCCAGATCTGAGCGTATGTGTGCGTGTAAGTGTACATGCATTTGTAATGTTTATGATATCTGTTTTAAAGATTTATTTACATTTAATATGCATGTATGGTGTATATGAGGTACCTGGAGGGGAGAACGTGGCATTGGGTCCCTGCAGTGGAGCTACAGGTGGTTGTGAGCTGCTGACTGGGATGCTGGAACCAAACCTTGGTCCTCTGCAAGAGCAGGCTATGTTCTCAGCTGAGGCATCTCTTCAGGCCCCATGATTTTTATACTTTAATGTGGAAGAAAAGAGGTTTGGCTTCCAAATTCAGGGAGTGGAGCTGAGCTTGGGAAATAGCTTCTCCTGTTCTCTGTATTTCCATTTCTGGCACCAGGTGCAAAGCCTGAACATGAAGGAGACAGTAGCATTCTCGCTCTTAAAGTTCCAGAGTGATGGCTGATTGGACTGGAGAAGACCCNGGAGATGANTAAGGCCTCTAGATGACCGTGAGGATTAGCTAAGGGAGCAAATCCTCCCAAATATGGGCAGCACCACACCACTGGCTGGGGTCCAGATGGCANAAGGGGAGGAGCCAGCTCTTGCTGAAGCCTCTCTCTGCTTCCTGGTTATGGGCTGTAAGCTGCCCGGCTGTCACACCCTTCCTGCCAGATGTTTAAGGGCACAGCAGCTGAGAAAATATTGACCAAACCTTAGTGCTCCTTATTTGAAAGATGATCTCACTATGTAGCTCAGGCTGGCCTCTAGCCTTGTGACACTCCTGCCTTGGTGCCACCATGCCTGGCTACCGAATCCTGAACAGGGAGAGGAGGAGTCACTTTCATTTGTTTTCCTTTGCACATTTTTGGCAGTGTGCTGCCGCACAGGAGGGCTCCCAGCCCAGGCCAAGCCCTAATAAACTCTGGTCCCTGGCTGATGACATCTCACTGAGTCGTGGATAGGGGCCTTTGAGGAGAGGATCAGCAGGCACCACCAGGCAGCCAGTCACTTCTTTCTCCTTCCTCTGCAGTGACTCTAGCGTGTTCTTTCCATCGGGATGTGCAGTCNGCCTGCCTGTTGTGGAGTATTAGTTTAAGATGTGTTCATTTGTTTATGCTGTGGAACATTTGTTTAATAGTGCAAAGATGTGTTGCATTCTTTTCTGTTGCATTTGTTTAACCCTGTAAAGCTGTGTTACTGTGCCTGTCTAAAACACCTGATTGGTCTAATAAAGAGCTGAACGACCAATAGCAAGGCAGGAGAAAGGATAGGCGGGGCTGGCAGGCGGAGAGAATAAATAGGAGCAGAAATCTAGGGAAGAGAGCGAGGAGGCTGCCAGGGGCCAGCCACCCAGTCACATAGTCACCCACCAACAGCCAGCCACAGAGTAAGAAGGAAAGAAAGATATTTGGCATAAAGAAAGGTAAAAAGCCCAGAGGCAAAACGTAGTTAAAGAGAGATGGGATAACTTAAGAAAAACAAGCCAAGGTAAGGCNGGCATTCATAAGTAAAAATAAGTCTCTGTGCATTTACTTGGGAGCTGGGTGGCAGGCCCCCAAAAGAGTAAAAAAAAAACAAAAAAAACTACACCTGCCCAGAGTACTTACCAAAGGGCGGGGAATGGGCTTCTGGGGTTTCTTGGAGCCCAGCTTCTTCATGGCATTGTAGTACTTCTTCTGTTCCTCCGTCATGAAGATGTCTTGACCTCCAAAGTAAAGAAAGGACAGAGAAAGAGGAGGAATTAGAACCGGCTCTGGTGGCTCCACTGAGTGCCTCAGGTCCAGCACTGATGGTGGCTTAACTGAGTGCCTTAGGTCCAGCACTGAGAATGAAGGGGTTCTCCCTCCATGGTCAGCCTGGTGGAGAGCTCTCTTGCAGGGGTCACTCCTGGGGCAATTATTCCAGTTTCAGCTTGGGTGTCTGGGGTCTGCCAGGCCACGCAGTGAGACAGGACTGTCTGACCATAGGCTCTCAGGGCAGGACGTGGAGAGCAGGAGACCAGAAGACAGTCACATCAAGGGGAAGAAAAATGTATTTTTTTTTTGTTTTGATTTTTGAGAGTCTCACTATGAAATCCTGGATGGCCTGGAACTANGAAGAGAGATCTATCTGNTTGCCTCCGCCTCCTGAGCACCGGTGTTCAAGGTATGCACCACTGTGCCCAGCACACACTTCCCAAATATTGGGAAAAAAAGATTTGTGAGTGCAGCAAATAGTGCACTCACTTCTTGTGAAATTTAAAATTTGGAACTTGTGGTTCTTTTGACTCACCAGACAGACTGAACTTATANACAAAGGTAAGTCTGTCATCCAGTTTGCTTTGGAAGAACCCATTACCCACGTGGGACAAGCGAGGGAATGAACCCTGAGGGGTGGCCTTGAAATCCTACTGTGCTATGGGTGCCAGGGGTCACGTCACAAGCTCTGTTTCTCACCACAGTGCTATCTGCTTCTTTTCTCCCTCCCTCTGGTACAAAGCCCCAACAGGAGTGGTCTCAGGAATGTAAGACCACAGGGAAACATTTAGTAAATCACACACTGCCAAATTCAGCCCCAATCAAAGGGGGTTGGATGGGGCGCTGTCTGGACACTGGGGCCAGCGCTATAATGAGGTGGCGGTNTGAGTTTCAGAGAAAGATAGATTCTCTCTACAAACAAGGCCAGAGTGCCTCTCGTCTGGGTTGGCCTCTGACNGCTGGCAATGTGGGGAGGAGACCTATCTTTTTCTTTTGTTGATTGAAGTTATCAATGATGACACCAATGAACAGGTTGAGGGTGAAGAAGGAGCCGAAGATGATGAAGATGACGAAGTAGATGTACATGTAGATGTTGTCTTCGTACTTAGGCTGCTCGTCAGGCTGTGGAGGGACAGGAAAGAGGCACTCAGGTCAGGTCCTGGCTCGGGTTGTTGGGAGTTGTCAGGGGGCCGACTCTCCCTTTGTGTGGCTGACAAACTGGGGGTGGAGGCCTTGGGTTCTCTCTGCTCTCNGCTGGTCCACCTGTCCTTCAAGGGCACTGTTATTTCTGGGGATCAGGAGTAGGGAAGTGACAGGGAGGGAGGGCTGTCTTCTACCCTTTCACTCGGGGGGGCAGGCCTGAGGGTAGTCACCTCCACCAGGGTCAAGAGAACAGCAGGGTCTGGCCACACAGAGCCGGTGTGTGAGGAGGAAAAGGATCTAGGGTCAACATGACAAGCAGTTAGTGTCCAGAGAGACACTTCAGGCCCTTCACTCAGCCATCCTTCCTTGTCCTTGATGGATCTACCANTTCTGTCATTTAAGCCGGCCACATTCCACCACCCGTGTCCTTACCTTCCGGGAATCTACAGCCGCGTACATGATGTCCATCCAGCCTTTGAAGGTTGCCTGGGAAACAGAGTCAGTCATTAGACTGTGCCTGTCAGGGAGTGGTTGGGAGTCAAGGCCGGGTCCTAAAGGCCAGGCTTAGGTTTGCCAAGAATACAGGATGGAAGGTTAGGCAGGTACAGCGTACATGGACATAGGAGTCACTTTATCAAGGAAGATTCTAATGAGGCTTTGAGAGTCCCTGAAAATATCACCAAAGCGACACACAGCACTGACTGGACTGACACTTGCCTATAGGGTCTGAGAGTGGAGCCCACAGTGACAACAAGGACGGTGTTCGTGAACTTAGGAGTCCACTGCCGAGGAGCCACTCTTTAGCTGTGGAGTTNAATAAGCAAGGGCCTAAAAAACTCACAGCTGCATGAGACAGACAGACCTATAGGCTTGGAACTCATCTTACTCAGACACTAGGCAGCCCTGAGACTGGCTTCTTCCTTGGCTGCCTTCTCTCAGCCTTCATTCANCTGCTAGAGCTGGCACAACGGAGAAAACACAGTCAGCCTAACAATCTCCAGCTTTGCTATGCTCAGCCAGATTCCAGGCTTTGGTGGCCACTNTACCCGTCAGGTGACCTGAAAGCACAGCCCTGTGCACACACGGAGAATGAACACTTGCACTAGCTGCACACTGGCTCTCTGGGGCGGCTCAGATTCNGGTCTGAGCCCAACCTATTTCTTCTTTTAATGAATTAGCTAAGTAATTATTTTGTGGTGCTGGGGATTGAACCCAGACCCTTGTCCATGTTAGGCAAGGGCTCTACCCTTCCGTTACAGCTTAAACCCAAGGAGCCCCAACTTCTTTTTCTTTTTTAATTTATTTTTATTTTATGTGCATTGGTGTTTTGCCATGGGTCCCCTGGAACTGGAATTACAGACAGTTGTGAGCTGCCATGTGGGTGCTGGGAATTGAACCCCGGTCCTCTGGAAGANCAGTCAGTGCTTTTAACCACTGAGTCATCTCTCTAGTCCCCAAGCCCCAACTTCTTAAACTGTAACAGGACAGCAAAGGTACCATCATGGGACAGGAGTGCAGAGCATCCCATTAAGTTCCCCTCTACTGCATCTAACAGTAAGTAAGTGCTTCCCATGGTTAGGTTAGGCTGGGAGCTTACCCTGCACTGTTACATTTAATATTCACAACAACTGAATGATGTAGGCATGGTAGTAACAGGAACAAAATCACGGAANAACAATTACCTTAATTAACTTTGTGCTAAGCCTTGTGCTGAGATATTTTTTAATCACAAATTCTCTTAACAATTAGGCAAGGTATTATTATCTACATTCATCAAAGGGTCAGAGAAGTTGAGCAATTTGTCTCAAGTTACATATCCCGTAAACATTAGAGTGTGTCAGCTCCACACCTGCCTGAGGCAAAGCCCCACTAGCTCTCCCTGCAGCACGTCGTCTCATCCAACAAATGTTCCAAGCATTGGTGAGGGGACCAGAAAGCTAGGGATGGCAGAACAAGCTTAGGCAAAAGCAGTTGGTAACTAAAGGAACCTTTCCCTGACACACCGAGACCCACCCACGTTTGGGGCTGAGCTTCAGGGGATGGCAGCACAGTAGCCCTGGACTATCCTTAGTACACTTCAGCATAATCGTCCCTAGGGCTTCCTACTCTATCAAACTGGCCTTTGAATTCATCATCTCCCACTTTAACTGCACACTCCGCCTCGGGGAGAGAAGAGGGTCCCTCTAGCACAGTGGTTCTCAACCTTCTTAATGCTGTGACCCTTAAAGACAGTTCCTCGTATTGTGGCGACCCCCAAGCATAAAATTATTTTGTTGCTACCTCACAACTGTAATTTGACTACTGGTAAATATCTGATATGGGACCCCAAGGGGTTGCGACCCACAGTCTGAGAACCACTGTTCTAGCACCATATTTATCCGCTGCAGCATTTCTATTTGCTGCTCAGCAGATTCTTCTGAGTGAGATCAGGGACGCCAGGGGAAAGGTATTTCCCTGAAACTAACTTGGGGAGTGACAGGTTATCAAGAACCCCAAGAGTGAGCCTGACTCNGGAGCAGGGTTGAGAAGGAATCAAATGGGGTCTCTGTTGGCCGCCCGCCTGCCCTAGGTCTGCCGCAGTAACACTCACCACCTGAAGGAGGGCCAGGTACCCTGCCCCGACGTTGTCGAAGTTGATCTTGACGTTTTTCCACCTGATCTCCGTGTTGTTGCCCTCCATGAGCTTTTCACAGTCAGTTTTATTGTTGACGATATCGATTTCAAACCGGATTTCAGAAGTCTCATTAAAGCAGTAGTGGTACTTTCCCGCGAACAGGTTGACTCCCATGATGCTGAAAATCAGCCAGAAGATGAGACACACCAGCAGCACATTCATGATGGAGGGGATGGCGCCCACCAAGGCATTCACCACCACCTGCATTGGAAGGGGGAGGCTGCTGAGTGCTGGCAGGAAGTGGAGAGGCACACTCTTTTGGTTTCCAGGAGGGGAATGATATTTCTGTGACACTTCTGGCAAGAAAACACTATTGTCTTTGCAGCTAGCGTAACTGGACAGGTCCACAAGTAGGACACCAGATGTCTAAGTCTCTGTGCTCTATCTGAGTGAATTTTAATAAGTTGTGTTTGATTTCAGTTTATACAAATTCCCCTGCTCAAGTTGACTCTGATTTTTTTCTAAGCACCAACCTGGGACCAGAAAAACGATTTCTTAGTCCAGTCTCCCTCCTTTACAACTGACAAAATACATCCCTCAGGGAAATCTGAGCAATTGCAAGCTCATGAGAAGCCTTTGAACAGACAGACATTCCCCCTCTGAAAAACAAGACAGGATTGTTCAAAATCAGAGTGCTGCCCTTTGGGTTAGCACTGTACGGAGTCTTACAACTATGCAAGGCAGTTATCTCTTTTCAGGCAATAGCTGAGCATGCAGATTTTGCAGGCTCAAGGAAGAAAGAAAAAGCTATATTCCCTCTACCAAATGGTTTAAGATAAAATCCGAGCAGATGTGAGTCTCACTCAAGGTTCTTTGCTGCTCTGCCTTCCGATACGTTGACTTCTTAAGCCTCTGCTCTGTCCAGGCCTCAACTCTTCTTCACAGTTTTAGAAATCAAAATGGCTTAACGCTTTCTGGAGGGTTTTGGGTTAGATCACTGCTCTTAAAACTAAAAGGACTGGCATACTGTTACAAAAATTAGTAANTAAAGCTCAGGAATTAAGTTAAAAAAAAACAAGGAGCCTTTAGGAGCGGAAGTTTCTCGGGTTTTGCATTATGCTGGAGGCAACCTGGCNGCATCTCCCATCCCAGCAGTTTTCGCCTGAGCTCAGAGCTTACAGACCAACATTGGAGGTCGTGGGGCAACAACGTCTTGAGCAGAGCTGCTGAGGCCCAGAAAGGCTGCTTGATAGCTTCTACTTCAGACTGTACTCATTGGAAGACATGGCCTAGAAGACACTTGCTCTACCCTATCTATGCTGAAAATAGCCAGCCTCTTTTCCTTTTAAGGAGTGTTCATTTTGTGATTCTCTAATTCATATATGAAGGCGTTTAGACTGAAAGGCAGTTGTTTCTTAATTCTTAGACCAAGAAATCTCTTCTAGACCAGATGGTTAGGTCTACAGATGTCTGTTCCTTCAAGCAAGGGCACCCAGAATTCTTAACTCTGGAGATTCTCCGTGTTAATTTTGTGCATTTATTAAAGGTGCTGGACAATNGGATTTGACTTTCACCTGCTCATTCTACAGTTTTCACCTTTTGGTGGGAGCACCAAAAAGCCATGAAATGTGGGAAGGAACAGGAAAAAGAGGATGATCCACACATGAACAGTGGCTTCTCAAACAGCAAGAGCAGACTGCATGAAGCTTCACAAACTCACGTGTGTGGTAGCATGTCACCATGGAGCTTGGGCACACCATGGTGTGGGGCAGAGAGCTGCCCCCAGGGGTGGAAGCCTGGAGCTGCCAGATTTTCATGGCAAGCTTGCCTGTCACCTGCTCTGTGAATTCTTCTCACTGCAAGGGTGCTGCCAAGCTCCTGTTAACCTCAGTCTATGCTGGCCTACAAGGTGTCCACATGTTACAGTAAACTATGGGTGCCAGACACTTAGAGCAAGGGNGAACTAGCCAACCAGAAGTGATCTTTTTGAACCTTTGTTTTCACAAGTCTGCTGCTAACCTGAGCCTCACGCTCACAAGATACAAAAATCCTATAAAATAAAAGGTATCTGTAAAATGTACTTTCCCCTCTATGCTGGGGACTGAACCCAGGCCTCATACATGCTGGGTAAGGGCTTGTCCTCTAAGCTGTAGTCTTGGCCTCTGCACTGTAGTTTTAATTATTAATCACAACTACTGGAAAACTCCTCACCTTAGTTTTACAAATAAAACAGCAAACAGATTTGGTGGACTTTACTCATCGCTTCTGTCTGCTGTGGACACTGGGCATTGAGTGGTAAGCTGTGAAGCAGAATTACCTGTGCTTTGGAAGGACTGTCACAGTGTTGTTCTGAACAACCACAGGCCAAGAAACCAGGCTCCCCTCTCATGGAGAGTACCCTCCTAATGACAATGTTCTCACTTAGTACACTACATCACTCCCTCTGCTCTCTGCCCTAATCATGATGGAATCTATCATTGGTAAAAGCTAGATTTCTACAGCTTAGACACAGANCTCAAGGGTGGGTTCTAGAAACCTGTAAGACAGCTTCGTTTTTCAAAGGCAGCTTATACTTGGCAATGGATACAAATACAACTTAGTTGATGAGAAAACTCCACTGGATGTCAATTCTGACATTTTTACCATCCCCAGACTGCCCAGGACACTACTCTTGCTCATACAACTCTACAAAGTCTGTGAGATCGCTTTTAGCATCTGGCAGAGGGAACATGGCTTTGATGACAACTATGTACTGACAACAGAGATGCATGCATGTTTCACAGCAGTAAATACCCTCGGAGTTAACAGCAAGGTCTGAAGGGTTACTATGGAGGAGAGAAAAGCAAGGAGCGACTGTTCCTTTGCCAATAGCAGGACTGTTGCAATTTCTGGTCTTTGGTTTGAGGAAGGAGAGGAGACTGAAGTGAGTACCCCAGAGCAGGCTAGGGTGACATTCCCCTTTCAAGGGAAGGGCTGAGCCTAGGACCAGAGCAGCACAGTGACAGTTGAGCCCATGGATGATGGTCAGTGGATCAAGGTTTCTTAGCTGAGAGTTTTAGGTGGTATCTTGCAAATGCTGGCATACTGAAGAAGCCAAGCTACCGAATGAAAACATACACCCCAGGGAAAATCAGACTTGAATAAACACAGGTACTGCTGGGTAACTTGCTATCAGCGTAGCCGAGCATCTTCTTGTAGATACTCTTCCCGAGAAGGGCTGACAGGCTTGAATGGATCTCTNAGCCCTCTCCGCTTGCCCAAGAGGCCGNTTAGTACTGCTGGCTGACTGGCACTGACTGGAAGTGGTATCTCTACCCCTCTTCCCCATACTGAGCACAACTGCTTCAACTTGCAGCTTTGGGCTCATAGTTGTTCTTACCTATATTACCTTAACCAAAAACAGCTAGGGAGTTTAAAAATGAAACTCCCTTTTGAGCTGATCATCTATTCTGGGCTTTGGGCTTCTCATCTACTTGGGAGTTGGCAAGTCCAAGTTTTGGGGGAAATGGCAAATGAGAGGCGAGGTAAGGTAGGGAAGGAGTGAGTGGAAAGGGAGGTCACCAAAAGGATTCCTGCATCTGGAACTCAAACCCTTCTCTGAGCAAATGCCTCCAGCTGGTTCATGACGACTGCTTTTGACACAGTGACAGAGTGACGGTAATGAGCAACCAGATGGAGAGAGTTCCTAGTGCCAGCTGGGCATACTGGGAGCTGTCTGTAGNTAGTGGCGATCTCCTTCANGAGGCCCAGGGCCCTTGTTAGGGACTTGGTTCAGGTCCAGTGCTGGAATCGATGCCNTTGAAGGAANGGTTGTAGCTGCATCCTGTGCAGACGTTTTCTGCCACTGGGTGGACTGGTAACTCTACAACTACTCAGGCTTATTCTCTCCTNTGAAAAAGTGGGCAGGTCGGGGAGCAGAGACAGGCATTTTAATCCTGTTTCCCTTCACACCTCGGCCATTTCAACCGTCAACTGAAGCAGCACACGTTCGTCAGAACAGTGTCTGTCTTACCCACGTGCTGAAACCTCTCTTACTCGTGGGAGAAAGACTTAGAATTCTTTTTTTAATTAGAATAAATTTACTGCCCTGGAAATGCTCTTCCTGCAGAAGGCTTCCGGAGGGCTCCGGAGGGCTACTGAAGGCTCATGCTCAGTAAGCAAAGCTCTGACTGTGCTATGGAATAAACTTGAGTTCATTGCAGAGAGCATTTGTTCAATACGCTAAAATAATAAAATTCCTAAGACTCCGCAAGAGTTTCACCTTCCTGTACAGCTCTGAGTAGCTTTGTGGACTAGTGGCTAGGGTCACAGATGACGAATGGGCACAGCTGCACTGTCCTGGTCTCTAGTTTTGCCAGTCAGTCTTACTTCATGTGGACCACTGCAACTGCTCCGTTTTCATGCCTACGTTCTGATATTTGCANATTTAAAAACATCCTCTGGTTTGCTCTCCTGCATGTATTCAATGTCTAAAGTGAGGTGAGCTTTCTTGGGCCCCNTAAGTATAACCAGCCCCTCTGATTAGCACAGGGTGACTATCACCGCCCAACTGGCTGTCCACGTGAT
Organism: Neotoma lepida; assembly: GCA_001675575.1. NCBI lineage: Eukaryota > Metazoa > Chordata > Mammalia > Rodentia > Cricetidae > Neotoma > Neotoma lepida. The sequence continues at coordinate 557,335 of LZPO01017293.1, read as the reverse complement.
TTTCCAGAAAACAACTTTTTAGTGTGTGTGCATACGTCTGTGCACACTAACAATCATTAAAACCAAAAGAGACAAGAAAAGGCATCAAAAGAGAAGGCCTTCTTTCTAATATGGCAGGTGACAACCCCTTGTGTTGTCTGGACTTGGGTAGTGTATTGTCCAAGTAGGAATGGGGGGGGTCTCAAGAAATTTCAGAACTAGCCGATATGCAGTCACCTCGCATTGTCCGCTGTTCTGATGGAATGAGACGGGGACCACAGAGCATGGGCGGTGGGGTTGGGGGTGAGGAGAAAGCTTTGCTATCAGACAGAGGCTGCCAGTCCTTATGGGACTGGGCTGAGAACAACAAGGTGCAATAAGAGGAATCAGAGTCGAAAGAAAAGCATTTCTTCTCCCGGGGTCATGCCAAATTCTGCTCCGTCCCCAGTTCCGAGCCTGCCACCCTGTCTTCAAGTCCCTTCTTGGCTGCTTTCTCGGTGACCTCAAGGCCACAGGCCCCATCTGGCTGCTGCCCCTACCCAGCATTCTGCCTGCCCTTCAACCTATGCTTTTCAGTGGGTCTCTGGGTTAGAATTCCCCTTCTTTGCACCTGGTGATTCTCCCTATAAATCCAACAGCCCAGAAAGCTGCCCCAAGTGCTACAGGTAAGCCAGGCCAAATGAGGGGAGCCAGTGTTAACATGTTCTGCAGCGGCACGTTGTTGGGGGTGGGCCAATATTAATGTGATGAGGCAGCTTAATGCAACTCCCCTGCACACGGGGCAGGTGCAAGGAAGAAAGTGGAGAATCATATCAGCGGCTGCATCACAGAGTTTGTGTTGGAATGATCTTTGCACCATGTGATCAGTTCTAGCATGCTTTAACAGTTTCCATTGGCATGCAGAAGGATCGGCTGCTCTTAATAGCTTACCCTCATCCCTTCAAATCGTGATAAGGCTCTTAAGGGTCTCAAAGCTCTTAGGGTCCTAAGGGACTTTATGGCACCTAGTTCCGAGTAGCCCAGGGCATTAGCTATAAGGCTGACTAAAGAGACCTACACGGAGACAGAAGA
>LZPO01017293.1:537100-556235 GCA_001675575.1 Neotoma lepida | reverse complement strand
GAAAAGAAAAGAAAAGAGAGGTTCCAGAGTGTTAGAATAAACCCCTAGCACTGCTTTAACAGACAGGGGTCCCCAGCAGAGGAAGTGGGTGACACCGGCTGCCTACTTCAGCCTACTTCAACTTGACTCAAACCTGGAAGGAAAGGCGGTTGAGAGAGGCAGAAGAGAAACACAAAGGGAAGAGAGTGAAGGGCAGGCGGCAGGACACACACGCAAGTTGGAAAGGGAAGAGGCCGAGGGGATGGGGGGGAGGAGGAGGTCCCATTGGAAGGAGAGGAACCTGAAGAGACGACAAGAACCTTACCCTCGCCCTTTACAGTCTGCAGCTCCCAGAAGTTCCCATTAAATTAAGCCAGACAAACTTAATGGTACCTATGGAAAAGAATACAGATAAATACACACACTCCACACCAGCNGCCCCTCCTCAGCTCAGCCACCATGGTGTTTCCAACAGNGACAAGCTCTCTTATCCTGGTTGATGAGAAACCACTTGAGAGGAAACATAGTCAATAAGTACCACAGGTGCCTGTCTTTCCCAAGAGCCTCCTTGATGGGATTCTGGCCCTGTGAGTACTACTTACACAATTCCCTCTCTTANTCTTAACTATAACCTCCATCTTTTAAGCCCAACTATCACCCTTCATGGCCATANGACCCTTTGTGGCCANAGGATCCTTTGTAGCCATAGGAACCAAATCTATACTTCTTGTAATTTCCCTTCTTTCCTTCCAGAATAGCTCCAAATGCACTGGCCTCTGCCAGTTCCAGAACAGTCTTGATTACTTTCCTTCTTAACATAATAACTAGAAGAATTCCTGGGGAGAGGGTCATTCCCCTGTCAGGGGTAGCTCTGGGGCTAGGATGAGATCCAGGCTGCTAACCCAAGCCAGTGCTCAGTCTACCTGGGCAGGCTATGCAGGTGACATGGCAGTATTTCAATATATCAATGTCTGAACCACCCAGAGCTGAACTGCTGATGTCCTGGAGTGAAGTCCAAAGTCCTAGACTTAGGTCAACACCTCCCTGTTCCCCAAGAGCAAACTTACCTTGCTCCTATTACCAGGATGACTCTTAATATTGGATACTAGCCACACCCACCTAGAGCTGCCTGGGCTTGACCTGAGCAAGACAGGGGGCTCCTCAGGGGCACTTGGCCTGAACATACCTTCACCCAATCGTATCTGAGAATGTCTGAGCTTGGGGTTTCTCATGGCAGCTCTTCTCTCATGTCACGGTCTATTGTATCTATACACGATTCTGGGATGGGCTAAGACATCCCTTCTACTGGGAAGTGGGAGCTGTAAGTCTACTGTGATTGATGTNTCAAAGCCAGAGCCAGTGAGAAAAGAGAAAAAAATCTACAACTTATTTTCATCTGCTGCTTCTGATCTCTTCGTTAGATTGTCTTCATTGTGTGTCTCTGCAGCATTCATTTGTGCACACACACTAGTACCCCTTTCTGCATGTTTTGGAATTGGAGATTAGACCCAGGTTTTGTGTATACTAGGCAAGTGTTTTATTACTGAGCTACATATAAAACACTTTAAAAAAATTTTTTTTTTGAGACGTTTCTCTGTGTGGCCCTGGCTGTCCTGGAACCCACTCTATAAACCAGGCTGATCTTGAATTCACAAAGATCTGCCTGATTCTGATTCTGCAGCTCAAGTGCTGGGATTAAAGGCCACAGAGCCTNGATACAGAAATTTTTTTTAAAAAAGAAGACATTTGTAATTCAGTACCAGGATTAGTAAGGATAGAAGCAGAATNAAAGAAGAGGAAGTAGGCTTAAAGGATTCAATTTTAAAATAGGTGCAAGCCCATGTGTGCATGTACTCATAACCCCTCAGCTTCGGTTATCTTCTACCGAGTCAAGTCCTAGGTAGTGTTCAAAGCTAATGAGGAAGGAGGCCTAGCCCTACTAGGCGCTCCGTGTTCTGTGAAGGTGGTGCAAGGTTGATCTTCTCANGAAGGGTGAGCAGCCCTACTAGGCGCTCCGTGTTCTGTGAAGGTGGTGCAAGGCTGATCTTCTCAGGAAGGGTGAGCAGCCCTACTAGGCGCTCCGTGTTCTGTGAAGGTGGTGCAAGGTTGATCTTCACCCAAGTCAACGGCCTCCAAACCCTTATCTAGAACACAGCAGCCAACCTCTCACTTTCTTTTTATTTATAATGATTAATAAAAATTTATATGGAGCTGTCTCTTGGCTACTACGGCCAGGACAAGCCAACTATTTTCTTTAATTTACAAAAAGATTTATTTTATTTTTAAATTATGTGTTTGCCTGTGTGTGGGTGCACGCATGTGAGGCTGGAGGTGTCTTGTCACTCCCCTGGGACTGGAGTCACATGGGTGATGGAGATTAAACTCGGGTCTTCTNTGAGAGCAGTCAGCACTTTTAATTGCTGAGTCACCTCTCCAACCTGCAAGCCAACTTTAACCCCAAGTAGTCTAGAACTGCCTGACTGTTAGCTGGTCTTAATAGGGGACATCTGAAGGTAAGCTACCCCACTTCAACTGGGTACCTCAGCTCAAAAGTCCTCTGTGCCAGCGTCACTTTGTGAAGCTTTGGCAGGTGACAGATGTCTAGAGACCCCATGCCAAGCAGAGAGACCCCAGCTCTGGAGGACGGCAACTTTACTAAGAACACTGGGAGGAAGGATAGAGGAGGTACAGAGGCCAATTAAGAGTCTGGCTCTAAGGCCAAGAGGCGATCTGCTCAGCTGAGCCAAGCTCTACAAGGTAAGACCATCGAGGGTCTCCTCTGGACCGTTCCTCAGCAGCTGATGGCTCTCTTGGTCTCCTGGGTCTCCAGGTTAAACACCTACAGGGCACAATCAGAACACTGTTCAAGTATATAAAGGAATCAAACCTAAAAAAAATAAGGAAAGAAGAAGCGACAAAGAGACAAAATCGAGGCCATGCAGGCACAGAAGGAAGCCAACACTGGATGACATTTCCAAAGGGTTTTCCAAGGAGAGAATACTTTCAGTAGGCCAAGGTCAGTCTNAGGTTCCCATTCCTGAACAGATGAGCTAGCTAACTCCTGAAAGCAATGAGAAAATGTGCCCTGAGAAAGATGATAAAATTCTTTTACAGTGCATATAAGCCGACGTAGACAGAGACCTGAGAAAAATAAAACATGACCATTTGGGAACTCACATGGCTTACCAATAAAGAGAACTATCTNAGCTGTTGTCTGGATTTTCCTCCTGGCTCTGTAAAANCAGTGCTTACAGCGGCTTTAAGAGACAACGAGGGAAAATGAGAATCTATTAGGGCGACAGGCATGGACATGGGTAACTGGTTCCGACATGAAGTCATCAGGGGGTGAGATGGGAGAGTGTAGCAGATATGGTGCTAAATTAGGACCTAAAATTTACAACTACAAGCTCTACAATGTCCACAGAACAAGATACATTCCTCCAATGGACAGCAAACACTCTTGGCAGGTCTAGTTATCTGGGTGCCCATCAAGGCCTTACTTTCCATCCACATTTTTTCCCCCTCTTAAACAGGGTTTCACTATCTAACAGCCTTGGCTGTCCTGGAACTCACTCTGTAGCCCAGGCTGGNCTCGAACTCAGAGATCTGCCTGCCTCTGCCTTCCAAGTGCTAAGATTATCCATCCACAATTTAAAAGTGGCAATCTATGATTCCATCATCACTGAGGAAGGAGGCTGTGGCTCTGTGTGTGTGTGTTTCGTCTTCTTAGGCTCTGAGAGAGAAGCAATTGTGTTTGATACTCTTAATATTCTCTACAACATGGAGCAGGCTTTGCCTGTCATGGATATTCTATAAACACTGAACAAATGAATAAATGGACAGAGGAAGGAGGTGAAAAGAGTGTGGTTCCTAGGANAGCCCCGCTCTCACAGCCTGGGTTACCTTGGCCTAGAGCTAGGTTAGAGTTCCCGTGGAAGCTGGCACAAGCTCTCCAGGGCTGGGGCCATGTCTGCTTGTNCTCCTGGGACTCCTTATGAACTAAGGCAATTCAATACAGAACACAGTATTCAACTCATGCTGGTTACAGTCTTCAGAGCCAATGTGAGTGAGCAGTCCAGCAATTCCAAAAGCTAGAGGAACTGATGGGTTAGAGTCAATTAGCATATGCCTATCTTATTGCTTTACCTTCTTTCTGCCTAACATAAAAAGAAAACACTTGATAAATACGTGGCGGTCTGTAGGTGAATGTGCCTCGCAGCATACTTGGGTACAGGGGTGTGTGGTGTGATATACCTGACCACATCCTTGATTCTGAGATTGCTCAGCCCAAAGAGAAACTGGTTCAAGTTGGGGTACGGAGGAAAAGGGAAACCTTGTTCCACATCACAGTCCTTTGGCAGCTAGAGNATGTTAGTGGACTTATCCATCCGAGTCCTTAGTGAGTCCAAGAGAGGAAGGGCTCTGTGGACATCTTCCTGAATCAAGGTGCCCTGGGGAGTTACTGTGCATTTCCCCTTCTCTAGGAAGAGAGCCAGCCTAGTTTCAGGTACCATCCTATATTCTTCCCCACAAGCCGGAACCCAAAGCTGCTTAAGTGTCCAGGTCTATTATTAACTGCAAGGACCCGCCTACTTCCCTGGGGCCATGCCTATCTGGCTCCCTTTAAGGCTGCAGGCTGGCCTCTTCACCTTATTTACACATCTTCCCAAAGACTGGTGTGATGGCTGTTCTTGGTTGTCAGCTTGACTACATTTGGAATTAACTAAAACCCCACAATGGAGAGGCACACTTGTGAGGGATTTCTGCTTAATTTGAAGTAGGGAGATCCACTTCTAATCTGGATCTTTGAGGCAGGAAGACACACCTCTAATCTGGACCACACCTTCTGCTGGAAGCCTAGATAAGGACAGGAAAGAAGGAAGCTTTGCTCTTGGCCTGTTTGCTCTCACCTGGCTAGCAAGTCCATACCTTTACTGGCATTGGAGCCTACTTCTTCGGGACTCTGGAATAGACTGAAGAGCAGNTGAGACATTCAGCCTCTCGGATTGAACAATGGCTGGATTTTTGGACCTTCTGTTCATAGGCGGCCATTGTTGGATTAGCTGGACCGCAGCCTGTAANTCATTCTACTAAATCNCCTTTCTGTATATAGAGATTCAGTCTGTAAGTCCTGTTCCTCTAGAGAACCCTGAGTAAGACAGCGGGCTTCCTGAAGCAGACGATGACTACAATGACTGCTCTCAAAGTCATCACTAACTTGAGAAGGGAATGTATTTATGAAGCCTAAGTCATTGCTGTGGAAGAGTCCTGGGCTCCTGCTACACGAGTGAGAAAGATTTCCCAACCGATCTGCCCTAGGTCCTATAGGTATTCCACAGGTAGTTTGCCACACAGCCCACCCAGTCTCTAGCTCCCAGCCCCCCTCGGCCCCCAAGGAAATTCTCCACAGCTCTGGTCCTGTGATTCTCACGCACCCTTTCTGTAAATGCTGCAAGAGAAAAGTTTCAGTTACTGCAGAAAGAGGAAGACGATCATGGTTAGTGAGATAGACGAGCAAGTGCTGGTGGAATGAGGAACTGTCAATGATGCCACCGCCTCCAACCTGAAAACACAACACGGCAGCTGACGGTCGTGAAGCCTTGGACAGGGTCAGACAGCCTGGAGGGGAAAGTTTTCATTTGGTGATCACAGCAGAAATGGCAACACCATAGGCCTTCTTCCCAGGAAAAGTGACTTGACGGGCACATCTGGGAAATATCCATGGGCACGGACATGAGTGACAGACCGTGCCCCATCCCTGCATCCCACCTCACCCCACACGCCACCTCATCCCACACCCCACCTCATCTCTCTTATACACATCTAGATGTGTATAAGAGACAGCCCCATCCCCACACCCCATCCCCACACCCCACCTCACCCCACACCCCATCCCCACACCACACCTCATCTCAGAACCCTATCTCACAGTAGCAGAAAGGGGATATCCCATTATCTGGAAGCAAGAACCTTGTGGTGTCAAGGTTAAAGATGGGACTTTCTGAATCTAAATAAGCCAGGCCCAGTGGTGTGAAGAACAGGACAGCCCCTGGGACAATACAGGGTCTCCAGAGGTCCCACTCTCTAAATAAGATCTGACTGCCATAGGGGGACTTTCCCTCAAGCCCACAGCTATGTGCTGACTGCTAACTAGCCCAGCTAGCCCCAGCTCCTGCTAGAAGGGGTGAGAAATGGAAAACAGGACACCTACAGCCACGATGAGGAAGTCCAGCCAGCACCAGGCATTGGTGAAGAACTTGACGAAGCCATAGGCTGTCCATTTGAGTAACATCTCCAGGATGAAGATGTAGGTGAAGACCTTGTCTGCATACTCCAGGATGGTACGGATGGTCTTCCTCTGCTCAATGTAGATGTCCTCGAAGGCCTGGAAGAGAGGCAGCAGCTGACTAACCAGCAGGACTGTGCCAGCATGGCAGCTCCTCACACAGCAAGCTGCCCGCCATCAGGTTCTCACTCCTCCACTCTGCTCCCCTCTTCCCCGCTTTGCTTATTTACAGTTTAGTTAGTGATGCTGGGGATTGAACCCAGGACCCTGTGTATGCAGGGCCACCACTGAGCTCCCAGGCCAGTGTTTCATAGAGAAAGAATTCCCATCCCATATAATCCAGCTCTTTAGATGTATAATTCAATGGCTTTTGGGATAAACAATCATCTTAGCACTTTATAACATTTTCATTATCCAGCAAGAGAACTTCCACATCTCCCAGGCGTCACCCTCCTGTCCCCATGTCCTGTTGGTCCTAGGTATACTAATCTGTGCTTTCTGGACATTTCATAGGAATGAGATGACCCAATACATGCTCTTTGTGCCTGACTGCTTCTTTTAAAAAAAGATTTATTTTTTTTTAATCGCGTGTCTATGTGTACGTGTGGGTGTTTGTGTATGGGTATGTGCGCACGAGTGCAGGTGCCCANGGAAGCTAGAGGTACTGGATCGCCTGCTACTGGAGTTGCGGGCAGTTGTGAACCATCTGATGTGGGTGGTAGGAACTGAACTCAGGTCCTCTGGAAGAGTGGTGTACACTCTTAACAGCTGAGCCGTCTCTTCAACCCCNATGTCTGGCTTCTGAACTAAGCACAGCGTTCTCAATCCCTCCACACTGTAGTATACATTCATTCTTTGTGGAGGAAAATGACTCTACGGTATGGACATACCACATTTTGTTTATGCATCAACAGTTGACGGATACTTGGGCTGTTTCTATTTTTAAGCTAGTACGAATAATTCTGCTTTGAGTATTTGTGTTTTTATGTGACAATATGTTTCCATTTCTTTCTTTTCTTNTCTTTCTTTCTCTCTCTTTTCAGTTTTGCAAGACAGGGTTTCTCTGTGTAACTCTGGCTGTCCTGGAACTAGCTCTGTAGCCCAGGCTGGCCTCAAACTCAGAGATCTGCCTGCCTCTGCCTCCTGAGTGCTGGGATTTGCACCACCGCTGCCCGGCCATATGATTAGAAGTATAATTTGCTGGTAACACCTTCATATTTTTGAGGAACCGACAACTGTTTTCCACAGTTGGCAAGCCATTTCACACTCACCAGAGGGGTATGAGTGTTCCAGTTACTCACAACCTTATCCACACTGTTTATCAGACCTGACAAGATCTTTTCTCCTTTTAGTTCCTTGATGCCACAGATATGGGTAGAGAGCCCCAGGGGTAGGACAGTCTTCGATGCAGAAAACCAAGGGGCTGTTTTCTTTCTATGGAACTCCCGAACAAAGTAGCCCCTTCTTTTGCACAGTGGTGGACTATATGGTTGTTGTGCAAAGGTGTGATGGTTAATTGTGACCCTGAGAGTAGTGAGGCACACCTCTAACTGTGTGGGTGAGTGCGAGCGGTTCCTGGGGGACCAAGAGGACGCTTTAATCCACTACGGTGTTACTGGGAGGTCACGGGAGGTCAATCCTGCTTGGTTGGATAAAGCAGCTTCTTGGAGGTTTGGGCAATGTGGTAGTTTGAAGGTAACTGGCCCCCATAATCTCACAGGGAGTGGCACTATTAGGAGATGTGGCTTTGTTGGAGTGGGTTTGGCCTTGTTGGAGGAAGNGTGTCACTGTGGGGGCGGGCTTTGNGGTTTCCTATGCTCATGATACTTGCCAGTGTCTCAGTTGACTTCTGGTTGCCTTCTGATTAAGATGTAGCCAGCACCAAGTCTGCCTGCACGCCGCCATGCTCCCTGTCATGATGATAATGGACTGAACCTCTGAAACTGTAAGCTGCCACCCCAATTAAATGTTTTCTTTGTAAGAGTTGCCATGGTCATGGTGTCTCTTCTCAGCAATANAATAACTAGGACAGGGATGTTATTTGGCCCTGACTCCTTCCTGCTTCCTGTTCCCCACGAGGTGAACCGTGTCCCCTCCACATGTTCCTGCTGTCATGGCATTCTGCCTCCCCAGTCTCAGGAACAAGGAGCCAAATGGCCACAAACTAAACCTGAAAAGAGGATCNGGAGNGAACTTTTCTGTTAAGTATTTTGTCACAGTGACATGGAAAGTACCTAACTCAGAAGGAAATGCCTGGAATAAGGGAAGCACCACNGAGGTGGAGAAAGTCCCNTGTGATGTTACGAGAAGCACCTGCTTTGAATAGTTCCTAAAGGAGAGACTCAGGTCCTCTACCCCCATCTTCCAGAATGGAGGGCTGGGGTGCAGCTCATGGGTAGTGTGATTAACTAGCATGCGCAGGGGCCTGGCATGGATCCCCAGCACAGGGGGGAAAAAGGAGGCACACAAACAACAGGTGTGCCACCTCACNTCATGAATGGGCAGGGGAGACGGAAGTCATGGGACCCGAGACCCTTCTCGTGGTCTTGGCACAAATGAATTCTCTTTATTTAATGAAAAAGAGCAACGGCTGCCCCTTAAGACAGAGCATTGTTAGGAATCTATTCTGTAAGTGAGGATGAGATGTCTGAGCGTGGTCTCCTGCCTCTGGGGGTCCTCCCTCTCGGGTTCACTGTAGCCATAGTCTAGGCTTCTCTTGGATGTTGTAGCTATGGCTTCCTTTCAGGCTGTCTTCCTTCCTTCCTTCCTTCCTTCCTTCCTTCCTTCCTTCCTTCCTTCCTTCCTCCCTCCCTCCCTCCCTCCCTCCCTCCCTTTTCTGTCTTTGAGACATGCTGGTGGCCATGTCAGAGGCGCCGCAGTCAGCAACGGAGCTTATGGAATACGGCCCACCAGAGAACAAAGCTTTGATGGGACCTCGGAGAGGCAAAGCCACAGAGGGATTGTCCCCAGAATGCCCCTCGCTTCTGCTGTGCTTCCTCCTGCTTGCTACTGCCGTGTTCCTGCTGTCTGTGACACAGTGTGATCATTATGTGAAAGGATCCCACTGTTATCTAGTAGAGTGTGATAATTTCACGGGAAAATCCCACTCCTCACTAGGCAATTTACTTGCAGATCATAATGAAGATAATTTTTATAAAAGAAATGATGCTTAGTTGAATCAATGATGTAACTGAACTTTCTTAGCCTGAAAGATAGGTGGCTAAAACGTTAGTGANGATGACTAGGGAAATGGTTTGTTATTTTGCCAACTGTTCCAATAAGAGATACAAAAAGGCCAAAGTAGGCTAGAAGTCACCTTCCCCTTTGTTAGATATGAGATTTGCAGAAGGTGGGAAATAAGAACAAGGAAGTTTCATGTATTACAGACCCATGGATTCTGCCTGTGGGAAACAGGCTGGTGATCAAAGAAAGCAATTATGTCCCTACACCCAAGGTTAGGTCTGANTTCCTCGGTCATGTAGCTTACAGAATTAATCGCAGGTTTTGGTATGCACNTTGAAAAAACAAAATTGTGAAAGGAAATTAAATGACCCTATTGTGTGTAAAGAAAAATTGATGGTTAGCTGACCATTTGTCCAAACTTTTTGTAGAGTAGAAATAAGATAGGAATCTGCTACACTGAAACTGCAAACAGCTGCCTGCCAGTACAAAAGGAACTCGTTGAAATATACTTGGCTTGCTTAAAACTGTTAATCAATTAGAAAAGAATCATTGCTTTGGGGTGAAGATGTTATTTATGGTGGGAAAATTAATACAAAAAATGAATAACTACTTGTGGGCTTCTAAGAAAAACATGTAACTTGTGATCATCATGTAATTTCTTCCTGTGTAAAGATTTTGATGTGTTTTTGGAAAATATGTAACTTGTGGTTGTGAGGTGATCTTCCCTGTGTAGAAATTTTTGTCTTAGGAGGTAATAAAAGGCNTAAGAGAGAAAGAAGAGAAATAGAAGGAGGGCAACAAGGCAAACAGGGTAGGAGAACAGAACAAGCAGTAGCAGGAAGAGAAAAACAAAACGAAGAATAAAGCTCTGCCCCTCAGGAAGTCTCCTGTGTGTGTAGGCATGCAGTTTCGCCCACGCCAAACCTCTCTGGTTTCTCTGACCTGCTGAGAGCTGGTTTTCTNGATAGGTCTCACTCTGTAGCCCTGACTAGTCTGGGACTCACTCTGTAGACCAGGCTTGCCCTGAACTCACAAAGATCTACCCGCCTTTGTTTCCTGNGTGGTGGGTTATTGTGTGGGCTACCAGGTAGGCATCTGTTAACTGCACAGGGTCTTAGCCCCGTACTGACCCAATATTTACTCTTTTGGTCCTCGGCAATGGATGAAAATTGCTGATGGCGAATAGTAAAGAGAGCACTAAACCTTTGGGTCACTGCTGCCTTACTCTGTGTGGAGACAGAAAGGGAGTGGAGGCTGCTGCGCCGTCTGTCACGTGAAGAATGACAATGATCAACACCATCCCTATTCTCCCACTGTAGTCTGGCAGAGGCCATGTGACTCTCACCCAGGAACCTCCACAGCACCTCAGGAAGCACAGCAGGAGTCACTGTTCCACAGGTGACCCAGGGTAGGTGGGACAGCCTGGCTCCCCATCTGGCAGGTCAGTGTCTATCTTGCCACCTTTTGGGCCTCCGGCTTTAACCCTGAAGGCCTCCTTCACAAACCTTCCTCTCGGCCCTCACTAGCCTCTCCCTCGGCCATGGTTACCACACACTATTGCCCTTCTCAGCTTCTTGTCTTTTATCTGGCAAACCAATGAAACTGCTCAAATTATTGAGCCTTTCACACTGATTTTGAGATCTTCNCCTTTCTCTTTTAATTCCAGATTAAGCGTTAACTTCACACCTACATGAACGTGCCCACCTTCTGTAAAAACATTTCAAGGGGGCTTCTGAGATGGTTCACCAGGTAAAGGTGCTTGCCACCAAGCCTGATGACCTGAGTTCAATCTTGGGGACCCATGGGTGGAAGGAGAGAGCTTACTCTTGTTGTCCTCTGACCTCCACATATATGCTGTGGCGTTTCTCCACAAATAAACTCTTAAAAATTTAAGAAATTAAAACCTTTCAAAATCCTGTATTTTTCACAAATGAAAAGGAACCTGTATAGATCTTTAGCCCCCCCTGACCTCAGATCCACTCAGCCCCAGCTGGCTCCCTCACAGCAGTCTCTGTCCAAGGGTCCTCTGTGGCAAGCCAGGGAAATAAGAGAGCAAATGCCAAGATGATGAGCATCATGAGGGAGGAATCTGTGCTCAGTCCTGCAGGCTACCTGCTGCTGCTGAGCACTGAGGACACAGCAGAACTGGATTTCTGAGCATGCGCTACTGTCACGGGTTTTCAAGGGCGTGGGTGGAGCAGGACTGCATCCCTCCTACCCTGGGCAACAGAAATGAAGAATACACAGTTGAGAGGGATGCTCATTTCAGGAGGCTGTCTAGGGCAGGGCAGGGCAGTGACAGGTGTGTCTTCATCCCCATGCAAAGAGCACCNTAGGCTTCGCAGGGGACACGCTAAGTCTTAAGATCAGAACGTGAAGAAGGGTGACTCCATTCTCAGAGGCTCAAAGCACTTTAGCAGACTCCTATTAGGACCCAGCCAATCGGTCCTGTCAAAGACACTGGGCAGGAACCACGCCCTGCCTCTTCCCGCTGCATCTTTGTGCCCGTCCCCTACCAGCCGCTGTTCTCCCCTGAACCTCACCAGGGCTCCACTGCTGAGCAGGATCATGAAGATGATGAAGGTCTCGAACCAATTGTGCTCCACGATGAGGAAGCAGGTTTTCCGAAGGATCCACCAGGACTTGCCCAGACCTTCCTCAATNTTGACCTGGCAGCACTTGAACCGCTGGACACAACCTGGCACCAACGGGAGAGTCAGGTCAGACTGGACGCCCCTGCGGCCCGACTTGTCCCTTTCCAGGCTCCCACTACACAGCAGGGAGGGACAGCTCAACACAGCAGGACAGCTAAGGCTACGCTGAAAAGTGACAGGGCAAGGCCTCTGGAATCAGGAAGATCCCTACAAGGAAGTAGTGAGAGGGCAGGAGGAGAGTGGTCAGGAGGCAGGCACACTGTCCAGCAGAGACCTTTCTAGTGGCATTCTGGGGGCTGGTGCCAAGAGAAGACAGGCCAGACAAACTAGAGACTAGAAACTTGTGTGTCAGAACCNAGTGAGGGAAAAGATATAAAACTCCTTCATCAAAATGGTGGCCAGCTCTAGTGCCCCCAAGCCCTGCACAGATGTAACTGAACAGCCTGCAGGGTTCATGCCAGCCCATTCCTGTCCCCTCTTCACCCTCTGTGAAGCAGGCATCCGGATCCAAGTATTCCTCGGGCTGCTCCACAGGGACTTCTTCCACTTCGGGCTTGATATCAATGGTGCTTCCCTCAGAGGAGCTGGTATCATCCAGTTTCTAGACACAAAGGAANAGGAGTGGTCAAGAAGTTGCACAGGAACACATGCCCTGATCCACACCTCGTCTGCTAGGGGCCACGTACAGACAGGCACTGGCCACAGGGCGCTGTGTGGGTCTCTGGCTATGGGTCAAGTGGATGAAGGGCAGGAACCAACTAAAGGGTTTACTCCAGCCTTAGACCCAAGTGCTCCAGAAGCCATGCAACTAACTCAGGCTTAGCCCAGGAAGCCATGACTCTGGGGCACTGGGCTGGCGCCNTGCTGGTCCTCACATACAATAGGGATGGTTTTCTNGGTTGGGACCTTACATCTTTGCTGCCTTCAGGGTCTGACTCGCTGCTCACATCCTCGGTGTTGAGGTTCTCAAAATCAGACTCGCCCACGGCAATGGGCACCCGAACAGTCAAGTTTGGGTTGTTGATGAAGGACATATGGTCCTCATCAATGATGTACTTCTCCACGCTGCTACCGATGCCGCTGGTTGTACCATTGCCGTTCTTCTGGAAGTCGCCGTTCCGGTGGATATCCACCCCAGTGTGGTTGGCGATGCAGTTGGCCTTCTTTTCGTACAGTTCATCCAGAGGTTTTACCTCATCTGCCTCCCGTTGCTTAAAGTGAGCCTGCATGAAGGCATGCACCTTCACTTTGGTCCAAGCCACGCCCTTCTTGATTCGGATGACGGAGATCTGCAGGTTGTTCATCTCCCCATCGTCATCTGTGGCTGCCAAGTTGTCTGCACTGAAGGAGCTCAGAAGCAAGGCCAGGAACAGGTTCAGCACCTACACCCATGGCGTCAGAAAAAGGAGTAATGGAGTGAGAAGTTATCCATTCCACTCAGGGTTACAAATCGGAAGCCAACAGTGCCACACTGACTGCAGAGTGTGTGTTGTGCTCTGTTTGGCTCCTATCATGNTTCATTTTGTTTATTTATTTGTGCTATGGATGAATGCACGGCCTTGCGCATGCGGGGCAAGCACTCTACTAGTATGCTGTGTCCAGAATTTCCACATGGGATTTTAAATGTTCACATCATCAGGTGGGGATTTCCTTTGGTTTTAATATAAGGTGTTTTTGTACTTTCCTCAGCTCTTTTATACTTTTATATTTGTATATATACGCCCCCAATATATTTCCCTTTTTTTGCCTTTAAATGAATAAACCTGTATGATTAGGATGCAGGTAGCTTTTAGGTCACACTTCTAGCAATACTGGATAAACTAGAGAAATGCAAAGTCACAGCCCAGAGATACTGTGAAGAAAGCTGCAGATATAGAACTATGTGAAGAAACAAATATAAAGAAGGCAGGCACTGGAGGACCAGGATGGAGAGAAAGGTGGTGGGATGTCAGGGACTGCAGAAGCATCTCGATAACCATTTTTATTACGGGAGAGCCAGGGCTGGTTCCAAGGAATGTGCCCACTGCAGGCAATCTTCTTACGGAAGAAAGGGGAGAAACTATCGTCTGAGTTGATAGGGATGTGTGAACTGTTTTCCTACTGCAGCGTGCACAAGTCACCCAGTGAATGTGGGGCAACGTCTGTGGACATTTTTTTGTCACTGAAATTAGGAGACGCTATTAGCAGTGGGTAGAGACCTGGACAGTGATAAGTTCAACAGTGCAACAGGCCCACGGCGAAGTAGACAGCCTGAGATTTCAACAGTGCCAAGGTGGACAAATGCTGATTTTTCTAGAAAAAGGAAACTTTTTGTAGTTGGAAGGACAGGCAGACAAAAACCCTGAAGTCTATCAGCTATGTGACCTTGGAGAAGGGTGTGTGGGGTCACTTAACCTTACTCTGTTTTCTTTTCTCAATCATGACCAAGGGTTACCAGGTTACGGTGTGTCATGACTNGGTAGGCACTCCNACAATAAACAGTCTTTTCTTCATTCACCTTAAAGCAGATCTGGGCCAGGAAAGAGTTCAACAGAGAAGGAAGGAGGTAAAGAAGCNAGGCAGCCTGGGGCAAAGAACAACAAAAGGTCCAAATTGGTACTAACCACCAAGTTCCCGATGACCATGACCATCATAAAGACGATGAGGCACATGGCCTGGCCGGCNACTTCCATGCAGTCCCACATGGTCTCGATCCACTCCCCGCACAGCACTCGGAAGACGATGAGGAAGGAGTGGAAGAAGTCATGCATGTGCCAGCGTGGCAGCTCGCAGTCCTGGTTGATCTTGCAGACACACTCTTTGTAGCTCTTCCCGAAGAGCTGCATCCCCACCACGGCGAAGATGAAGACGATGATGGCTAGCACCAGGGTCAGGTTGCCCAGGGCCCCAACGGAGTTCCCAATGATCTTGATCAGCATGTTCAGGGTGGGCCAGGACTTGGCCAATTTGAAGACTCGGAGCTAAGGGGAAAAAAAAAATGAAATGGTAAACCACTGTTTCACAACATTGCTGAAGTAAAAACATGTACAATTAGGAAGGTTGGCTTAAATTTATTTATCACCCTTAGGAAATTCTCAGAACTTTCTAATCATCTCTCAGACTAAAAGATTAAATTGAGTTATGGATAAAAGAACATTGGTTAATTTCATAAATTAAATGAAAAGTTTAAGGCTGGGACCCAAAGACCTTTCTCTGGATCTCTATGTTGTTCTGAGTGAGTCCTTTCTGATTGGATTCCTGTGTTCTCAGGAAGAGAAACCAGCAAAGAGTACACAATCTGTAGGGAACCGTAGGGACAGTGAAATAACACATCTGTTACCCTAAAAACAGGCATTGGGGAACCCTAAGGATTTCCTTTGGCTTGCTGACAACTAACCAACAGCTGATAGAAGAGTGTGAGACATTCAGAATAATTGGGGGGACTTACAACTCCCAAGTGGAGGCAGAGCACATGTGGCAAACATCTGTGGAAGGGGCAACCACTGTTACTCATTCAGAAAACTAAGTGTTGGTGCCTGTCAATCGTAAGTGTTTATACTCTGTAGTAATTACAAGGTCCTGGCAAACAGGCTGAGAATTATGGTGCAGGAAGCCATGGTATGTTGGCCAAGGGGATAACAATAATATCAGTGTTCGATGTCACTCCTTACAANACACAGACCTTTTGGTTGATGTCAGTAGCAGTCATTTGTGCCAACTGGAACCGTGGGATTCCCCCATGTGCCATTCTGGACCACTCATATTGTTTTCCCTGCCTGGCTTCTAATTTATTCAAAATATTAGTCTTCAGGCTTTTCTATCACTCAGTCCTTTCTCTCATAATTGAGATAAGACTATTTTTTAAAAAGTCAACTATGGGGGGCTGGAGAGATGGCTCAGGNGTTGAAAGCACTGACTGCTCTCCCAGAGGACCCAAGGTCAATTCCCAGCACCCATGTGGTGGCTCACAACTACCTGTAATTCTAGTTCAAAGGGATCTAGTGCCCTCTTCTGGTCTCCTCAGATACTGCATGTGGGTCACAGACATGCANGTAAAATACCCATACACATAAAGTAAAAATAAATAAATCTCAAAAAAATTAAATCCACTGTGGGCTGGACCCTAACCAGTCATTCCAGCAAGGTGCCATGTGTGCAAACTCCATCCTACAAGCGCTACTCCAGCCCAGCTCTTGGGTAAGTTGACTATCTCAGTGAGAATTGTGCTTAGGGACTGTCCTGACTCAAGGCAGGGACACAAGAAACTGCAAGGCCACTCAGATTCTCCAGGGTGTCACTCACACCTGTGTTTATGGTTGCTCTCTGCAGATCTCATTAACGTTTTCAGAATCACTTAGCAATTTAAACATTTCCTTATACAAATACGTGAATATAAATGACATTAATCACCAATAGCATGGAAAATTAAGCCAATGTTCAACCATAATGTCAATGTAATTTAATAAAACACTATTTCCTTTTTAATTTCTGGAAGATGTTACCATACAGAAGAAATGAAGAGAACCATCTTTAAACACATAGGTTCTCTCCACTTCGGGGGTGATACTCAGAGAAACAATGCAATAGCCAACCAAATGATCTCAGAAAGCCCCAAGANTCCTTCCTCTTCTGAATTAACCGTATTTCCTAAGGAATCTCTAAAACTTAATTTCTTTAGCTGATTGATTTCAAAACCTAACTTTTACACCTTGTTGTATCTAGCAGAAAAGTTTTCAAGATTTTAGTGGAGAAGCCAACTAAGTGGCCAGCTGCACNGGGGCAGAGGACACTTCAGGGGACAGCCTACATTGGCTATACAAAGTGATTTCTAGTAGTTAGCCGTAAGACAGGNAATGTGCAAAGAAACTGGAGAAGTTTGGATTACCAATCGGAAAGATCGCAGCACTGACAGCCCCTCCACGTCCGCGAGGCCCAGCTCCATTAAACTGAGGGAGACAATAAATCCGTCAAAAATGTTCCAGCCTTCTTGGAAATAATAGTATGGATCCATGGCTATGAGCTTCAGAAACATTTCTGCCGTGAAAATACCAGTGAATACCTGAGGAAGGGGAGGAAGGCGGTAAGGGGGGAGCACCAGAAGGAGCACCTTATCATCTCTTTCAATAGGATATCCCCAGGAATCAAAAGCCAGCCTTGGCCTCTACACTCCGGACATCAACACCTGGACAGCCCAGGAGCACCCACATTGATACAGGGCAGTCTCTTTCTGTTGGAACGAAGTTTTCAGTCCCAGGGTTTCCATCTCGGTCACCAGAGCCACTCAGTTCATATCGTGTAGCATGTGGTCAGGATATACACTGAGCAGTATGAACAGGATACAAGGCTACCCCCTTCTAGCAGGCATTTGGTGATCTAATTTTATGGGGGAAGCAATTACAATCAGCAACAATGTATCNACATTTCAAAGTAGCTAGAGAGGACTCTGGAAGTTATTACAAAGGAAGATAAACGTTGGAGGTGAGGGATTTGTAAACTGCCCTGAACTGATCATTGTACAATGTGTACTGTATCGAAATGACAACTGCACCCTGTAAACACACACAACTATGTATCAATTAAAAGAAAAAAAAAGAAAACCTCTTTTAGTGTTTAGGTTCACAATACACCCTATTATTTATGATGTGCTATTGTATCTTACCAAACCTAGTCATATGCTGCAGTTTAAGTGATAAAAGCAATCATATGTTGTCTAAAGTGTATAAAACCAGAAAAAGTCCATACTATCCCTACTTTGCTTACAGTCACCATTTTATATGCTCTCTTTCTGGGTTTTTTAATGCATATATGTTACAATACCTAATTTTCCCAGCTGTCGTGACTCCATTCTGCTGTTGTATCATCTTCCCGATCCATTTATTGCCTGTTACTGTTCCACTGGATGGAACATTCCCCAAGGAATTTCCGCACTGTTGGGCACTTCGGTGCCTCCTCTTACCTTTCCAGTATGATATCCAATTAATTTGTAGCATACTGTATGGAAGAACTACTCCCTTCTCCCCCATTTCTTATGCCCTGCTCTCCTGCCTGACACAACACTTTGTATTGTCCGGGGCTGTCCTTATCCCACAGGCCTTAGAAAACGCTGGAAAAATGTCAAATTACAGGACAGAGGCCTGTGGCAAGGNTAATACCTTAGGGCNGGTTACCACATACGACCCTTACTGATTATCACATTTTTACAGAGAACTTTTTATGCAACAATAGGCTTGACGCCATAGTAATCCATGGGGAGGGGCCTCAGGCCAGCTGCTGGGGCAAAGCAGGGCAGCAGGGACCTCTGCAGAGGTGCTTCCCTGCATGAGAAGTCAGTTCTCAAGAAGGAANGAGACAGTCATGCAGATGAACGGCATCAGCTTTGGAGACAGGGAGAGGATTCCTTCCACTATGGAGGACCAGTCCCGGGAGGGCTACTAGAGGTGGGCTGAGATCTGCCTGGGATAGCTACACTACACTGGCACCAAGGTCCGAGTGGGATGGGAAGGTACCCACACCGAACCGGACGGTGAAGCGGGGCTGAGAGTGAGAACTTACGCAGGGTAAAGAGCATCTCAATGAGGAGGACAGAGGAGTAGGGGAGAGCTCCCCACAGCAAAGGCCAGTGCCCTCAAAGAGAAGTGGCCCAATCTGAGAGAAAAGGAAGCGAGGATGTGGTTTGGTTTGAGCCGGGTGGAAGTGAGCACGTGGGAGCGTTACACAGATAGGTGGCACAGTCTAAGCAGGATGAAGAGAGCTTCCATTCTAGAGAAAGCCTGTGGTGGGCAAGAAGTATGTCTAGGATTGCATGGTTCTTCACGAGTCAAGTAGGGCACACAAAATAAAGGTGTAGGGTGGCCTGTGCGGCTGTCAGTCTTGGAAGGATGAAGGACTTTCCAAACGGAGAGCAATGGTCCAGATGCTGAAGGGGTGGAAGTACCACCTGCGTGTGCTGAAGGCACCCAGCAGAGGGTACTGGAACTGAACCTGCGTGTCTACATCCTGGGAGGCAACGCTGGCTTTATGATAACATAAGTCTATCACAGGGACTGCTAACTGG
>LZPO01017293.1:484227-494591 GCA_001675575.1 Neotoma lepida | reverse complement strand
TGTGTGTGTGTGTGTGTGTGTGTGTATGCTCTTATGGACAGTGTGTGCAGTTGAGGCCAGAGGTGAACGTAGGATTCCATCTACTCAGTTTTTTGAGACAGGGTCTCTCACTAGCCTGGAACTCACCAAGTAGGCTAGGCTGGCTTGTCAGGGATCCCTGGGATCTACCTGTCTCTGCCTCTTCAGGGTTAGTATTACAAACGTGAGCCATCATGTTTGGCTTTCTATGTGGGTTCTGGGAATAAATTCAGGTCCTCGTGTTTGTGTGGCAAGCACTTTATTTGACAGAATTCTCTCCCTAGTTCCCTATATTTTCTTTTTAATTACAAATAATACTCTATAGCCATAGTGAATCCATGACGGGTATCCTAATGTTTGCCTCAACCAAAAAGTGGCTGTGTTTGGGGGGTTAGTCCCGTTGTAGAGCACCTGTGCTCAGGATGCAAAAAATCTCTGTGCTCAGTCCCCAGCACCAAGTCAGTAACAAACCAGTCTGTGCTGATTGGAGCACTAACTACTCATCTCCGTCTTCCTGCACTAACTACTTATCTCTGTCTTCCTGCACTAACTACTCATCTCTGTCTTCCTGCACTAACTACTCATCTCTGTCTTCCTGAACTAACTACTCATCTTGTCTTCCTGCACTAACTACTCATATCTATCTTCCTGCACTAACTACTCATCTCTGTCTTCCTGCACTAACTACTCCTCCCTGTCTTCCTGCACTAACTACTCATCTCCGTCTTCCCGCACTAACTATTCATCTTCGTCTTCCTGCACTAACTGTTCATCTCTGTCTCCCCAGTCATTGTAGACTGTTTAGTCAATAAAACAGCAATTGCAGTGGCAATCAACTGGAGCTCAGCACTGACATCTGGAAGAAGGCCACTGCGCAGAGCCACCCACCTGGGCCTCTTCCTGCTGCTTCTTGAGCTGCTCCAACATTGCTTTGAACTCAGCTTCTTTTTGCTCAGCCTCTTCCAATGTGGCCTGGTTCTGCTCTTCATAAGCCATGGCCACCACAGCCAAGATCAAGTTCACCAAGTAGAAAGAACCCACAAAGATGACCAGGACAAAGAAGATCATGTATGTTTTCCCAGCTGCTCGTAAGGTCTGAAAGACAAAGGCCATCTTCCCAGTTATTTCCATTGAATGAAAGGATGAAAACACATTGTGAGCCCAGCCCCTCAGCAGGGACCACTGCTGGCTGGGTAGGTCAGAGCTTCCTTGCATGGTACTTTGCACCCATCCCATAGCCCAGTGGTCAAATGCCTTCCTAACACTTAACCCTCACTTCCACTGTGGAGAAAATATCCCCTGCATTTTGCTTTCATAGAAAAATATTCTTTCTACCTATCTGTCTGTCGGTCTGTCTATCTATTTTAGACAAGGTCTCACAATGTAGCCCTGGTTGGTATAGAACTTGCCATGTAAAGCAGACTGGCTTCAAACTCCCAGTGATCCTCCTGCCCTTGTCTCCTGACTGCCAGGACTACAGACTTATATCACAGGCCTAGCTCATCTTTATTCTTCCAGTTAGCAAGGGACTGAATGGAATTTGGTGTCTATGATGCCCAACAGTATGAACTGACTTTGGGATTGGAACTAGAAGCCTCTCTTAAAGAGGTTCCTTTTTGCAAGGAGAGATTTATGTTTTATTCTCTAACTAACCAGCATCATCAAATACCATAGTCAAAGAGAAAACAATGGATTGTCATGGGATCATCAGCAACACCAATTTCCTCATGATGACTTGTGAAATTACAAGACACTTGACGTCATCAGCGTGGCCCAACAGGATGGGGACCACCCTTATTCTCACTCACACTACATATTCAGACAAGTCCAAAATTACAGCTCTAAGTCATACTTCAAGATNTCATGGATAGAAATCCCATCATTTTAATACTGGAAGGGACCTTTCACAAATGAGAGCGTTGGCTATTTCTTAGATGCTCTGACACTGAAACCCCACCAGACACGCCNCAGAGAGTGAAGTGGGAGGAAACAGCAGGCTGCAAACCTCCAGGCCGGCCTGAGGCCGTCAAGGTATAAGCTATAGTGGACCATGACTAAACATTCCAGAAACAGGGCTGAGAGCTGGGTGGATTCACCCATCCTGCTGTGTGGGAAATGCCATTCTCAGATCCTATTTAATGTCTTCACTATAGGACTGTCACACAGACGTCCCCAACTCATCATCTCCTCATACGGACTACATCATTAAGGAAAAGGGGGTATTACTTACCAACTGGTATAAATTCTCCCAATAGTCCTGGGTCATAAGGCGAAATAATGCCAAGAAGGCCCAGCTGAAAGTATCAAAGCTTGTGTAACCATAGTTGGGGTTCCTTCCTGCTTTCATACACTGGTATCCCTCTGGGCATTGCCTGAAGAAAGAAAGGGGTGTACACTGGGATGGGAACACAGCCCCGCGGAAGAGTACTTACCTAGTAACTTCAAGTCCCTCAATTTTATTCCCGGCAAAACACACACACACACACACACACACACACGTGTATAGCCACACGTACATGTGCACACGCATGCACACATGCACACACACAGAATGAGAGAGAAAGGAAGTTTAGGAATTTTCAAAATAATCCTACCAAGTCTTTAATCAAGAGATAACAGATTACACAAACCCATCTATTCCAGGCCCTTGAAGATAGAAATAGCCACCTTTAGAGCCAGGACAACAAAACTGGAAGAAAAATAAGGAGAGAGAGAGGAGGGGAGGGAGAGAGGGAGAGAGAAGGAGAGAAAGAGAGAGAAGAAGAAGGAGGAAGAGGACGAGGAGAAAGAAAGGGAAGAAAATAACAGCTAGTCAATGTCTGGGGAAGGCTTAGAATCCGAGTGACCCGGCAGTCTTCAAGATGCTGAGATCTGTGCACACCTAGTTGCCAGAAGCTCAGTGGGTGGAGCCCATGGATATGCACTTTAGAGATAGGCCAGATGGCTGCATGTGTGCCAAGCATAAGAACCACTGCCTTATGATATCACAGATCCATATCAATGTATAATTTCAATCAAATTCTTAATTGATTAATTACTAACTCATATTAGCTACTACAGTCAATGACAAATACTTAGAAGTTAAGTTCTTCTTGGTTGTCTGCTCTTTTAACACTTGCTGTGCTGACCTAAGTTATGGGGATGTCAATGATGTCAATTATATGATTCCTTCTGCTTTTGGACTCACCTGATGTCTCTTTTCATGTAATTTCTAGTATCTACTTCAATAGAGAACTTAACATGACCTCTGGTTGTCTGGGTCATATTAAAACAGCAGATCCTAGGGACCAGTGTACTGAGTGAGCCGTCACCACCCTACATGTGTTTACAGATAGTTGTATGGATAGTATTTAACAGGCCCCTTACAGTAACCCTGTGAGGAAGACAGCATAGCTTATTAGATCTACTTCATGGAGGAGGAAACTAAGACTTGAATAGGTTNGATGGCTCGGCAACATTCTTAGAGCTCAAAGCAGCTCAAACAGGAGCTAATCCTAAATTGGTATCTATCCCTTTCCCCATAGCGTCAGATCTAGTGTACTTTGGGTTGTCCCTGGATGTTGAACTCTCACCAAGACAGTGTCCTTGTTCTTTACTGTATAGGAACTGTGTTGGGTCCCCAAGAGGCAGGCAAGCGATTTGGTGCTACAGAGTTTCCCTTATCTTTCCACATCTTTGACTGTAGTTTGAGATTACTGGTGCATTCACCTTCTAGTGAATGTCAACTCTGAGTGGTCAAATATGAAACAGAAAGAAAATCTGANTCAGCCGATAGGTCAGACCCATGTGTAGGACCCAGTATGAGAGTGCAAAGAAAGTGATGCTCTTGCTCATTTAGACCCNACTCATACTAGGCACATTAAGGAAGAACAACATCAGGTGAGCTACTTACCCAGCATCGGAACTGTTCCCACAGAGCAAGGGCTCTAGCATGCCAGGAACCGTGTAAAAGTTTGCTAGAAAAGTTGGAAGAGGCAGGAAATGAATAGGCAGATTTCAGTGAATGAGAGAATAAGGTTACACGGTCCCTAGCCTGCCAGCAGGAGCAGCTATTGATTTTAGCTCATATAAATCTTCCCCAGCAGCAGAAAGCTGATGAGAATCCCTCCCATTAGAGATCTCCTGTATATGTCTATAGCTAAGAGCTACCCTAAAAGCCCTCGAGGTGATGCTGCATTCACAGACACTTGACTCCCTGGTATTTCAGCTCTGCATGCCGGGTTCTGCAACCTGGATTAAAGGGTCTAAAGCAGTGGTTCTCAATCTTCCTGATGCTGCAACCCTTTAATACAGTTCCTCATGTTGTGGTGACCCCCAACCATAAAATTATTTCGTTGCTACTTCATAACTGGAATTTTTGCTACTGCTATGAATCCTAACGTAAATATCTGATAAGCAGGATATGGCCCCGGGCGGGACAGAAACTTCCATCCACAGATACATAACCCCCAAATGGGTCTCGACCCACAGGTTGAGAACCACTGGTCTAAAGTAAGTTTCTGAGATCTTCATCCCTTTATGTAACTTCACCCTTTTATCCTTGTAATATTTTTATCAAGATGTTCTAAAATTCCACACTAGACATAAGTTGCCATGTCCTACTTTAAATCAGAAGGCACTGCCCCTGAGATCTCCTTTGCAACACTTTCTTGAGGCTACTTAATTGATTTTATTTCTCTTGTGTGACTAGTGGTGATACTGCTTTTTTTGTTGTTGTTAATAGAACTATCGTTACACCAAATTCTCCTTAATGCAAGACCCCACAGTGCTTTGATTCCTCAAATGAAGTTATTCAAACTCCTTAACTGTAGTAAGATCAAATGGTGTCTCAGAGATCACCTGACTCCCTAGACAAGACTGACTGCAAAGCTCTTGCTGGCATTAAAGAGCTTTGGTTCACAAGCATAGTCTAGACTGAACACGTAACTGTTTCAGGTGACCCAGCAATGGAAAGCAGCTTACTGAGCATCTAGGCATGACTTCCAAAGCAGAAGTTCAGGGGTGCGTGTGAAGACAGTTTAAACATTCACTTGGTTTCCAAGGACTGAAGCTTAGTCAGGCGTAGTGGTGCACACCAGTACTTGGGAGGCAGAGGCAGGAAGATCTCTGTGAGTTCAAGGACAGTCTGGTCTACATAGTGAGCTCCAGGACAGCCAGGGCTACATAGTGAGACTCTGTTTCAAAATAATAATAATAATAATAATAATAATAATAATAATAATAATAATAATAAAGGCCTTGAGAGCTTCTGCACAGTCTGCCTTGGAGAAAGGGGAATGGCTTCCCAGGCCGAGTCTGGCTGAGCCTTTCTGGGCCGGGCCACTTTGTGTAGCTCGGCAGTGGCCCCTGACAAGTAACCTTGAGTCAAGCTTCCCTCTTGCGGCGGAGGGGACACCTACTTTTATTGTTGATATACTCTTCCCAGTCAAAGCCTCTGGTGCCATTTTCAAGGTAGCTCTCATTGAAGTTGATGGGCCACACCACACACTTGTTTCGAAGGTTTCCCATGAACAGCTGCAGGCCAATCAGGGCGAAGACACTCAAGCAGAACACGGTCAGGATCATCACATCNGACAGCTTCTTCACAGACTGAATGAGGGCACCCACGATTGTCTTCAGGCCTGAAGAGACAGAGCCCCCCCAAACAGAGTCAACTCAAGTCCCTCCTACTTTCCCTAGCCCTCCCTCCAATTAGTCCTACCTCCAACTCTCCCACAGTATCCCCTCTTGAAATACGGCCACTGCGTCTTTACACACAGACTAAGAATGAGTAGGTAGAATCATCAGTTTCCAGAAGTATGCATTTCTATGTCAACAATCCTTTTCAAAAGAATTAAACGAAGCTGCTTCTGTTAGCATGTGGCTCCTTCCTCCCTGGACGTTCTTCCCTCTCCCCGGGCCTCCACACGTGCTGGTCTCTCCTCCCAGAAGCTCCATCCCGCTCTTGCCTTCCCCACCTAACTCCCCCTTCCCCTTCTGGTCTCAGGGAAAGCACTGCCCCAAGAAGCCCTCCCTGTCTCCCCAGCTCGTCTCCCTCTCCTGCCATTGCTATTGCATTAGCAGAGCCTTCCAGTCTCCCCTGCAGCATCTGTCGTGGTTATAACTCATTTTCTGTCTGTCTCGTCCACAGTCCTATCTGCAGCGTCTAACTCACAATAAATATGTGTTGAATAAACAAATAAAAAGGGATCAGGGATTAAGGAGGCTTCCAAGTTGGAAAGGGACCCACTGGATAGTTTATAAGCCAGTGAGAAGCAAGAAGGTACGATATCTTTTCCGAAGAGCTCTGGAAAGGCCAATGTTTTGAAAAGATTAAGTGTTATCAATACAGTATTTGCATTTTGCCTTTCTATATAAAAGTACACGTCCTGCTTGCTATAGTAATCCTTCTTGTGTCCTACATTAAAAACAAAGCACTCATTATCATGTAAGCCTTTATTTTATTTTTGCTGTTGGTGCTGGGAATTGAATTCAACGTTGTGAGCCTACCGGGCACATGCCTCCCGAGGAGGTATGTTATACCAGTCCCAATCTGAGGTTTAAAATTCGAGACGATGGGCTCAAATTTAAACTTAAAGACGGTCACTTCCACATTGCCTAAGGAGGCATCAGTGATGGGAGACACATAAAAATATAATTATAGGTTTACGGTGCTCGAGCCAAAAACAATCTTATGTGTGGCAATCCTCAGCATGCCCCACAGCAGGCGGTCATAGGACATGGCCCACAGAACACGAACACTCCTGCANTGTACAAGATGAGCAAGAGGAGACTCTGAGCCTCGACACACAGGCCTTGATCAACTTCTGATGGCAAGAAAACGAATGTCCCTGGCATTCCAGGGACAGCTGATGTGAGCTTTGCTAGCCCTGGTTGGACGGATCATCACTAGTCCTAATCAAGGTGTGCCACTTACACATGTCATCTGAGCACTACAACTAACCCTCTGGGCTCTCAGCATCTTACCTTTAAAAGGATAATTAGAATGAGGCTGTGCTAGATGTCAGAGCATTTGACCAGCACAGGGAAGGTCCTGGTTTTCCATCCCCAAAGCCACCAGGAATAAATGAATAAATAAAGAGACAGCCGCAGCTGACTACCAGACTGCTGTGAGGACAGAGCACATTTCATACTTAGCAGAGGAGCTGGCGCACGGTGAAGGAGGTTAATTATTATTCTCTGATCCTCAATGTATTCATCTATGAAGACGTGCGATACCAATTTCATTAAGTTGTCATGACATTTAAGTAAAATAACAAATATAAAAAAATATCTAATGCAGGACATGACACAGATCGTGTGTCACGTGTCATTATTTTTCTATCTAGTGCCCCCTGGAAGGCGCTTGGCTGGGAAAATGTCCCTGTTCAGGGCTAACCCCAGGTGATGATGATCTAGTGGGTGTTTGGACATGCTTTTTGGACCCCTGTATTTTGCAAGTGACTATCTAAAATGCTTAGAGTTAAGCTCAACAGAATGAGCTTCTTCCTGAGTCCAATAGTAGCAATGGACGTTGTGTCTAGTCTAAAATCTGGCACGAAACAGGCAGTTTAATAAATTTTTACTCCAAGAGTAAATAATAGAGAAATTTTTTTCTTACAGATAAAAAGAAAGGCATCTAAGGGGGGAAGTGTGCAGAGGCCTGGGCCTTCTTACAGTACGGCTTTCCCTAGAGGCTACAGAAGCAAGGGGAAGAGAGCTTGCCTGGATTCCAGAGACACGGTTTTCTACTCAGAATCTTTATCCCACAGGGCTGTGCAGAAGAGGAGTCNTCAGGGCACTGAGAAGGTCAGTCACTATTATAACCCACCATGGTTATGACAGGTCATGAACTTAAGCTCACTTCTCAGAGCCTCAGTTCTTTCCAAAGGGATGTGCACGGCAGAAGGCAGTGAAGGAGAGAAGCTGATGAATCTTCTCTCAGTCTTTAAAGACAGGGCAGAGATTCAACAAATGAGATGTCAATGACCTTTGATGCCTGTGATCGCACAGCTAGGCACACCAAGTAGAAGGCAGTTATCAAGAAGTGTCCCAGAGTTATGCAACTGAGTTCTGAACCACTTCTGAAAATGCAAATTCCTTATTATATTTTGACTGGGTTGGGGTAGGCCTACATTGGGCCAATAATTCAAGTTCAGGCATCCAAGCTATTGAAGAGTGATTCAGATAGGACAGTTTGGTGGATCACTGAAAAAATGGCTGCTGTGTTTCTTCACCTAGGCTTTTTAATAAAGATCTTGTACAGCTACTTCTTTTAAAGGCACCAGACAAGCGTCTAGCTGGACACTGGATGATCATCTAATGCCCTTGGCATTACTATTTTAACTGAACCACAAAGAGCGCTGTTACTTACAATATCAAGAAGAACTTAACATACAAAACAAAAGGGCTTGTTATAAATAAAATGAATCCATCAATAAATCATATAATTTCACCATGAGTCTGACCTGATTTTTCCAGGGTGGGAAATCTTTGGGTGTTCCAAGTCTGTATAACAAGAAATTCTAGGCCATGAGCTCTAACTGTCCTTGTCCCTGAGTGTGTGCTGTTAGTAGCTTTGTTTGTACAGGTGATTCTCTCTTGGCACTTACGGATATCAGGGTGGACATCTCACCTAAATCCAGACCCTTCCCTATAAGGATCATCTGACCACGTGGCAGAAATATTAGCATATAAAACTGAGAACNAGGCAGCAGCCATACTGTGTCATTTTAAGATGTGCTTGGCAGAGTAAAGGAATTTGTATTTGAAGAAAGAAAAGAAACAGACATGTGGAGAGAGAGGGGTGGAGACCAAGAACTTTGGGGTTTCTAGGGTCTCCTGGATCTGCATTCTGCTAGCCCCAGAGGTGCACAATTGGAGCCCGTAGCTTTCCAGTAGAGCTCCCGCCCTAGGCCTGGCACTCACTCCCTAGAGATGGGCCTGTCACTGGCAGGTGGCTTACTGTCCCTTCTCCATCAGCCAGATGTCTCAGCTGAAGAAATCTGGAAACATAAGTCCACACAGCTAAAAACCCTTCCTTCAAGCCTTCTGACGTCTGAGGCTTAGATCATTTTGCTGGTGAGTTTGTTTAGCTTAAAAAGTGGAAAGTAGAAACTTAGCTGGAAATGACATTTCAGCTGCTTGTACTTCACAGAGGCTCAGAGAAATCAATCTTAATTAGGCAAGAGTAATCAGTAAGCCACATTAACAGCAGCCATTACAAAGCACTCTCTGAGATCTCATCCAGACCCACAGGAGAAGGTGGCACAGGGGAGAGAAATGTGATGTGGCCTGAGGCATGAAGAAGGGGACACAGCTCACAGGGAGCACTGAGAGCAGCCACCAAACGGTACACTGATCTCATGTCTTCTTTCCACAGGGCCAATAACAGAACCACCACGTTCGCAGAGACATCAATGGTAATTGGTAGCGATGTGCTATCAATGTGTCTCCTACATTCCAGCTCTAAGGCTGCNTGAAGTGACTGCTCATAGCAAATCTATCCAACCACCACCAGCACTGGTCAGGAGAGACAAGAGACTCCTGGTGGCATTCATGACCTGATGTAGAATGACACTGTTCTGGCCGAGGAGAGAAGCTGTCTTGCTTCTTCTATTGGCTCACACCACCACACGCCAGAACAAGCAAGACACTCCCTGAAAACCCACTATCCACAACAGAGCAGAATGCGCNTTCAAANGACTCCTACACAACAGAGTGTGCGACAGAAGCCACGTGGGGGCAAATTGGACAGGGAGAACTCCTGAGAGAGACGAGCATTAGCACGCGTCAGTACGTGCCTGAACAGAAGTTCATACATTCACTACAGACCTTGAAGAGACAGTGGGACCAAGGGAATGAAGGCCAGCTACCNGAGAGGTGGCTGGGTATTTTAGGAATTTTGAGAAGCAGGGAAGCTGGTGCTGCAGGCTTCTACTCCATTCTACATCCAAAGGCACCTTTGATCTTCCCATCACCTTACANAATACCCCCAAATCTCTTGAACAAACCAACAAAGGCAGCTAATGTGCTGGGTCCAGAGAAATCAGCCATGCATGCTGGGATCAAGTCTGTTACTGTGATGGTCCAAATAAAGTTAATTCATAGTCCCCTGTTCGTCCCACAGGTTGAGAAATTGTAGTGGTTTGAAGCAATGTGAGCTAATTTCCCACAAGATTAATATTGGACTCGCTCTTAGCAGCAATCAGAAGCAGTTCTCAGCCTGAGGGGAAGGAGAGCTCCCTGTTCTGTCAGGCTGGCTGGTCCCAAGGGTAAAGCAGCTCTTGCTCACTTTCTTCCTGCAAATGCCAGCTCCCTTTGTCCTCTTCCGCTTAGGACCACGCTACATTTTGGTGATTTTTTTT
>LZPO01017293.1:470700-482767 GCA_001675575.1 Neotoma lepida | reverse complement strand
GAAGGACCTAAGACTTAGAGACCATTGTGAGATCTTATAGACCCCATGTCATTCCCATGCTTACCCTCCAAGATGGCTGACCTTGACTATCAACTTGACAAGATTTCGAATCACCTAGAGGACACCCATCCAAGCATGTCTGTGAGGGTGTCCAGGCAGGTTTTACTGAGGTGGCTGTGGACTTGGTGTGACCAGTGGCCTCCTGTTCTTTTGCCCTGCCTCTCCCACCATGACAGACTGCATTCCTCTACACTAGGAGACACAGTGACCCTTCCTTCTTCAAGTTGCTTTCATNAGATATTTTGCCCAGAGACAGAAAAGTCAACGACACATCCATGCTTTCTTTCTGTAGTTTGGGCAGCTTCAGGAAAAGTCTAAGATCCAAACTGAGACAGGAGAAGGTGGAGAGCAAAATCCTTCTCAAGTTGTATATATGGTTTTAGCTTTGACTGAGGACTACTGTGTCCCAGCTCTACATCCTGGAATCAAACTAACTTTGACTTTTAAGCAAGAGATAGACCCTGATCTAACGATGCACACATAGTGACGCCACCTTGGGAGGAGACATGGGTAACTTGCAGGTAGGAAGAGGACAACAACCCTCCAGGGAATGACAGACAAGCTCAGAACTCTGCATAGGCCCACGCACTACCGGCCTCTCTGACCCACACTGAACAGTCAGAATGGAGAGCAAAGGGCTGGAACTCAAAGTTAATACGAGTTAAAACTTCTCACCGACAGTGATCTATGGCCAGCTTTGCTANCCTTAAAGTTAGTGTCCATGCCAGTTAGCTTCCCAAAGCCAGCTCAGCTGGGGGTGCTTACAGAAATAGGAATCTGAGAATCTACTTCAGACTGCTAAGCTAATGTCTGAATCTTGACACAAACCTTTTGCTGTTTTTTTTTTTGTTTGTTTGTTTTTTTATGGTAAGTGCTTTTAGTACAATCGTTTATGCAGCACTGCTGTGGACCAGGCACTGTGTTATAGACACTACATATTTACACACACACACACACACAGGACCAGGGAGTATAAGTAACCTGGTAAGACTTCCTTTGCAGAAATGCCCTGCTCCAAAGCAGCAGAGACAAAAACAGCAGTGACGGGGAGCCAGGCTNGGGAGAGACAGCATCTGCTGCCCCAGTTAGTGAACAGAACACAGCTTTCCACTGAACTCTGGGAGAGAAGTTTTGGGATCACAGGAACATAAAGAGNCAGATGCCTTGCAGTGTGCTGGGGGAAATGANCAGGAAACATGGGATCATGTTTAAAGGGGCCAGAGGAGGAAAGAGACCAAAGGGAAAATCAAAATAGAGATCTAGCATCTCAGCTGCCGCAGGACAAGGCCTGCCTAAGGGCTTAGTACCCTGAGGTTCCTGGTAAACCACACTCCAATCTACCCTCTTCACACCTCTATCTTTGTGTTTCCCTANCTAGGTCACTGACATGATGTTAAACAGGGGGTAAAAGAACTGTTTCTGAAATCAGCCACAGGGGATGGACCACAGATCAAAATATGGTNCTCAGCACCAGCTTCCATATAACCCAGTGGAAAGCCTGGACTCAGGAAGCGTCCCTTAATACCNATGACCACAGCTANGGTCCTTCACCTCTGCCGGGTTACTGCCAGTCTTAACCTTCAACACATCTTTCCTCCTAGATTTCAAGTCTGCTTCTTAGAAAGCTTAGTGTCCAGTTGCAATGATTTAAATTACGGAATCTTAACCTGAGGTGCACGAATGGGTGGTGGAATGTGGGGGTGTCTGTGAAATTTCATCTGAGTCTCAAAGGAACCAAAAACCTTCATGAGGTTTAGAACCACTGGGCTAGCTCAACCAGGCGAAAGCAAAAGGCAAATATTTTCAAGAGATTGTCCTTCAACTAATTTTCAAGCCACTCTCTAGTTTTCTTTCTTCCCTCAAGTGTCTCGGCTTTTGCTGATATTGTACCTTTGACTTTACGGCGGCGCCTGTATGTGCTTCTGCTGTGGTTTACAGTTGAGAGTGACCCCTGAGTCTACTCACAGTAGATGTCTGCTGGGTCTCACTCTACTGAAGATGACAGTTGTGGAATATGACAGACAGTGAGTGACTCACTAACTCCNAGACTTTTAAATCTTAACTAGTCTGAAGTGACTAGTTAACTGGTTAGATCGCTGCTTGATTAAATGGTTACATTAGTATGGTACCAGTAAAAGTACAAGTCTTTGAATAACATGCGATTAGCAAATCATGCTACAGGAACTCTGGAATCACAAGCAGTGGGATGGGAGAGGATGTGAAAGTCACTGTAATTCCATGAGGCCATGATTCAAATGATGCCTATACAAAGACACAGCTTGCTCCAATACAGCTTTCCTCAGATACTGTAAGGTTCAAAGGGTTTGTTAGCGTGTGCTTTTTTCGAAAGCATGGATGAAATGAGGGTTGCATGCCTGGCAAGCACGGTCAGAGAAGCCTGCCTAAGGACCAAAGGGTCATTCCAGAGAACATCTCTTAGGGAAAGCATGCAGAGTGCAAGGCCATATCAAATGTGCCGATACCAGTTTCAAATGTGGTGGACAAAATGAATGGAAGAAAATAGGAGTGCGGCAAAACCAGTCTTGTGCACGCATTTGCTCACCTGGAATTACAGAGATAGTTTTCAAAGCTCGGAGAACCCTGAATGTTCTCAGCGCTGAGACATTGCCCAGGTCCACAAACTCTGTCACATATCTGTAGTAAGGGAGGTCACACACAGACACAAATGACAAACACAGACACAACACAGACACCAAAGGAAAAAAAACAAAACCACAACAAAACAAAAAGTACAATACGTCACATCAGGGCCCTAACCCACACCTAACACCAACCCCGGGCCATCTTACCTGGGATTACCGAAATAGTTTTCAAAGCCCTCAGTACCCTGAAAGTGCGCAGAGCTGAGACATTGCCTAGGTTTATAAACTCGGTTATATACCTGCAGAATCAAACCAAAGTTAACTTGTAACGGGACCACTGGGGGAGGGTTTGAGAACAGGGCAAGTGAGGGTCTTATGTATAAGTTAGGGTTTTATTTTGTTTCCCTGAAAAAGAAAAATTTCAAAATATAAACATTTAAGGAACACATCTTTTTAAAAAAAAGGGCAAGAAGAATTCAGAAGTGTATTCTAAAGAACTGACAGATTAGAACGTTCTGGGGTTCACTCTCTCAGACCAGTGTGTGATGTGCAGATTTCAGAGTGACTTTACTGTCAGCCCATTGACTTTTTTTTTTTTATAGCTAGGGGAAAGTCCATGAGGTATCAAAAACTTATGTTCCCAGTTTTGTGGACAATTTCCCAGGAAACAGAGACAACATTTTGTAGCAGGAGCCTCACAAAAACAACTCCACATTAAAGTCACTCCCCTGTTGACAAGGGGCAAAATGCCTGCACGGCCATGTCTGTGACTTCTCTAGGGGTTGTATGTCTGTTTTGCAACCATGTCTACAGATGAAGTTTTATCCTATGACAGATAAAAGCAGGGCTCAGAAAAAAAAAAATCCAGCTCATGAGATCAGAGCAGAAGTTACGTGCCCATTTTATCACCAGCTCTGCACCTTGCAAGGATACAGATTTTAAATGCACACCAAAGTATATTTTATAATGCTAGAGAGTAGANATTGTCTTTATAGGATGAAAGTNAGTTACATTTTCAGATATTCCGTGCACACCACTCACTCACATTTCACAGTGGAACTCCTGGTTTGGGCCCACACACGGGGAAATGTTTTCTTCCTCTCACACATCTTTACACACACAACCTATATCCC
Source organism: Neotoma lepida (assembly GCA_001675575.1). Classification (NCBI taxonomy): domain Eukaryota; kingdom Metazoa; phylum Chordata; class Mammalia; order Rodentia; family Cricetidae; genus Neotoma; species Neotoma lepida. Next base: position 478,971 of record LZPO01017293.1, on the reverse strand, counting down.
ACTCCAAGTCTCCCCTTAAATGACAATGCACTTTCTTAACACAAAAAATAAAAGTGCTAGAGCCTATCCAACTCTTCTATCCTCAGCTAAGTTTCTCAAACAGAAACTTTTCATAGCGGANACCAAACCAACTTCCAGACNCAGCTAGCATACCTGTGGAGATCCACCAAGTCTCTAGCGAGAGTTGGGAACTCCAGTTAGTAACTTTTCTGGACGTGCCAGTCTAGATACGTTGGCTCATGTTTTGAGTCACAGACCTCAAATGCGTTTTCAGCCAAAAGTTTACACCCAAAATATTCAAAGAGGCCCTCTAGTGATGGGTGTGAAGACCTTGGTCAGTGTCATAAAGGGGCGTAAACTATGAGGACAGTGTCACGAGGAGTGACTGGCCTGCTGGCCTCCTGTCTGTAAAGCATCCCTTCACCTTCTCCCACATAAATGTGCTATTGTCTGAAAACTAAGAAGGGCTTGCAAGTGAGAACCATAGTCAAAAGCCCATGGCCAGATGCAGTTACCAAGAATTCCCCATTCTGCAGCCAGGTGTGTTGTACCAGCTTGATCCCAGCACTCGAAGAAGAGGCAGGAAGACCAGGAGCTCGAGACAGCCTCGGCTGTATGGTGAATTAAGGGATAACTTGTGCTACATGAGATTCTATCTCAAAAGACAAAAATAAAAAAGAACTCCCCATTCTTCTGAGCCCACAAACTCACATTTACTTGTACCACCACGCAAGCTCATTCAAGACACGCACACACGCATGCATACACACACACACACAAACACACACATGCATGCATGCACGTACACACACACGTGCACACGTGCACACACGCACGCACACACGCATATGCAGTCATATCTATAAAACAGTAAAATAAGCACAGAACTTACGCCATCATGATGACACTGAAGTCTAGCCAGTTCCACGGATCTCGTAAGAAGGTGAAGCCGTCTATGCAGAAACCTCTTGCAATGATTTTCACTAGTGATTCAAATGTGTAAATCCCTGTGAATGTGTACCTGTCAAAGATACGGACAGCTGAGGTTATTCCCGGCAGAAACTTCAATGGACCTCTTTAAGGTAACACTTGCCTGGGGTGTAGCTTCACCACACAGACAAAACAGAAAGGACCCAGGGCAGTGCCAGGGAGAAAANAGCGCCCTGACTGAAGCTGACTGACATGCCCACAGCCCCTGGGATGCCACACTAGGGCCTGACTGGTGTCTCACCCAGAACAGGCTCACTCTGGAACAGGCAGGGAGACCCCAGAGTGATGTTAGCCTTGGGGGACACAGGATGGCAAAGCCCCTGCTAGCGAGGAAGGGCAATCCCTCCTAGAGCTGACTGGCTTCCTAGAATTCATTTCTAAGTCTATTTCCTGAATTCTCTTCGGTGCCCACCCCCCACTCCCAATACCCTGCAGTCACGATTTCTTTTTCTCCACGGATAAACTGTGGAATAACACAACAAAAACCTTTTAACTGAACAAACAAATAGAGAACCACTTACTCCACATTCTTGGACCAGTCGGGAGGGTTACTAAAGGTCATGAACACACAGTTGGTCAGGATAGTGCACATGATGATCATGCTGAACACTGTAGGCGGGAGTTAAGGGGCCACACGAAATCCGGCCTGACCCTTCCTTTTCCTTTTTTAAACCAGAAAACAAACCCATTTCACACTAGGTCTCATGGGATCTAAATCAACAGGCTGACGAGAGACAAACACAGAAGAAGAGGAAAAGGCAGTGTGATGAGGGAAACTGGCCACNGTTACCACAGGAGAGCCCTGGACATCCTGCCTGACCGGTAGGTGGGGCTGGACAGTCATTCCCCTGCCCATAGNACTATCATTGACTGCCCCACCACTTCTGGATAAACTTGCCACTTCCCATGCCAACTATGGAGCAATACCCTAAACACTTACAACTTTGTGAACAGGCCCCAAAAGTGACCAAAGACCCTAAGGCCATCAGAGAAAGTAAATCTACACTTTTTTCCCCCAAGATTCATGTATTGTTAATTAGCCTGAATAATTAGTATTTGAAAGTCTACATGTAATTGATGGTTCACTTTCCTCTGGGGTTTCCAAGGGGCTGAATACCTTACNAGCAACAGTCCAGTCAACTGTGCATTGACTGTCCTACCTGAAAACCAGTGTNGCATGTTANATACTGACTTCTAAGGCACCCGCGCCCCAAGAGTTCTGAGATGATAGGGTGAGTCAGTTTGATCACTGTGAAGGTGCCCTTGCCATCCAGGATCTTTCTTAGCCCTGTCTGTTCTTGTCTACTAAGAGAAATTAAACAGTTTAACAGCCAGCAGGAGTTATTCCAACTGCATTAAGGCCAGAGTTCACTCACTCTCTCTCAGGGTTATTCCTATNGTTATCTTACAAGTGGAGTTTAAAAGACACTGCTTCTTCTAGCTGGACTTTCTTTCTTCTCTACAACTGCAGTACCCTTGGGGGTAGGGAAAAGAACACATCCTTTAGGGACAGGAGAGAAAGACACATTCCATCTCTGATCCTGAAAGGGACAAAGTCTATTGTAAATTACCTCACAGCTTCACAACTGTGGAACCATATATTCCAGAACCAAGTTCCACTGGGTAGATGCTCCCTGACCTGAACCACGAAGGTGCACCTGTGCTTTCTTCAGCCTCCATGGAGGGTGCAGTACTCTTCGGTGCATGTGACACAGTGCTGCTCAATGCAATGTCAATCATGCAAGTTTAGTCACTGTGCCAAGATGCTAAACCCATCAGATCATCTGTCACATGTCCTGTGTTCTATAGTAATAGGATGTAAAGGCTGGCACTTTCCCACTTAGAAGGAAGGCAAATCCCAGAAAAGATTCCGATTTATCCACAGTCTGTATCTAAACCTCTGTGCCAAGGAGTTGATTTCATCTGAGAAATATCAGGTACTTTGTAAGCTCCTTGCTCAAGGAAAAAAAAAATTCTAAACCATTCATTCAGCTATTTGTAATTCAGGGTGTGGTTTTCAAAAAAATCCTTGTATCAGATATTAACACATTAACANGCTGAATTAATCGCGGAATGAAATTACTAAAAAGCCAAGACTTCAGTAAAAGAGTACCATCTTAATTAGCCCCTCATAAAGACACTAACAAAATTCTAGACTCCAGTAATATCTTTTAAAAATGAATCTCCAGAAGCTGAGCTTGGGGTCCAGCAGGACTTTTATTCCTAAGCCTCGGGCTGGGGTGGGCAGTGGCCAGCTGCACNACTGGTGGAACAGTACACAACACAGACATCAAACTCTCAAATACATGCAAGATCTGCAGCACTCACTCCCAGCGTAGAAAAGGATATGAATGTATCAAAATTTTAATAGCTATTCTTCTTATCAGGTTAAAAGGACTTAAAATGTACAAGGCAGGCGTGGCACTAAATCTGAAGAGAGTTTTCCCTCTGTTTAATACTACAAAGGTCTGTGGAGAAAAAAAAAGAGAAATTTGAGTATTAGTCACCACACAAAACATTTCTCTAGGTAAGAAATAAACTCACTTAAAGGTACCTAGAACTTTGCTCCTGTTTGGTTTTTCAGGCAAAAAAAAAACAAAATAAAAAAAAATATATATATATATATAGGCAAAATAGCGTCTGTTCCCTCCCCTCCCCGGCAGCACCCAGCCCTCAGGCTGTATTACAAATCGTGGCCACAATATTAGCAGGTTCACATTTGGAGAAGTCTGAACTGTCTATGCCAGGTCCCNACAGTCTATTAGAGTTCATTCATTTAAGANTCATTATCTCAAGGAATTATGACCAAGCACTGACTATGTGTCAGTCAATGTTGTAGGTGTTTAAGTTACTGGTGAATGAGGCAGTCCTTGTCTTGGGAGTTTATGTTTCCACCAAGAAGACAATCAGCATGGAACACTAGGCTATGCTGACNCTGACACACAGAAGACAGGAATGTCAGGGCAGGGGAGGAATCGGTGTGGAGGAGACCATTGTGAAGGAAGTGGTCAGAGTCATCCTGTTAGGGAGAGAGAGCTGGGCAAAACTGAAGGAAGCAAGGAGGGTGAGCACCTCATTCAGTGTTTACTCACCCCGTCTCCTCGGTCTGGCTTCTAAGAGCTTCCAACATCAGCCTTGCCCAAACCATCAACTTGTGTTTCCCAGCATGAATCTTCCTATCAAGCCAAACTAGTCCATGTCCTCGGACAGGCTATGGCAACTTGTACCTTAGGTCTTTGCTCACCCTGTGCAACTACCCTATGCCAAGCATTGTTCTGAGGCGGGGGGGGGGGTGGGGTGGGGGCACACAAAACTGAACAGAACTATACTTTATGGGGGGACATATGTGAACCTGCAATCATGATGGCGGATAAGTAGGAAGTTCAAAACAAAAATATGAGAGACAGCAGGACAGAGGACCCCCATACACACCCTAGACTGTCTGTGCGTAATAAAAAAGGAAAGTGAACCAGGATGTGTTCATAAAGGAAAATAGGACCTGAAAGAAACTGAACAGATAAAGAAGATAAGGGTGGGCAGAGAAGGGACAATGGCAGGCACAGTTGCGCAATAACTGTATTGTCTTCAGGGTGTTGCCAAGTAATTCNTGTCAACAGAAGACAGAAGAGGGCAGAGAGGACAGCAGTCTGCAGTGCTGGAGACAGATGCAGCAGGGCCTACCAAACTAGGAGTCCCTGTGGAGGTCAGGCCAGCNCAAATACAGACAGCAAGGAGCCAAACTTAAGTCACTTTTAAGCAGTTTTTTTTTAATTGTTTTTATTTAGAATGATGTATGCCTAGAATTTAAAAATATAAGATTAAGTTCCATTCTATTACCCAATGGTAATCTTTGCTGCCGGTTTTTAAAATATCCTTCCAGAATTTTTCTTCATAGGCATTAGCATACAGATCTATCCTTAAACAGTCTTTCCCCCAAGTGAGACTGCACTATAAATACTCTTCTGCACCAAGCATTAAAAAATGAACCCCACAAAGAAAAGCCCGGGGACCAGATGGCTCCACTAATGAATTCTACCAAATGTTTAAAGAATTAGCACAAACTCTTCCAAAAAATCAGAGGGGAGAGAATAATTCCCAACTCATTCTGTGAGGTTACTCTATACAGAATCGGGCAATGACGTCACAGGAAGAGAAAACTCTATAGACTCACAGGATTTAGTAACATGGACACAAAAGGCTTCTACAAAAACACTAGCAACCAAACCTAGCAGCCAGTGAAGGGCTGAGNATCTGACCACATGAGATACAGCCCAGAAGCACAAAGACAGCTTACCTAAGAAAGCCAAGCACTGTGACCGAGTCCGGTAACACAAGGGAACGCNCACACATGGTGACACAGTCCGGTAACACAAGGGGACCCACACGGTGACCTCAACAGAGGCATAAAAAGCTCCAANAAAATCTAACATCCTCTCATGACACAGACAGACAAGAATCTACCACGCACCATTTGGGACCCTCAGCCACCACCTCCCTGGCTTCCTCCTCTCCCCTTCCTCTACTCGCTCTCTTTAAAATTCAATCTAAACCTCGTGGAGGCAGGGACCAAGCTCACGCTTCCCTGTGCAGTTCCAATACAGTGCTCGGTCCACACACTCCCAACCAACAGTGTTGGCATGTCACTTTCTAAGTTCCTTTCTTCTTATCTTCTACTTTACATTCTCTTCATCTGCCAGAGTCACCACAGCCTCTCCCACTAGAACAGCAATTTTGGTATGCAGCTCTGTTTATTTAGAAGTGCCCACTTGCCCCATCCCATGTCTGATACGGCACCGCCCTAACCCTCTTCCTACACCAGCACGTACAGGTTCTGTTGTGATCCCAGAAGGAGCCCAATCCTAGAAGCAAGTGGAGCTAGAAGATCTGGGGTTAGCTTAAAACAGGTCAAGGGCAGAGATCTGGTTCTTCCATTTCTTGGCTTCCCAAAGAAATAAATGGGCCACAACATTCCCTCTTTCTGAAGTCCTTGTACCCCTCTGTGTTTCTATAGCAACGCTCTCTGTGAAATGCCAGGCNTTTCAAACAACCTCTTCATTCAGCCTCATAACATTCCCATAAAGTATGGGTAAAGAAGAAATTCTCAGCCTGTATATGCATCTTACAAAAGCTCAGGAGAGGGACACCACCCATAAAGGTCACGTGACAAGGAGCAGTATATTATGCCGAGACAGAGCCTCTTTACAGCTTCTACTGCACCGGACTGGGTGGTAATTCCATGACTACAAGGCAGAATGAAGTTGATATGGGGGATGGATTTGCTGGTAAATGGGAAATTTGAGCTCCTGGGTATAAAGTAGCTAAGAATAGTGACAAAAAAAAAAAAGAACCCACTGGTCCATGCACCAGGACCTAAAGCTCACCTTTTCTTTTAATAAATTGCCTGCCCACCTTAAGTGACAAGAAGCAACAAGACTTTAAAAAGAAAAAAAGAACAAAAAACCCTACTCTCTTCACTCTTCATTTCCTTGTCCCTTGGGTTGGTCACATGGGAGGNGTTTCCTATTGTATACAGAAGGTGCTCAATAAGTGCTGTCTATGTGCTAATGAACAGTCTGTTATCTGAGGTGAGGGAAGNGGAAAAGACGACGTTGAGAAGATGCAATCCTTACATGTTAGTTGAAAAGCTGGCCAGGGTTCTGGTGATGAACCAGGAAACTGAGGAGCCCGAGGAAAACCGGGTGCTTTTGTAGAATTTTAAAAAAAAAAATGGTTTGCAAATAAAGCCCTTTATCAGTTACATTCATCCATGAAGTATAACTTCCGTAATTTAGAGACAACGTTGCATACAGAATAAGACAATCTAACGTTACCTCTTTCTAAACCCTCAAATCCTTTACCCTCCCTACGTATGAAGTCTTTTCCCTACTTGGAAAATAAGAGTCATCTCCGGNACACCCAACTCCTGAAACAGATGCTCATCCTCTATACTTTCAGTGACGAGTTGCTCTATAATTTACGTTAACATTAAAACAATTAGATTTACTGATAATTTGCATGTAGCGTTTCTTAGACACGCCTTCTGGATAAGGCAAGAGGGCATCTGGACCAACACAGCTCAAAGCTCAGGAATTTCCCAGTGAACACTGGTGCTTGCAGGACTCATGTGAGACACAGAACAGTGCTGGCAGACTTCCTCTGTGAGTGCACAGNTGGTAAGTACTGTGCGCTGCAGTCTTTCTCAATAGCTGACTGCCCACTGAGGTGCACAGAAGCCACTGGCAACGTGTAAACAAACAGGAGTGTATGTATCCTGCAGAACTTCAAGGATACACAAACCTCATAGTTTTCACACATCCACCTATTTGGGAATAGACAAACAGTACTTAGCTAGTGGGCCACACAAGCCAGATGCCAGCACTGATCTGGCCTNTGAAGACCAGACTGGCTGCACTGGAATTATCTGAGAACTTTTTTAAAACAGAGATTGCTAACTCCCACCTCCAGAGGTGGTTAAAGGAGTCTGCACAAGAGTCTAGAGAATCTGTGCCACAAGGGAGCAAGCAGATCATCTCTTGGCTCATGTCCTGAAACACTTGGGGCCATCTCCATCTTCCCTCCCTAGCCGTGTGGTCAGATGAGCCACTGCTTCTTCCACGTTTAGAAAGTGGGCGAGAAGCCTGTTGGTTGGACGTGGCAAGTCCTTTCTAGCCTTGTTATTGAGGATGCTACAGTTTAGACATTTCACAAGATATCCACGATGAAGTGCAAAAAGCAGCAAGCCACACTTCCAAGGAGAAAACCTACTATTACCTATTCTCCCACATTACATCTGGCAGAACTATTGGGAGTTATTTCACCCTCTCATGTTAGTCTATNAAGACTAGGGATGAGGCTGCTTGATACTGCCTGGGAACCACGGCTGCCCGAGATTGGCAGAGGGCAGCNTCCTGGTGGCAGAGCCCTACACACCCTGCCTGTGTGCACTACGCTGTCTCCCTCTTCAGAGAACAGTGGGTATGGGAGGGATACTGAACAGCATTATGGTTTGGATATGAGACACTCCTTGCAGACTGAAGGCTTGGTCCCTGGTGCCAGCAGTGATCAGAGGTGTGGCTTTTAGAATGAGACTAGACCATAAGGACTCTAATCTAGTGCCTGGATGAACCCATTGTCACAGCTATAACCCTACAGCATTATTGGGAGGTGGTGGGAACTGGGCAGCAGGGCAGAGGTGGAGTGAACTGATGAGAGGGGACGCCCTGGATAAGTATATTTTGTTCCTGGCCCCATCCTGCTGCTGGTTCCTCGGTGCCATGAGGT
>LZPO01017293.1:428026-454102 GCA_001675575.1 Neotoma lepida | reverse complement strand
CATAGCCACTCAAAAACTAGACGGGATAGAGAATGAGAGTCAGGACTCCAAACACACATAGCCACTCAAAAACTAGACGGGATCATGCCTGGAACTCACAGTAAGACCAAACATCTGGAATTCCAGGCTCACCTTCCATATTCACCCATAATCCAAGACCGGACAGAGCACGGGAGAGCTTGTGCTCTGAGGGCAGCTGGGCTCATCGCCCAGCCCAGCTAGGATGCTGCCTGGCGCAGTCTTCTCCCCATCATCTCCAGGCCCCGCCCCAGTTAGCCCTGCTCCCCACCACATTTTCAGTCTTCTCTCTTCCTTCCTAGCTCTTCTCCTGTGTATCTGAACCCTCCANTTGCTTTACCTACCTGTGGCCTTGGTGACACTCAACATACCATGGCTGTGACCTCCCTTCCACACACTTTCCTCTCTATGGCATCTTCCGAAATCTGTTACCTCTTTCACTTTGGGCGCTCATCCACATCAACCCGTCTNTGCTCGGGTGACTCCAAACTTCTGTGACTAGTCCTCACTACACACAGAAGAATCCCACACTTGTGTCCACTTTAGACACAGGCTCTTAATCAAAGCACTTCAAACTCTTCTCACTTCTTGGATTCCCCCTCTATACTGGGACCACCCTTTTCCAGCCATCCAGCATGGGGTCACATGGGATCCCNGTCACCACTGCCAGCTCCTTGCTTTCCATGACCAGCAGCACCACAGCCTCCCATTCTTTCCAGAACAGCTTCCATGTGCAAGCATCACCCATTCAGGTCCCACAAAAGCAGTCTTCTCACATGTGGTCAGCCTCAGTTTACCCAGGTGTGTTTCCAAAGATCATCTTCCCTAAAAATCTGCCTTTGTTGCCATTTCCCTCCCTCAAGCCCACCGGTTCACAGCAGATCCAAATCTGCGGTATGTCACTATCACTCCAGGCCTCCGACAACTTCATGTTTCTCAAACCATCCCTTCTTGGGCTTACAGACATCTGCTCTGGTGACTACTGTTTGTTTTCTGGTTTGCTAATGTTTCTTTTTAAAAGTAAACACAACACAATGAGGTCTAAGAATCCACAGTGCCCAGTTCAATCTGCACATTTGTTGTCCCACCTGTGTGACAACACCAATCTGCTCTCTGCGCCTTCATCGGTAATCGCCTCCATGGATTAGTTCTGCTGCTTCTTAACTTTCATACGAGTACATACGTCCTGAGGCTTGGCTTCATTCCAATCCTAATTCTGGGACATTTACCTTACTGCGGTAGTTCATTTTATTGTTGTGTAGTATTCTACCTATGACTATAACAATTTACTCNCCCTACTCTGACAGGTTTGGGTTGCTTTAAGCTACTGTGAAAAGAAGCTAAGAACCTCTTTACCCCCATCTTTCAGTGGTCAGATATACATGTGATTTTTCCCAAGAAAAAGGGAACTCAGCAAGGGAAGAGTGCTGAGTTGGAGGTCATGTATAAAGTGCCACAGGGTCAAGGGTTCCAGCTGCCCCACACCCTTGCTTACATTCAGAACAACAGTCGTCTCAATTTCCCTCATATTAGTGGCACCTCACAGTTTTATTTTATTGAGGCAAAATTTCGGTAACTTGAAATGAAACNTTTTAAAGCAAACAACTCTATTTGCAAGCAATGTATTTACAGCCCCCACTACTGTGTACCAAGTCTTTTCATCATCGCAAATTCAGTGCTGCCCCTACCCCTCACANAGCTCAGGTTCTCTCCACCCACGCCACACAACTCCCGGTTATCAAATTCCATCCCTACCAATGTATCTTTTGTGGTATTTCCTATAACATTGTAGCACACGCTGTGCAACCATTTTGGTCTGACCTCTTTCACTTAGTATAAAAGTTTCCAGGTAAAGTCACACAGTAGTATGTATCAGCAGTTCAGTGTGTGTGTGTGTGTGTGTGTGTGTGTGTGTGTTATTTCACTATACATCTACATAACAAGCTAGATCTTTACTAACCCACTGATGAACATTTGAGTTCATGCTACCTTTTGGCTGTTGTGAGTAGTAAGTGTATACGTGATACTTTATATCTTTCCAGTTCTTGTAATGAGAAAAGACCTCATTATACAGCCCAAGCTGGCCTCAAATTCACAATCCTGCCTTACCCTCCCTAGCACTAGGATTACAGGTGTGTGCCACCATGCTCAGCTCCATTTCCAGTTCTGTAGAGAACAGACCTAGAACGGGAACTTCAGGATCAGATGGCAATACTGTTCNATGTTTTCAAAGAACTGCCAGACTGTTTCCAGTGGCTGAGCCATTGCATCCCACTAGCAANAAGTAAGGTTACAGTTTTCCANGTGCTTGCCATCCCTTGTTAGTCATGGTTTGAAATGGTAGCTCGNTGTTTTCCCTACCTGTTTCCGTGTGTGTGGTATGAGTACATGTGTGTGTGAATGTGTCTTTGTGTAGAGGGAAGTCAGAGGATGACGGAGGAAAGTCTTTCAAGTGAACCCGGAGCTCACTGATTGGTTAGTCTGGGTAGTCAGCTTGCTCTGAGAAGCCCTGGTCTCTGCCATTTGAGCGACAGTATGACAGGCTAGCCACCACATCCACCTGGCATTTACATGGATTCCGAGGATGCAAAGACTGATCCTCGTGCTCATGCAGCACCTCCTCAGCCCTCACTGCATCTTCGGCTTGTACTCCTCTAATGGCACTGATGCGTTTCTTCCTGTCTCTTGGCTCACTGTGGTTCTACTCTGCAACACCAGGTGGCATGAAGCATCTTTATACTACGCGGTGTACCAGAGCCCCCTTTGTAAGGTGCCCACACTTCTCTACTGGGTCACTTACATTTCTCCNTTTTGTGCATTTGCGGAACAATCATAATAAAGCCCCTCCCTTTTTTTGTTTTTGTTTTTTTAATAAATTTATTTATTTACTTATTTATTTTACATTCCAGCTGCAGTTGTTTCTGTTTTTTGAGACAGGGCCTCACTACATAGCCCCAGCTGTCCTGGAACTCACTCCGTAGACCAGGCTGGCCTTAAATTCAGAGATCCACCTGCCTCTGCCTCTAGACTGCTGGGATTAAAGGTGTATGTCACCACGCCCAGCAATTTTTTTAAGTCCCTCCCTCTCTATTGTGTCCTTGGTAATATTCTAACAAGTAGTAGTTCTTAANTTTACTGAAGTCCAATTTATCAATCTTTTGTCCCCAGTTAGTGCCTTTAAAAAAGAAATACCCATTCCATCCACGGTCATGCGGGTACTCTTCTATGTTTTCTTCTAAAAGTTTTATTGTTCTACCCTTTTCATTTAAACCTGCAAATCACTGGGAACTGGACGTTACATATAGTGTGAAGGAAAGATTCATTTTTTTTTCCAATGTCAATAATCAACTGACCCAGCATCACTAAGTCAATGTCTAGTCACTGTCACCTGTATTGACTATTATATACACTGTATTGTGATTACTATATACACATATTATTGGCTACCATATACACTTTCTAGTTCTAACCCTGAAGTCTGTTTTTCTTCTTTTACCTAAGTTCTAATCATCAAATAAACCCTTCCTTCTTCAGATCAAAAAGTAAACAGACTTCTGGGGTCTAGAGTGAACTCAGAGGTCATACACCGCAACGTTCCTGATCTGAAAATCAAATGGAGGCTGAACTGTCTAACCGCCAGTTAGCACACGGGAGCAGGCAGCCTCTCATGCCCGGTGACTTTTAAACAATGGGAGCTGAAACTGCACAAATCCACTTATGTGCAGCTTTAAATGTTTTCAACAATTTGAAAAAACTTACAGATAAACCCAGTAGGCAGAATTTTTTTTTTTACATCAAAGAAAAGTTAGGCATGACACGAATGCATTAAAAATCATGTGCATAAAAGGGTCTGAGCATTTGCTACCATAAAATACGTTCAACTCCATATCAAAACGTTAAATTTATCAAAACCTATGAAGACACTTGGAACATACATGGTTGCTGCTTGCAGCCTCAGAAACCTTGCTAAATGTGCAGATCCAGTATTAAATGAATAAAACTAACTGTAGCGCTTCCTGCACAACTGCTGTCATTTCCCAGTCACTCCTGTTGCCATGGTAGCTAAGTCTTGGTGTACCACTACTATCTCTGTGTGAGGAAGTTGTTGTTCCCTCTTTACAGTAAACTGTGTATCTCAGTGAAAAGCAGTCTCTCCATTCCTGTGCATTTATCACCACACAGATTACATGTGACAAACAAAATAAATGCCAACCAACTGTTATCATCAAGTCTCCTGGTCAACAGCTGGACAGTAGTAGTTGAGTTTTCGGGGAGTCAGAGCCAGAGACATAGTTCAGACAACTTGCCTAGCGTGCTGAGGCTCGGGCTTTGATCCTCTGTACCATAAGAGAAGAGTCTGGGGAGGGTCAAAGTTATCTGCAGACCTCACTGTGTCTGGGCATGCTGTTCCAAGGTCAGCCGGACTGCTATGTTCATAGAACCACGGTCTCTCTGTCAATGCCCCTGCTCCAACTGTTCAGCTGTCTTCCTGCCGTGTCCCCACCTGCCCCAGATAATCAAGGAACAATGATAGTGGCTCTTGGTCCCGAGAGTTTCAAAAAAGACTGAACTAGACTCAGAAAATTGGGGCAATAGATGGTTAGGGCTCTCTTCTCTTGGTCATCCAAGAGATAAGATTTTAAATGCTCTCTGAGATCTAACAGACAAATAAAGAGGAATCTGTTGGGGGGAGGAAAGGGGTTAAGACAAAGAAAATGGCTGAAGAGAGGTTAGCACAGGATGAAAAGGAAGGAAGCTGGCTAGGGAGAAGCTGTTGGAGGGACTCCAGGCAAAGGCACGTAAGAAACATGCTGGGAGCAGCACCAAACTAACTTTCCAATGAGCCAGATGTAGTGTGGCACACCCTGACACCAACACTCAGAAGGCTGAGGCAGGAGGATGGCACATAACAACAGCCTAAACACAGGTTTGAGGGGTTGGGAGGTGGGGGGGGGCCATCATGGAGAAGTTAGGGGAAGAAGGGGGAAATATGATCAAATACATTGTATACGTGCATGAACTTCTCAAAGAATTAATAAATTTTTAAANTAACCTAAGCTACACAGTGAGTTTGAGGTTATTTGGGTTACACAGCAAGATCCTGTTTCAAAAATAAAACACAAACAAACAGGAACAGAGGTTGCAAGTAGAGTACAGAACCACACAGCACGTCTGACCTGGGTGTGGTTCTGCGGCAGAATATTATCCCTACACACGTGACACCANTGGGCAAGTCCCTGGCATTTCGAAACAGAAATAAAACCAAACTTGTCTCAGACTGGAAAGAGAAGAACAAAGTTTGATGACTCATAATTCCTGTATTAAAATTAATTACAAATGTGGAGTCATCAAAATGTTGGTATTGACCTAGAAGCAACCATATAGACCAATGGGTAGGGTCTAGAAGTAAAGTCTCATGTATGCAGTAAAGGAAGTTTCAACAAGGATGCCAAGACCATTTAATGGAACATGAACAGCCTTATCAACACACAGTAGGAAACACACATGACTGCATTCCACACACAGACAAATGCAGAATAAAGTGGGGCTCTACTTTATAATGAATGCAATANTAACTAATGCCTAAAAAAAAGAAATAAAACTAGGAAACAGCAGAAAACATGGCCAGGGGGTTATTTGTGAGATGTGAGGTCCAGAGGACCAGAGTTCAGATCCCCAACACTCACACAAATGCCAGGTGGACATGGCAGTCTGCCTTTTAATTCCAATGTTAGGAAAGCCAAGATAAAGGATCCCTGGAGCAAGCCAGGTGGCTAGACTAGCCAAAAGAAACTCTGGGAGCAAGAGATCCCATCTCCATGAGTAAGGTGAGAAGTAATAGAGAGAGAGTCTTGCCATCAGCCCTCAGGCCTTCACACCCACATATATGCATGTATACACATATATGCCCACACACATGTGAACAGGCACACACACACACAAATGCATGCCACACAGAAATACATGCAAAAAATTAACTAATTAGATTAAAAACTCTTTGCTTTACATTAAAGTATCAAGAGAAGGCAAAGGAGAGTTGAAGAGCAGGAAGCATTTACAAACCATACACCTGGAGGAGATGACAGGCAGGATGGCTAACACAGGAACACAGCAGGCAGGGAGTCAGAGAACTACAGGTTGATGAGGGGACCAAGACACTGAAAGGGGTAGTGAGAGCACACAGGCCTCACTGTGGATTATTCCTTTACACTGTGAATATGTCACCGTGACTGGTTTCATAAAGAAGCTGACTGGACAACAGCTGGACAGGGAGAGGTTAGGCAGGACTGGCAGACAACAAGAGAGCACAGAAAAAAAAAAGGAGTCGTGAGGAGATGCAGAGGAAGCAGGAGATGAACTTGAGGTACTGAGAAAAGGTACCGAGACATATGGCAGAGCGTAGATAAGATATATGGGTTAATTTAAAATGCAAGAGTTAGCTAGTAACACGCCTGAGCTATTGGCCGAGCATTTACAATTAATACTAAGTCTCCGTGTGGTTATTTGGGAACTGACTGGCAGGACAGAAAAATCTGTCCACACCTCACCACCTGACTCTGGTCCCCAGACCCCACAGGCTAGCAGAAGAGAANTCCCAAAAGCTGTCACTTGACACCCACACACATACATACATACATACATACATACGCACATCATCCATCACACATCTGTTCTCTCCCNTGACCCCTGACACAAAACAAACAAACTGAAAGTCTGGTCCAACTATGATCGGAGCATAAAGCTGTACAGCTGTTACAGGAGAGCACAGCAATTCCCCCAAGTTAAGGCCAGAATTCCTATTTTACCTTATATTACTATATATTACCAATTCCACTTAACATATGCCCCCAAAGAACTGAAAATAGTAACTTGAAATATTTCCTGCAGCATTATTCACAATTGCCAAACAGCCCAAATAACCATGAATTAGATATATAAAATGTGGATACATATAATGAAATATTATGCAAACCTTAAAAGTAAAAGAAACACTAACATGTGCTTCANCACAAGTGAGCCCTGAAAACATGCTAAGTGAGATAAACCAGAAACAAAGAGGTAAAGACTATAAAAGTCTACTTACATGCTAGAGCTACACTCTGATAACAAGATTGTTCCCTACTGCCCCCAAGAGACCTGATAATCTGGGGTAAAAGACGGATAAATAGGCAAATCACAGTATGCTAAACCCAGCCATGAGTAAAACAAGCTTACAGACATGCAGAAGCGGAACGTCCAGCCTAGTGTAGAGCTTCCAGGGGAAGCTTCCTGGAAAAGGCTACGTCTGCTAAAACTGAAGGACAGGCTGCTGGCACGGGTGACAGGGCTCCGCAGGACTAGGAATACACATTCAGCAGAGCGCAGAGCAGGGAGGTCAAAGCCACAGGGCACTGCGACAATGCAGTGAAGACTCAGAGATCCAGCTAAGGAAGCCCCTGCCACACCAGGAAGGCAGAGCCCTTCAAGTACAAGAGGGCTGGTCTCATTCTATCCTGAAAGCAGGAAGCAGGTCCTGAAGGCTCTAAGACGGGAATGANGACCTACATCAGGGCTTTTAAACTTTTTCTAATCACGATTTTTTTTTTCTTAAGAAATGTTTGCGGGGTCCCAGATACAGGTAGACAAAATAGGCACAGCAATCAAGCTTTCGTTATTAAATCATAAAGAAGCAATACTTTGGCATGCATATATTCACTGTTTATTAATGATTAAAGCCAATTTANGTATTACTAAGAAAGAGGAGCTTACCTAACACAGTACAATCTGAAGAGACACTGTTTTGCTACAAGCTGAAGAATGATAATAGAGAAGACTAGTAAACTATTTTCTGTAAAAATCATCTGATCCTATGAGATCAGAGAACTGCACACAGAAACACACGCAGTCTTACATCTGAGCTCAGGCATTTTGGGCTCCTCCATTGGTGCTGCAGTGCATGANGTACAGTTTAAGAGGCTTTGGTCATACAGCATCTTAGTTTTCAGTACTAATACACAGAATACATGAGAGGAGGAGGGACAAGGTCAGGGGTGACAGCCTGGACCAGGGAGCAGCAGGCCATGCTGAGCAGGACAGCTGACTGAAGGTAAGAAGGTAGGAAAACCAGGAAAAATGCCCCATTTCAGCCATGGGAAAATGGGAAGGAGGGAGGCAGTGAAGCTTGGTGGAGGGAGGTAGAGAAGCTTGGTGGCACAAGGAATACGATGTGACATACAGTTCTGGAACGAAGATGACTTCACTCTGAACAGACCTAGTCTAAGGCACCTTGGTGCATCCAAATGGGGACACCAGATAGAGCGCCGACCACGTGGTTCTGAAGCTCCAAAGAGAGGTTTAGTAAGAGCCACAAGAAGAGAAGTGGCCGCTGCAGAACGGACTCAGTCAGGCCTGTGAACCAGCTCTCTGCATCTGCTGTAAGCTCACGGAATCAGCCAGAGGAGCAGCCCTGCACTGGGAGGAAGGTGGGTGGCTCCTAGCGTAGGAGAAAGAAATGTGGCCAGATGGACTGTTCACACCACCCCGCTCCCCAGGCTCCTCCTCCTTCCAGTGACAACTAGACGTGAGCATGCCAGTTTTCTTTCTGTCTTACAGATTTCATTTTAGGAGATCTTTAACAGTCCCAGAACCAAAATGAAACAATTTTGTCAGAATTTAATTTTAATCATTTTAAACATAAAAAAAAAATCTTAACCCTATGCTGATGACAGCAAGATCCAGCTCCTCTTACCAGGCTTGAGGCCCATCTTCACCAGGAGCACTGTGCTCTTGCACTGGCTTTCCACCCTGCAAGGCCACTACCAGAGCTTGTTCTTCCTCAGCCTCACACCCATCATGTTTCCCCAGAGCTCGTCAAGTTGCCCCTGATTCCCAACAGCTGGTGTGTTCTGATCCTTAAAAGGATGGACACCCCGGGGGGACTTAAAACACTCATCCTCCTGAAGCAGCCCTAGGAGTTTCTGTTCATAGAGTTCTCTGCAGGATCCTGATAGAAATATAAATGCAGACCCATGACCTGTAACTTCCAGGAGATACTTGGAAAGCACTTAAGCATCCAGCGTAAGTACTTTCAGTACTTGGATGTTGAGACCTAAAAATGTTAAGATTCTTGGTAGGAGTCATCATCCTATTTATGGGGCTGGGAATGTGTCAGTCAGTAAAACACCTGCTGCACAAGGACCTGAGTCTGGACCCCAGCACCCTCATGAAAGGTGGGTGCAGCAGCCATGCCTAAGGTCCCAGGACTGGGAAGTCACTCACTAACCAGTCTAACCAATGAGTGAGCTCCAGGTCCAGTGAAAGAACCAGTCTCAAAAAATAAGGAGGGGCTGGAGGCAAGGCTCAGTGAGCAAGGGCACTAGCCACCAAGCCTAATGACCTGAATTCAATTAACAGGGACCCACACGGGGGAAGGCTAGAGCAGACTCCCTCCTCTGACCTTCACACACATGCTGGAGCTCACAAACATCCCACACACACACACACACACACACACACACACACACACACACACACACACACACAAAATAAATAATTTTTTAGAATTTGGAATTAAAAAGGTGGAAAAAANTGAGGAAGATACCAATGATGACCTTTGGCCTCTCAACACCTGTGTGCATATGCACAGCTTAAGTGACATGACAGAAATGAAACTGGTGGCAAAGTGGTGCTGAGACCATGACTGTGCTCAGTACTTCTGCCTGCTAAACACCATGTTGAGCTCTGCTCTCTTCTTACCACTGAAGTCTTTTTACAGCTGAAGNAAAACTTGAACCTTTGGGTGTCAGTGAGAAGAGTGAATCTCTAATCCAATTATACATGCAGTGGACCCAAGCTGACTAACTGTCCATCTGCAAAGGAAACTAGCAAAAATTACTAGTCAAGTGGCTTCCCCTAGTTATACAAGGATTATCACTGTTTGGTGTGTCTAGCTACTTCCTCCCTCCATAGTCNAGCACAATGATCTGTCCTAGTCCCACAGTGCCCACAGGTGGTTACAAAGGAGGACACACCACTAGAAGCCTGTTGTTAGACAGGAGATAAACTACAGCTTTCTAAACACTGGCCACTTAGNAGTANGAAATCCACAGCAACAGTTTGATGGAAAGCCCNGCAGTAACCTNGTGCAAGACAAAATCACCTCTGCTGCCACTGACGGGATACAAGGACAGGACCAAATTNGGAAAGTGTCTCCATATTACTATGAAAGAAATACATAAGATAACTGAAACTGGTCTAATGTGCAAGCTGAAGTTGAAGTGAAATGAAGTAGAGAGCCACTGACCATAACAACGGNCCCCCTTTNCCTGTGTTGACCAGTGCTCACTTGTTTCTTCTCTGCAGGACTTTCCACTTCTTTTTCAGCCTTTACCCCATAAGACAGGCTCTCTCACTAAACCTGGAGCTAGGTTGTTGACTAGGGACCCCAGGGATCTCCTGTGTCCAACCACTCCATAGCGCTAGGGTTACCGGGGTTGTGCGTGACCACAGCTGACGTTCTCCGTGGGGGCTGGGATCTGAACTTAGGCACTCAATCTTTTGCAGCAAGCACTCTTTTTTACCTGCTTGTTTTTGTTTTTGAGACAGGGTGTCTCTACACAGCGCTGGCTGTCCTGGAACTCACTATGTAGACCAGGCTGGCCTCAGACTCAAAGAGATCTGCCTGCCTCTGCCTCCTGAGTGCTAGGATTAAAGGCGTGTCCACTAACCCTGGCCGAAGTACTCTTATCCACAGAGCCAGTCTCTATATCCAATTCTTTACATCCTTCCAACAACCCACTAAGGTAGTCACCGTCATTCCGGATGAGAAAACCTGAAAGCCAGAGAGGCTCAATAACTAGTTTAAGATCACAAAATGAGATTAAACCCTCATGTTTGGTTCCAGGAGCTGTGCTCTTAACCCTCTACTATACTACCTACCGTTAGCACTCCTTCCCGTTCCATTTCTGAGTCCAGGACACTAACTAACTAGCTGTCTAGTCTCCAGACACATTAACACAGCTGAATGCTGTGTGGGGATTACCAATTCCAAAACACACAGAGACCTAAGTAAGAAAAAGCAACGTCTTGATTTAAAACTTGCTATAAANAAAATCATGAGTTGAGACGTGATGGCGCANGCCTTTAATCCCAGCACTCGGGAGGAAGAGGCAGGAGGATCTCTGTGAGTTCAAGGCCAGCCTGGTCTACAGAGNGAGTTCCAGGACAGCCAGGGCTGTTACAAAGGAATTGTGAGTTGAATAAAGGCCTGACTATGCAGAGGACAGCGATGGTCTGGTACCATGGACAGGTCCAAGAATTCATCCTTTAACAAGCAGTTCTTAGTGTGTATCATGATCAACACTGGAAAACTGAGAATTCAGAAACAGACATCAGTCACACTTTCTATGTCATGACCTGTTGGTCATGCTGTGAAGACTTCTGCACTAGCTGAGTAAAAAGTTGAACTGTGGTTCTCAGTCAGTGGCCTCTTCAAACAAAATAGGAAAAAGAAAAAGACGACTATTTCTCTCTGCCTGAAGCAGGGCCAAGCCTGATATCTATGCCACGCCTCTCAGAATGCCCTGAAGACATTCTTGAAGAGTACCAGGATGTTCTGAACTAACGTACAAAGTGGTTCAGATGTTAGGCCTCTCCTCTCCAGAATCCAACGGGAAATGTTTACATGNTGACTGCTGTTAAGGTTCTCTTGAGATAGGCACGTGAAGGAGCTTTCAGTACTGTCTGCAAAGCCGGTTTGGTACCTACAAAGATGTCAGGCTCTTTGGAAATACTACCAGAAATTCTCACAACATAATTCACTAGGTACTGGCAGCTTCGTTGAAATTAAAGAAAAGAAACACTATGACCCCCTTCCCCCCGACACACAATTGTTTCTTTGGCATAAAAAGAGCCTGGGTCCAAACCNCAAGGCATGAAAGNAGCACACAGCTTCAAATTCAAGTCTACAGGCCACCAAGCCTTCAATGTGGCAGGAGGTCCTGATTCAGACCCAGTAAAGGCTGCTTCAGCTTGCACGGGTTTATCTCATTTGCCGAGCAATCTACAGAGCATGTGGACCCACAAGTAGGTGACTGAAGGATATCCCTCTGCCCAAGGTCTGAAGCCATACCCATACTTCTGAGGTTGAACAGGGAGNGGAAACTTGCACAGGTCACCCAAGTAGTNGCTGTGGTACTCAAGGTGACCGCAAAGGAAAGATAAAAATAAGGAAGGGGTAAGAAAAGCTTCCTCCTCCTCACAGCTCCCGTCAGGAGCAGATGACAGAGCATTTGCCAGGAGCTGTGCAAAGTGTTGGACAAATAGAATTATAAAAACGCACAGGAGCCTGGCTATACATTGCTAGAATCACAGCAGCAAGCAACCCAGTGTGATAACCACAACTAGGGAAGGGCTGGCAAGACGGTTCAGCAAGTTAAGGCGCTTGCTACACAAACCCGAGTTCGATCCCCACAACCCACATAAAGGTAGAAGAAAATCAGCTCCACAAAGCTGTCCTCTGATCTCCACATGTGTGCCCACCCCCACATAATATACATCACCATCATCACAGATAAATTAAAAATGAAACCAGGGTAGATTTTTCCTGAATAAGATTTTGGCCTGGCTGGAGTCTTGGAATTGAGCTAACAGAGTGACAAACTGCAAACAGCTGCCGGGGCTACAGATTAATGCAACCTCATATTTGCACAGCGCTGTGACATTTACAAAGCACTTTCTTATCCTTTACCTCGTCTCAGCCTCACTTACAAGTTTAAAGGAGCAAACACTGCTAGATCCAAACTTCACAGAAGGTACCCAGGGTTTAAGATGTGAACTGACTTGCCCCTTCTCAAGCAGCCAGAGACAAAGCGGGGGCAGGGAGGCATTCATGGTTCCCTGTCTGTTTTCTAAAGGAGGGGTTCCTTTCCCATTGACACCAGTTGGTAGTAACACGGGCAGGAAGAGAAGGTGGAGAACTAAACAATGATGGTGACGATAAAAGAGAAAGATGGAATGCAGCTGACACTGGAAAGTGCAACCCAGGAGAGACCGGAAGGTGATCCCTGGGAAAAACTGAAGCAGGAAATCCTCAGGATTGCTGTGTGCCTTAACTGTTGTGAGCCACCTTACAGGTGACTAAGCCTCAGAGCTGTCACACCCCTGCAAACCTCACAGGCAGCACAGTGATCATTACTGGTGGACACAATTGCAAACAGCTACCAAATTCGGGTTTGGTGGCCACCGTCCCCTGCTGCTGAAAGCCTCGACTATCACTGCTTGGTGAATAAAGTCTCGAATTCTAAATGAGTACTCAGGGCCCTTTTCAGTCTGTCGATCAACATTCTCTGCTGCATCTTACAATTCACAAAGTCTCCCCCACCCCTGCACTCTCCCCCACCCCTGCACTCTCCCACCCCTGCAATCCAGCTGTGCCAATCCTTTGCCCTACAATACTTTGTCTATCTTGGCTTAGGGTAGCTGTTCCTATTCTCCCCAGTTAAAAACAAGTCCCCTTCTTTAATAGATTTCACATGACTTCTAATGTGACTCTATGTCTATGTNTTCAGACCTGACCCTCAGCCTGGGGGACAGTGAGCTCATCAATGTCTGCACCTGTCTTGCCTTGCACAGGGCTTTGCACACAGAGACCCTAGTAGACCACAGACAATCATCTGTGACCTAAGTGAAAGAATGGGACCCAACTATTAAGACAATGGCCTTAGGAGGTAGCAAAACGATTCTGCTGTCTCATAAATGATATATCCAACAATTCTGAGATCTTCCACATCCAAGATAATAAGGGCTCAGTAGGCAGACACTTCTGTCCTTCACCTTTCCACACAACCACAGTCTAATGTCCCTATTATGAAAGCTGAACAATGATTTGGGAGTGTGACATCTGTTGTCAACAAACTGGAGCAGCCATCCTTCCTCAGAGGGCAGGATGGAAGACCTAACAACTGAGCTGAGTCCAGCAAACGAGCTTACCCCACCNTGAACAGGAGTATGGTGTGAGGAATTCTACAAAAATGGGATTATTAAACAATATCAGGGAGTTTACCTGTGGGAAAAGAAGTTAGTGATTAGAGACCAGGGGCTTCTAGGAAACCAGCATTAGGGAGACGACCTGATGTGATGCCCAGCACCCATGTAAAACTCCAGAAACAACACATGTGGGGAGGTGAGGACAGGACACCTAGAGCTTGTTGGCCAGTCAGTGAGCTCCAGGTTCAGTGAGAGACCCTAGCTCAACACATAAGGTGGAGAATGACTGAGGAGGGCAGCTGACATTAACCTTGGGCCTGTGTACACATACCACCCACACACCTGTATGTATACACACACACACACACATGTTCTCTCTCTATCTTTCTCTCTCTCTCTTTCTCTCTCTCTCTGGCTAGAAATGTGTTTCAGTGGCTTGCATTCTTGCGAGCCTAGCACACAAGCTCTGAGTGCAATCCCAAGGGCAAAAACACAGAGGAGGAGGGGGAGAGAAGGGAGGACGGATGGAAAGGAGGAGAGGGAGAGGAAGTCAGAAGAGTGGGAAGGGGAGGAGGGGAGGGAAGGAGGGAGGAAAAGAAGGAAGGGAAGGAGAAGAGTGAATCACATCATTTAAAGTAAGGTTTTTAAAATAACACTTAAAATCAGACAAATGAAGGAGAACCAATGTGGAAATCATTATTCCCCTCAATCTTGAGTGCGCCTTCCTCATTTCCTCATTTTCTCATTCATTATTTCTTGCACTGGCAGTTAAAGCTCAGCTTTCCCCTCCTTCACTTAAGAGTTCCAAAGAGAATTACTCACAACTTACTGCTCAACTTAATTACCTTTATTGTACGAATGACTAGAAAACATACTTTAACATTCCCCATCAAATGACTCAGTTTCCAGAACGTCCTCTTCAGCTGTGACTATTTCATTTATTCAGTTATTCATTCATGCAAGAATCCTTTCCCAGTGCCATCTACATGACAGATGCATGACAGACAGCCGCTTCGTGTGGACTAAGACACCTGCATCCTGCCCAGGGGTTACCAGCCAAGCACAATGCAGATAGCAGCAGTGAGGACCAGACGGTGGTTCTCAGGAGCAGGGGCCTGGGAGTGTTCTACAGGGGAGCAAGCTAAGCTGAGGGAGCCAGCAGAAGCTGACAAGCCTGTCTGCCTCTAAGCACTGTGTCTCCAAGCTAGGAAGCAGCTAACTCGCCAACCACACTGCAAGTCTTATTTGTCTTAACACAATTTTTTTTATATAATCCCAAACAGTATTCTTTGTGTTTAAAAAATTCTAGCAGTTTTCCCCTCTAAGTCTAGCTATTTTTTAGTTAGTTAAAATTAAAATTTTAGCTTTTAAAGAAAATCAATTGCAAGGGGACCATAAAGTGCTTACCATGTTAAAATTGGAAAATTATTGCTAGCTGAGGATTATTTCTCAGGTCCAGGCTGTGGGGGAAACATACCTAATCTGGTGTTTTCTGAACTCTTAAAAAGACATTACCATGTTTCCTGATAAAACATAGTTCATTACAGAAAACTATAAAAACTTTAAAAATCATTTATGAGCCTAATATTTACAGAATTGTTAACTTATTCCATGTTCTCTGTTTGCCACTAGCTTTAAAAAAATATGATTATAGGTGCTATAACTCAGTGGTAGAAGGCATGCCTGGCACATTGCAAGACCCTGAGTTCTCTCCCCAGTACTACAAATAACAATAAAAAACTGGATTGCATTCCACATATATTTTGAGGGTTTGTTTCTTTTACAGTTAATTTGTTTTATGAAACAGTTCAAGTACCAACCAAGCACAGGCAGTGGCAGAATATCTCAACTCCGGCTGCAGCCCCTGTGCCTCTTCCATTGTAACCCATCCCTACCTTCCCAAACAGCAGGCCCCTGGCCCTGAATCCTGTGTTCCTCATTCTCCTGGTTTTCAATTATCACCACAGAAACCGTGAGTCCAAATGCAGTGTGAGAACTGTTCTGTATGTTTTGGCTCTTACTATGTTGCCCCAAGTTCATCCTCCTCGGTCTCTGGAGAAGTTGGGACTACAGGAAGAGGTCAATGCACTCACCTGAGACTGTGTAGATAGATACACAATACTGATCATACCCTCAAGTCTGCATCTTTTGTTGGTTTTTCGAGACAGGGTTTCTCTATGTAGCTCTGTCTGTCCTGGAACTCACTCTGTAGACCAGGCTGGCCTCGAACTCAGAGATCCGCTTGCCTCTGCCTCCCGAGTGCTGAGATTGAAGGCACATGCCACCATTGCCCAGCCTGAAGTTTGCACTTTTCTGTTCCACATCCTGGTTGCCACTGAATTCTTATGACACGTGTACATCAAATTGATGTGCTCTTGCACAGGGGCAGCTCACTCACTGGCTCTCCCAGAATTCATCAACTCTCCTGTAAACCTTTGTTTCCAACAACTGTGCACTGTCATCAACANTGTGACCACAAATATTCTTGCCCAGAGTGTCTTGTGCCCACTCAAGGAAATTTCTTTTGTGTGGATATTCAGAAGTTCTTGGTCCTAAAGTATAATTAGCATTTTTGAGGGTTTTATATATGGGTTATGTGGTACTGTTGTCGGGTTTGGTTTTGGTTTCCAGTTTTGCTTTGAGACAAGGTCTTCTTATGTGGTGCAAGCTGGTCTTGAACTCGGTCCTTCTGCAAGCCTCAGCCTCTCTGAACTCAGGGATTACAGGTGTGACTCATTATGTCCAGCTAATAATCATCTTCAGATTCTACTTTTAACTTTAAAAGAGTTCCTCTTGGATCTTTAAAAAAAAAAGATTTATTTATTTATGTATATGACTGTTCTATTTGTGTGAATGCCTGCATGACAGAAGAGGGCAGCACATCTCATTACAGATGGTTGTGAGCCACCATGTGGTTGCTGGGAACTGAACTCAAGACCTCTGGAAGAGCAGCCAGTGCTCTTAACCTCTGAGCCATCTCTCCAGCCCTCCTCCTAAATGTGCTATCATGATAAGAATGATTCTTGGCTCAATCAAACTTTAAACTTCTGAATTTTCAGCTAAATTCATCTTTGCACTTCCCTGTAAAACCAGTTTCAGCAACAGAAGCTGCTCAGTCATCTTCAGGATTCCCTGTCCTCGTCCTGATCATCCTTGATGTGACCAGGCTCCTCAGCCTCCATCATCTGCCAGGTGATGTGTCACCNCGGCCTGGTTTCAGCTAGGAGCCTGTCAGATCACTTAGCCAGAATCTCCATTACTCCTATTATACCTCCTAGCACTTTTCTGTCCACTGGTCCCCACATTACCCCTTCCCTGTAAATCTCCACTTGCCCATACTGTGTTTGTTTTTGTTTCTTGTTTTTTCCCCCACCCCCTATATTGTATTTGTAATTGACCTCAATCTCCTTCCCCAACTACACGACACGACTACAACAGTCCTGAATAGAGTCTTCCTCAGCTCAAGTGAAGAAAGAGCAAGGGCTGAGGTGATAACTCAGTCAATAAAGTACCTGCCTTGCAAGCATGAGAAGGCAGTTCCTGAGACTCCCCAGAACTCATATTAAAAAATAATAGCAGCATCAACAAAAACTCCAAGCACAGTGGTAAGTGCTGATGATCCCAGTGCTCGGGTGGTGGAGACAGGCAGATCCCTACGTCTCACTGGAAGCTAGTCTACCCTAGAGAGTAAGCTCCACATCAGTAAGAGACTCTGTCTCAAAACAAAACAACCCAAGGTGGATGGTAAGAAACAACAGACATCTCTGGACTCCTCCTCCTCCTACACACACACGGGCACGGGCACGCACACACACATACATGAACATACATACACACAAAGAATCAAAGAGGTTTTTCTATGACATGATAAACAGTTCCTCTGACAATGTTGGGACTGATGTATTACAGAACAGGAAGAGGCACTTACAGAGCAGGGGCACCCTCTTCAGACCACACACATAGAAGAGGCAGCAGACAAAGACATATTTTAAGCTAAGAAAGAATTAGTAGCAGAGTTTTGCAGGCATCCTAGTGAAAGCAAACCCCTTTAGCCAAATGGCTGATGACGATTCTTATTTAAATTTTGAACTTTGCACAGGCAGACAGGAAAGAATTATTTTTCTTAAAAGGGTAATTTTATATATAACCACAAGGGACATAGATTAGGTCAGAAAATAACACAGAACCTTGAAAGTGATGGAAGAAGGCTGGAGAGACGGCTCCAGGGTTGAGAGCACTTGTCCTTGCAGAGGAACCAGGTTCTGTTCCCAGCACCCATCTATAACTCCAGTTCTGGGGATCTGGCACCCTCTTCTGACTTCTCTGGGTATGCATGTGGCTCATAGGCACAATTTTATTTTTTAATCTTAAAACAAAAGAAGAAAAAAGAAAATGATGGGAGAAAATCCAAGTAGAGAGAGATGGCTCTTCTTGGTCTCTTCCTTCAAAGTGCAGTAAGTATTTCTAATCACTCCAAGTGTAACTGTATGTGTACAACACAGACAGGCAAACACACACACACACATGCATGCACACACACACACACACGAATGCACACACGTGCATAGGACAGGTAGATATGCAGCAGGCTAAGAAAGTGCTGAGACCCAGAGCATCACTTCCTGGCATCCATCCCCAGCACTGTCCCCCACAGCCTGGGGGACACCGATGTCAGCTGTTTGTATAGATGATGGGTGCAATGCATAACACAGGCCTCACAGAGAACCACATATATTACCACATTGTTTCTAAAATAACCAGACAGACAGGTGCTGTTATTATTCTCATTGTACAGGTGAGAAACATAAAAATCAGGGAAATGAAGCAATTTGTCCAAGGTTACTATGAGGGACAGGAAGGATAGCTGTTAAAACACTTGAGGAAACCAGACAGTATGTATAAGACATGGAAGGTGGCACTTGCTACAGGCAATCAAGTCTCTGCACTGAGGCCTTGCAAAATTAAAAAAGAAAAAAAGTTTGTTCGAAATGACCAGGAGTTTAGTAGACATGGTGATGGGGGAGGGAGGGCGGCGGTGTTAACTGTACCTATAATTATTTATTCCTCAAAATGGTAAGCACATAAATTATTCTCTAGCCTTCTCTGCATGCTTAAAATAGTTCATAAAAAAAGAAAGAAAGAAAGAACTCTGCAAGCAAAGTTCTTAGTCATCACCATACTGAGGGTCAAGTGTCAGTGTGAGAAGGGCCATGCCATGAACCGAGGGACTCCACGGCCGAGGCAGCAAAGACTCCACTTCTCTCTGGAGTTAGGAGAGGTAGGGGGTACAGTTACGTCTAGTGCTGAGGTTGGACATATGAGTCACACCAGCAAGGGAAGGCAGAGTATGTAAACACTTCTGTAGAGCTACGGAGGTCCCAGGCAAACCAGGAACTTGGCTCTGGGTCAGGCTGGTCTAAGTGACCTAGATAACAGACCCACTACTAACTTATCCTGTAAATCGTTGCTCTGAAAAAAATGGTGTGTGTGTGTGTGTGTGTGTGTGTGTGTGTGTGTGTGTGTGTGTGTGTACGCACATGTCATGATATACAAGGGGAGGCCAGAGAACTCCCAACTTGTGGGAACTTGTCCTCTACCATGCAGATTCTGGAGGTAACTCGGGTCATTGGGCTTGGCAGCAAGCACCCTTATTTGCTCAGCTCCCCATTTGTGCTTTTTAAACAAATGCACACGCAGTGTTAGTGCTATGGGATATCACTAGTGGTTGAAAAAAGAACAAGGTCTGAGGCTGCTGAATCTACCGTGGACAGGGTCTTCCTTTTTTACCACAGCAAGCTTCCTGAGCAACCGGGAAACAAGACACCGCCAACCAGGGAGACAGCAAGCAGTCTGGGAGCCTCGTTCCCCAGAATCTCTCCAAGAAAAACATTTTAAAACCTCTCCTGTTCTTTTCTGTCCTGCTGGTTTACTGAGGTTCCCATCCTTCCATATTAACATGGCGGGAGGCGGGGCTGTATCTTGCTGAAGGTGCATAGCTGGGCCAAGAATAGAACTCCAGCATCCTGTCTCTCGGCTCACTTCTGGACCATGCTACCTCAGGAAGGAACATTTGAAAATAGTGATTCTCTCCCCCTTGCCACCAAGCTGTGTGCAAGCACATGGTCGATGAATGAAGAAGCTGCTCAGTGACTCAGCACTGGGCTGAGTCAGGCCCAGAACCCTGCCTAGCTGGAAACACACAATTTTAAATCAGACTTTGAAACCAGGGTCCTTCTAGCAAGATCGTCCAAGGCTTCGGGGGCATTTTCTTTCCTTCCAGCAAAAGCCAAGTGCTTTCTGTGCAATTATGTTATCCACAGCAGCCAACGGCACTGCTTTCTCTGCGTTCTGTGGGCTCTTTCAACTAGTAGTCCGAGGGTCCGGAACCAGTGGAGGGACAGACAGACAAGACAGTCAAGCAGCTGGAACATCAACAACTCAAGATCACCTCTGCATCTTTTCTTTTTCCCAAGGAAGGCTTTCTTTTCTCTGTCTGAAGGGTAACAACTGTACGTCCAGCATGGGGGCATACGGAAGCTCCTCCGCCCCAGTCCTGTCAATAGCCACTGGCCGTGACCACCTGCTCCCAGCAGGGAAGAAGCCAAGCTCTAAGCAATGACCCCTGTGACAGATGGCACAGCACAAAGAGAAAGGGGCCAGCCAAAAATATGCCTTCCCACAGAGGGAGGGAGACGGGGTGTTTGAGCGGAGTCAAAGGAACAAAGCAATGAAATTCACCAAGTGTATCTAAACCTTGCCCTCGGGCTATCAGTAGTCTTTTGAATGACAGATGAATCAAGATCTTGGTCTGCGGGACCTCAGGAGTCCGTGTATAGCAAGCTGCCATTAGCAGAATTTTAGAACAAACGATCGTAGAGAAAAGTGTTGACACTGAGCCTCAGTGAAGGGCATCTCAGAGAACTGGAACAAGGCAGGGTTGAGAGAATAAACTCGAATTTCCAGAGATTGTCCAGCCTTGGAAATAACACATCGTGTCTAGAACATTGACTAGAAAATGTCAGTTCTGGGATAGACTTAAACTGGCAGAAATTTAAAAACAAACAAACAAACAAACAACAACAACAAAAACCCACTAGTCCTTGCTTGGTTTTGATTAGCCATCAAGGGAGGCAGATGTAACCGAAGGAAGGGCAAAAGAAATGCTGAGCACCAGCCGGTGCCCGGCACTCTGAGAGCACTGCCGGAACCCAGATGGAGGGAGTCTTATTTTTTTTCATTTCACTTCATGAGAAACAAATTCTGTGCGTTTGGATTCCGTCTCCAACACCATCAGAAAGACTGTGTGAAGACAGAAAGCATGAACATCCATTGCTAGGCTCAACCGTCTACACCTCCACTCCTAGGAGGCTGAGGCAGGAACCTGGGCTTCAGAGAGTTCAAGGCCAACCCAGTGAGATCTGTCTCGAAAATCAAAAGCAGAACCCAACTATCCAAAAACCAAAAAATAAATAAAACAAACCCCAGCACTATGGCAGCATTACTCATAATCACACAAGAGTGGAAGAAGCATCTCAAAGCGTCTAGGAATAGATAACATGGCATTTGTTTATAATAGAAAGAACAGCCTGACACGTTAACGACATGGGGGGGACCCTAAAAGCATGTTGCTTTACGATTCCTCTTATATGAGGTTCCTAGAAGAGCCATTTTATAAAGACACAAATAGGATTGTTGAGAGCAATGGGGAGACAATGGGAAAGGACCAATGGAGAGGGTGGGGAGACAATGGGGAGTGGCCAATGGAGAGGGGTGAGGGAGACAACTGGGAGTGGCCAATAGATACAGGGTTTCAGATGAGGAAGAAGAAACTGTTTTGGATATGGATATGGTGATGGCTGCGTGATGATAAATATACCTGAAGTGAAACAGTCAACTCCATGTCATATACAGTTTAATGAAATTCCGCGTATGTGTGCAGGTGCACATGTGTGTGTGTGTGCATATGTGTGTGAGTGTAGAGGCCAGAGGACAACCTCAAGCATTGTTCCACAAAGCTATCTACTCTGATTTTTCAGACAGGCTCTTTCACTGGCCTGGAGTTCCTCAAAAAGGTGGGCTGGACAGGCATACTGACACATGCCTTTAATTCCAGAAAGCAGAGGCAGGCACCCAGTCTACAGAGCGAGCTCCATCACAGCCAGGGCTACATAGAGAAACACCTCAAAAAAGAAAAAAAGAAAAAGGCCGCAAGCCTCAGGGGTCCACTGTGTCTACCTCCCCACCACCAGGATCACAGCACACGGAACCACATCCAACTTTTTTTTACATGGGTCCTGGCTATCTCCTAGCCCTGGAATCGTTTAAAATTTTAAACAAACCAACAAAAGGCACAGTGAAGTTAAGAACCTTGGCCAGGTTGCACCTTGGAAACCAAGAAGGCAGAATTCAAACCCTGACAAATTTACCGCTTACCCAGAAGCACAAGGGCATCTCTGAAGAACAGAACAGAGGGTCTGCCCTGGCCGTGGCCTGACCCAGCTATCACCTGCTCCTTACCTGCAGTGAGATGCCTCTGTTCAGACTTTGTCTGCGTTCCTTGCTGTCTTGTTGGCCTCTCCTAGGTCAAGGTCATAAGGAATGGCCTATATTTTCCATGTTTACCAACATCACTCAAAAGATTCTGAAAATCTGGGAGCCCAAAAAGTCCCTAAATAGGAATGTAACAGAAAACCATCACACCAATGACCCAGGTCCTGCAATCATATGCTAACAAAAACACAGTTCACCTCCTAACCAAAAGTTCATTTCCAGAGTTGTAAGGAACCTAAACTCAGCAAGTCTAGTCTCAGGCTTATCAGTGCTACCTGGAGGCACTGTGGAATGTCACAGCATAGGAGAGTCACTAGTATCAGGTGGTAGAGGTCAGAGATGCTGCTAAACCCACTAAAATACACAGCGTTCCCGCCATCACCAAGTTACCATGTCCAAAATGTCAACAGCGCAGACAGAAAGCCTCTTTCTTGCCCACCGCTGACCCGATGCCTGATGCACGGATGAGTAAGTACCCAATCAAAGCATTCCAGAGTCAGGAGTTTTCAGACTTTGGGTGTTCTCACAGGGCTCTATTGTTCAAACTCTGACATACAAAACACTCTGGGATCGAGAGATTTCTGAGCTCCGTGTTAACACTCCAGAAGCATCTGAGATGTCAGATCTTCAGAAAAGGAGACTCAACATGAATTCTGATATAAACCGCCAAGAAAAAGCCACTGCCACACCAGCCATGGCGGACAGACCACACACAGTACCTCCTGAGGCAGCCCATATCACCTGCTACAAAACAAACAAACAAAACAAAACAAAAACCAACAAAACAAGACCCCTCAACGTCATTCAGAATTTGTCCCTGTAAGCTTGATCCAACCATTCCTGATGCTAATTTTGAGGTCAAAGAGTACCCAGCAAAATCCCTGTTCCACACCCCGGAACCATGACACTAAGTGACCAAAAGACAGCTACCACAGCTGTGCATTCTAACTGCTCATTCAGACAAGGCTACACATGCGTCTATGCTCACTTAGTTCAGTCCTGAAACTCAAGAGCAGGGAACGAGTCTAGTTCACATTGTCCAGCTCACTGAGTAATGCTGAATATGTAAGTGGTAGTTATTAACATTTAACTTAGTTGGCATAAGGAGGTGGAAGTCCACTGCTGTAGCCTGGATTTGTTTGAGTGTGTCCCCCAAAAGTCTACTGCAAGAAGCCTGTGAAGAGGTAGTCTTTTGTAAGATGGGGCCTAGCAGGAAGTCATCAGGCCACGGTATTACACTCTAAGTTGTATGGTTAGTATCTTAATTCCTTTTAACAACAATGATGGCAGACAGAACAAATCAATCACAGCTGAGGCTTCAGTTCCCATCTCCCCACTTCTCAGCCGCTCCCAGCAACGCTGTGAGAAGCAACAGTGAAAAGCTCAAACAACTGACGGAAGGAAGGTCTTCTGCGTCTTTAAAAATATTTGTCAGAGGTCCTTCGAAGGAAATCTGCCTGCAGATGCCTTTGCTCAGGTTTGTTGAGAACGTGGGGAAGCCTGGACTTTAGCTCCCCTGAATCCAGAGCAACAGCAGCATGTGGTAAGAGGGGAAGGGAGGGAAGGCAGGGGAAACGAAACAGAAAGAGATTTAACTCTATTCAGTTATGAACTTCTCATCTGTGCGACTAAAATGTATCTTCAGAGATTAGCAAGTGCCTAAAACATGGTAGATGCTTAATAAACGTTTGCTCAATGGAGGAGGGAATCTGTTTTTCCTGACTATCATGAGCCCCTTGAGGGCGAAGCCCTCTCTTCCTGTATCACTGAGTCCTTGTTTTCCAGTAGACAGTCAATATCACACTGAATTATTCAGCTGGTAGATGAGGAATGCTTTGTGGGGTGAGAGGGCAGATTATGTTGGCGTTCTGTGCTTTCTTAGATTCTGTATTTATCCATTTGACATCACTGATCACAAGGTCAGAGTAACGGCCAATAGTGTACCTACTTGAGATCCGGTCTGTACTGAGCATAGCAGGGCACCTAGGGACAAACCCTGTGCCCCACGGCCCACTGAAATTCTTCACACTAACCAATCCCATGCTGTCTTCCAGGTCTGCCTTGCCTGGCCCAAAGAGGCCACGCTCTCCCCTCCCACCTTCCTCCCCCTAACAACATGGGGTATCCCTGTGTGGCCCTGAGAAACTGGGAAATCTGACCACGCTATGCTGTCAGCCTCTTTATAAATTAGGCCCCAAAACAGATCAGTTTGCCACCAAAGATCCAGAACACAACAGCTTAACCTTCACCTCCAGTGCTGTCTCACGCCACCCTTAGGAAACCGTGGCTATGAGATAGCAAACGCCTTTGAAGCCTTCTTTCTCTTCGTATACACTGCTGGCCAAACTTAATGCCACCCACAGAGCAATCTCCTCAAAAGCCAAATTTTACACAGGCAAGTAAACATTGGTTGACATTTTATACTCTGATCAACTATTTAATTAGCCATTCTGCCTTTAAAATTTGACATTTTAATTAATTTTCCTGCTGCTCCAGAAAAAAGTATTCTGAGAAGGGAACTTGAAGGAGAAAGGGCTTCTTCAGGTCACAGCCAGGTCACAGTCCATCATGGCAGGGAAATCACAGCTGCAGGAGTATGACAGAACTCGTCACCTGACATCCACAGTCAGGAGCAAAGGCAATGGATTAATGCACACCTGAGAGCGCTCAGCTGGCTTTCGTCATTCTTACAGGACCTGAGACTCCTGCCCAGGGGATGGTGCCACCACAGTAGGTAAGTCTTCCCACTAACCAAGATAATCAATTCCTCATTAAGACGTTCTTCCCAGGTGGTTCTAGATTGAGTCAAGTTAGACAAGACTAACCATCAAAGGCAATTAAACTCCAGTGCTCCACAGCTTGGTAGTTTCCTATCAAATTAAACACAAACTTGTACTGTGACCCAGCAATCACAGGCTTCACGATGTATTTACCCAACCAAGCTGAAAACTATGCTCACATAGAAAACTGTACACGTATGCTTATAATAGATTTAATTTATAAGCATCCAAAACTGAGAGTAAGATGTCTTTCAATGGGTGAATAAATTAAACAAACTCTGGTATGCTCCTAGAAAGGAATATTATTTAACAACCAAAAGGAATAAGCTACTGATTCATGCAAAACTATGAATGAATCTTGAGTGTGTGAATGCAGGCACACATGCCCATGCAAGAACACACATGCACATGTGTGTAAGTGTAAATGTGTGTGGAGGCAAAAAAAAAATCAATCTGAGTGTCTTCCTCAATCACTCCCCACTTTATTTTTTAAAACAGGGTTTCCTACTGAACCTAGTGGTCACTGACTGGGCTAAACTAGCTGGCTAGAAAGCTCCAAGGACCCTCCCGTCTCTGCCTCCCCAGTGCTGGGATTACAGGGACATGCTGCTGAGCCTGCTTACATGGATAAGTCTTAACTATATTCTGCTACATGGAAGAACACATCCATTGTGTAACTCTGTTCATGTAACATTCTGGAAAAGATATAAACAGGTAAAAAGCGGGTAAGTGGGGGGAAAAAGCTGGGCAGTGGTGGCACACG
>LZPO01017293.1:416225-427091 GCA_001675575.1 Neotoma lepida | reverse complement strand
CTTAGGCAGGACACACCCACTGGTGCAACTGTGGCACCAGTCCTGAGAGGAACTAACCACTTTCTGATAGGATTTAAGATTCACTCCATGAGATGATACCCATACCTAGTCAGTCCTGTTATGGGGACCAAGAACCTGAGGCTAGACAGGTCATAGGCCCTAGGGGAGAGCCTACCACCATTACTCTGCTAAATGGACANAGTATTAAGCCAACTCCTGATGACTCGTTATACCCATAGATTATTATATCTCTCAGCCCTCATCAGAGAAGCTTCCTTCTGCAGCAGATGGTGATTAATACCAAGACCTACAACTGGCCAAGGTGCAGACAATGAGGGACAGCTCAAGCTCAGCTCTAAATGGGACGTCCATTCACGCCATCTCTTCCCGAGGCTGGGGACCATTGTGAAAGAGGGGGAAAAGATTTTAAGGANCAAGGGTGACAGAAACCCATAGGGAGCAGTATTCTCCAGACACAGCGGGGCAGTTACACATATGAACTCGCAGTGGCTGTGACAGGTGGGGTGGGCATGAAGTCCTACTCCTAGCTGAGAGGCTATTGGCAACTGCTAGGTCCTGGAAGAGGGAGGTTCAGTTTTCTTTAAGGAAGCGCCTCCTGGGAGGTGGATTAGGTTCTAGTGAGTGGCAAAACACCCAAGAGTGTACGGGCAGAACAGAGTGGACTGGATGAATTTTTTAAAAAGAAGAAAGAGGAGGAGGAAGAGGAGGAGGGGGAGCGTGGGGAGAGAAGGTGGCGGGGCTGGGAGGGCTGGGTGGTGGTGTGAATATAATTAAAATGTGTTAAAGAACTCATAAAAATGTAAAAAAAATTAACATATTAGCCATGCACAGTGGGCATATCTGTAGCCCAAGACCAGGCTGAGTAATATAGTGAGACACTGTCTGAAAAAGAAAAAGAATGTAGTATTATAAATGTATGACATAACTTTAGTAACAGGGATGGAGGAACAGAAGGTTACCTAGGTAACACTGGAAGATGCTGCTGTACCCCATACAGAACCTTAGACTTCATATAGGCTGCACTGTGGCTGGTAAACTTGTTGCTTACAGGGGTCTAAATATCAATCTTGGACCAGCTATATATACATATATATATATACATATATATATGTGTGTGTGTGTGTGTATGTATGTATGTATGCATTTGAATACATAAGTAAAACTCCATCTTCCATAGTGGATGGTAAGGAACGGGTTTCTCACTGTCAAATAGCAAAGAGGGAAGGACAGTGTGAAGTCTGCAATGTGGAATAGATTCGTAGCATAAACCCATGCATAGCTCAATATATATATAATCAAAAGAGGTAGAGATAATTATAAATAAGTATGTATACCAGGATTAACACACACAAGCTGTGTCTGATCTGAAAATCTTAAATGCTCCAAAATCTGAAACTTTACAAGTGCTAACATGATACTATAAGTGGGAAATCCAGCATGAGGCCTGACATAAGTCAGACAGAGTCAAGACACAAGTGCACTAAAAACCTGGTATAAAATTTTTCAGGCTACATGCAAAATGTGTACATAAACACATGCAATTTTGTGTTTAGACTTAGGTTCCACCTCTAAGACATACTATGCTGGTTTGAATAAGAATGGCCCCNCGGAGGCTCACATTTGAATTCTTGGACCCTAGCTGATGGAACTTTGTGGGAAAGATTAGGAGGTGTGGCCTTGTTAAAGGAGCTGTGTCCCTGAGGATGGGCTTTGAGGTTCCAAAAGACTTGTGCCATTCCCAGTTAGCTTTCTCTGTCTCATGAATGTAACATATGTGAGCTCTCAGTGACTGCTCCAGAGTCTCCTTCCTGACTGCTGCCAGGGTCCCTACCCTAATGGTCATGAATTCTAACCCTCTGGAACTGTCAGCCCCNAAAAACTCTGTCTTCTATTAGTTGCCTTGGCCATGGTGTCTCTTCACAGCAACAGAAAAGTAACTAAGACATACCTCATTAATCATATGCAAATATTCCAAAGCCCAAACGTCCAGAATCTGTGACACCTGGCCCCAGGTATTTCTGAGGGATATTCAACCTGGCGTGTGTCTTCCTAGCTCTATCCACTGAGAGGCCAAGCAGCAATGTTCAATTCAATATTCAGATCTTAATTTGTCCAGCAAAAAGAACCAGGCTTCTAAGAACTGACCTGGGGCGAGCCTGGAAAGCCTTCCAGCTCCAGAGAGTCGGGAGGTGTTCAAGCAGCACAAGAACAAGGCCTGTCCACTGGACACAGAAAGTCTCGGTGAAGCCACGGCAGTCAAAGCAGGCAGTGTGGGCAACAAGGTAGTAACAGCGTAGTGTAGTGATCCCANGTTCGATACAAACACACTCTGCCCTCATAGAAGCCAATGACTTGATAACACACAGGCTGGAGCAGTCTCCCCCTACAGAAGAGTTCCCAACAACATGAATGGAGGGAGGTGGAAACTAGTCCCAAGTGTAAACTAGATTTAGTGACTCACTTCCAAAGAACACAGCATGGGAAGAGAAAAAGCAACGACTTCACAGNGGAGAGACTGGCAAACGCTCACTTGAGCCACGACGGAGGGAGCATCACTTGCTAAGCACTGTTATTGTATTACATTGCACCCTGGTGTGGACTTTACCTCTGCGGTCTTCTTCTCCAAGCCCTAAACTACTCTAAACATAAGAACTACATTAATGAGCATTTCACAGGCTGCTGAGAAACCATCACAGGGCAGAGACGACTAAGGAAATGGCAGTCTGAATGTAGCATGGTACAAGGGTAAATCCTGGGGAGAAATGGGCCAGCAGAGTGAAAACAGGTAAAATCTAAGAAACATAGAAATTGGTTAACAGGAATCTATGAATGTTGCTCTTTTAAAACTCTTTATTATCTTTGTAACTTGTCTGTAAGTCTACCATGCCTCCAAATTAAATATCTGGCATGAAATAACCTTTTAAGCTGGCACTAAAAGTCCAACAGTATGGATCAGTGTGACAGAGCTCTTGAGGAGTGTGTGCAACCCTGGAAACAGCTGCTGAGTCAGCAAGAAAAAGCAACCCAATTAAATTTTATTTACAACATTCCTTGGTGACAAAATTTAGAACCTGGCTATTAGATGCATCTTTTCAAAAACAGTACATAAGGTACACCTGACACCCNATCATGTGATCTGCATCTACAAAATGGTGCTTCTACGATGGAAGAGAATGGATGACTTCCTATCATGTGATCTGAATCTATTGTAATGTTTCTGCTGTAGAAGAGAACTGCTCTCCAGAGCACACTCCAGGTCAGATGCTTCTCCTCTAAAAGTAAAAGTAACCCCGCCCCGCCNCAAACAGGACGTTCTTTCATAAGNTGGCTTTCTTTCCTCCCACATCTCCAGATGAGGCACCCAGGGTCTTCTGGCTATTCTACCTGTGTAACAGAGCTTCTGCCTCTCCTGGACGTCTTGCCTTTCTGCTCTGTGTCTTGGACTGCCTAAAAAGGTCTGTAACTATGAGTCTCTGCCCCTTCCTTCTTCCTTCTGCTTCTGACTCAGAACAGAGAAATCTGCACTGCCTCAGTCTCCTACATCCAGATTAAATGTTTCTTGGAACCATCAACCATCACTGTACACATACAGATAATATAACAGCAATGTCCCAGTCTATAGCCAAAGAACTGCCTGTATGATACACAAACTGATGGGTAACACTGAGCACCCACCCCTAAGTTAAGCTAAAAAACAAAAGAAGAAGAAGAAAAAAAAAAGAATCATGTCAGCACATGCCATGTCCTAGGAGGTTGTAAGCCACCATGTAGATGCTGGGTACTGAACCCAGGTCCTCTGCAAGAGCAGCAAGTGCTCTCAACCTCTGAGACATCTTTCCAGCCTCCACTAGTAAGCTTTTTGATAGTGCATTATTTAAAAGGGGTTACTAATACAATGCCTTTTGTATGCTAAATGAAAATCAACATTATTTGTTTAAATNGTTATTTAAAATTCTAGTTCACTGGCCATCTTCTGGAGAAGATATATACTAAACATAAATTCTGACTGTTAAATCCAAATTCAAGTAATAACATTCAAAAAAGGATTTCTAGTCNCAAAGCAACACAGTAAGTTTAAAGTGGCTCGTGGCCCTGCCTGCTCATCCTTTTACATGCTAAGCAAAGAAGGTACTGACTTTGTGAGGCTCANCAGTAAAGACTAGAGCACCTGTTATGGCTGAGGCATGGTTTGAACGTGGACCCATACATTTGTGTGTTAGAAGCTTGGTCACCAACCCAGCTACTACCCAGGCCCAGAACCAGGGCTATGAGTTGGCCCACCCCAACATCCACCAAATCTATGAACTGTTGGAGCGTGTGAAGGGGCAGAACCTACAGATCCCAACAGCAGGATCCCCATGACACAGGACAACAGGCTACCTAAGAGGAGCCCCAGTGAGAGCCCATTATTGATAGTGCAGCAGAAGCCAGAGGCCTCACACTAGACCAACGACTCGTGGTCANGAACACTTGCAANTAAAGATGAGCAGACTANAGAGTCAATGTGCGACTCAANGGGCTTGCACGAAAAGCCCTTTTNTTTGTTTGTTTGTTTGGTTTGGTTTTGAATTTTTCTTTTAAATTTGGTCTTGTTTTGGGGGGAGGTTGCAGAGGGGATATGAGGGGACAGGGAGATAAGTGTGAGATGATGTGAAAATCCACAAAGAATCAATAAAAGTAAAAGAAGAGGAAGCAGCAGCAGCAGCTTGGTCACCAACACGGTAGTCATGTGGGTGTTATCTTTAAGAGGTGAAGCCTCCCGCAAGGCAATCAGATCATTACAAGTGCTTCCTCTAAAAGGGTTTAAAGCTGGTCTCTTGGAGTGCGTGAGTCCCTATGAAAGTGTACCATTACAAACGAGGAATCAGGACACCAGGAGAGGATGGCTGGCAGAGTCGACTAAGCAGGGCTCACTGGGGCTCACAGAGCCTGAAGCCACAATCACAGACCCATGGGTCTTCAATGGGTCCTCTGCATAGATGTTATGGTTGTTGGCTTGGTGTTTTGAGGGGACTCCTGACAGTAGGAATGGGGGTGTCTCTCTTTTGCCTGCTTTTGGGACCCTTTCCCTCCTGCTGGTTGCCTGGCCCAGCCTTGNTGTGAGGGTTTGTGCCTGGTCTTACTGTATCTTGTTCAGTTGGTGTCCCTGGAAGGCCTGCTCTTTTCTGGGGGACGACGGGGGGCTGGAGGGAAGGGAAGAGGAGATCTGAAGGAGAGAGGTGGGGGGACTGGGAGGAGTCAGGGGGGGGAGCTGTGGTCAGGATGTATTATGAGAAAAGAATAAACAAAAGTTTCAAAATAAGAGGAAGCCTGACCCTCAGTCTTCCTGGCTTCTTACCATGCCATGCGCTCTCTTCTGCATACAGTTGCCATGAGGTGCTCACCAGAACCAAGCAGAAACCAGCGCCATGCTCCNCTGTGAGCAAAATAAGCCCTTTTTCCTGTACAAATGACCCACTACATCTAGTTCATGAAAGACAGAAAATGGACATAGGACTAATATAGCATTGAGCATTAAAAATGTAAGTGTTTGCAGCACTACAGGATTACTCTACACAGNCACTGTCCAAGGGAAGACCAAAGACACTGATTCCTCTGGTAAGCCTGTNCCAGCGTTTCAGGAATTGTCCCCTTTCCCTCTCCNTCTGCACCATGGTGGCACCTGATCTCATGAACTGACATGGAACAGGTTCAATGAGCAGATTTAAGGAAGGAAGCCCAAGTATGCTCTGCACACTTTGTACACAGCCCTCCAGGGCAGCTGGTTTTCTTTCTTTTGTATTTTTACTACATTGTATTTTTTTCCACAAAANAAATGATCAACTTTTTTCAAATAGTATAAGGTTACATATAAATAAAATATTAAAACAAGATGAAAATTTTAAGAGGCAATAAACCAGTTTTATTATTTAAAAGTATACCCAAGTATGGCCCCCTTGAAAGCACACAGCACTCACTTTGAACACGGAAAGTTACAAGTATTTACTGTTGGCTTGCGTGCGGGGAGGGGGACTCTCATTAGGAAAATGCTCTATTGCACAGAAAAGTCTGTATTTCAGATTTTCCAAGCAAGACTCGAGTCCTAATCACACCATAAGCAGTCGTGTATTGACCAGCACTGCTCTGGTCTCTCTATCAACCACTTCTTCAAGGCAGCTTCTCATACAAGACTGTTACATCAGGTAAACTGGGGATCGGTAAATGTGGTTTTACCTTTCAGGCCTTCTTATTCTGTGATCAGTACAGTAAATGACAGAGTTCACCTGCTTCTCTACTGACACAGACATGGCTGTANAGACGAGAGTATNTGACAGACACAGTCTTCCTCAGAAGAATGAGTCAGAGCCAGTGTTTGAGGATTAGGAATTAACTGTCCAATCAACTGGACATCTAAATCTTCTCCCCACAGCCCTCTCTTCTGCCTGTTCTCTGGTGGTTACTGTGCTGTATTTCTTTCACAGTTGCTGGCGTGCTGCTTACCAGAAGGGAGGGGGAAATTCATTAATCCATGTTTCATGTTCCAAATATTTCTGGTAAAAGACTTGCTAGAACCAGAGTTAGGAGCCTGAAGATTATAAAAAGTGTTCTAGTACCTATTCTAAAAGTCCTTACCCTACCAAGGCTTAAAATGACGCATTATTTGAAATCACATGAAATAATAACATGAGTAAATTTAAAAGGATACACATCTTTAGTCTGATAATTTTATACCCACATATTCATTCTGAAGATACAGNATCACACATGCCAANGTGTGTACAGGGATATTCTACACAATGTCTCATAGTAATGAAAGGAAGAAAACATTTATTTACTAAGTAAACACTTATGTGTTGGTGGATTGCATGCTCACCAACAAGCCAAGCTGCTAGAGCAAGAAGAGCTTCTAGAGACATCGATTCCCAAAGACCCCCAGGCTCATAAGTGGAATGTGAGGCAAGGTCACAGACATCACCTTTTCTTCTTCCCCCTCGCTTGTACCCCAACCTTCCTCATCTACAGGAACAGGAAGAACTGGAAAGCAGAGCTGCCTGAAGGAGAGAAACTGGGGTGGGGGTGGGGGTCCCCACTGAGTCCATGTTTATCCTTCTAATTCAGCACCAAGTACAGGTTTATCTGTTCCAAGAACTTGAAATCTACACCAAAAAGTTAAAAAGTAAGTGAAGGCGGGCATAGTGGTGCACGCCTTTAAACTCAGCACTCAGGAGGCAGAGGCAGGTGGATCTCTGTCGCCTGGTCTACAGAGCAAGCTCCAGGACAGCCAGGACTACATAGAAAGACCCTAGCTCAGAAAGAAAACACAGAGGATGTGAGATCATTGGGNTGTCCTCCCCACCAGGCACTCCAGCCCTTCAGTCTCTCAGGATTAAGCTGCCGCAAAGCCACGNCCCTTCTCACTGGCAGCCTGGTTCCTCTGTGACAGCATATTTAATAGAGTCAGTGTCTGGTTCCAGATGCCATTGAGAATCCAACTACATCCAGGACAGAGAATCACCTGAGACTGCAAAGAAACTGACAGCAAGCAGTTTGGAGAGAGAAACAAAAACTCAAAGCAGNGNNAAGACGGCGATTTCTAGTCTGTTACTTCAGNTTTTTGTTCGTTGGTTTGTTTGTTTTTCATTTCTAGTGTCTCCTAGGCTGGACTCAGAAGTCAACCCAAACACAAACTACATGCCAGACGCCCACAGAAAAAGTTCCATTTCTCATTCAAGCAGCAGGGAAGAGCNCCCCTCGAAGGGAGCGGGAACTGGACACCCCACTGTACACTTCCTCCTGCCTTCCCTGAGGCAGCAGAGGCCACAAAAGCCAGATGAGAAAGGATTCTGACAGGACTACATCCCAGTGGCACAGGGAGACCCCGGACTTTCTTTCCCATCCTCTTGTCCTGNAGTTCCCAAGTGGTCTCAGGAAAAGGAAGGTAGAACTGGGGGACAAAATCCAGGATTTCCAGGCCAAGGAGCTGCAAGGGGAAACTGCTGGACAGGGAAAGATGAGAAACAGGAAGAAGGAACTCAACAAAGCTGTGAACTCTGGTACTCCAGCTGCACACCATGTCATGTCAGAGGTCTGCAGAGCCGAACCCTGAGCACACTGCTAGTGGACCTGGCATTGACAGGTAGTAAGGTCAATGTTTTAAAAACTATGAAAGGCCAACTCTAGCCCGTGGATGCGAAAAGGCCACTGAAGTCTAACTGAATTGTCTGCCCAGTAAAAACTTGATAAACGCCGCCTTCTAGGTTCCACGTGGCCACTGCACTCACGGACTCAGCAGCTGTGGACACCTGCACACACGGGATGTGGGCTGACCACCATTCCACCCTCCCTGAGGAGAGACAGCAAGTTAATGATTGCTGGGGAGGGGAGGGGAGGGGGAGTTTCCTCAGTTGGGACTTCGCTGGTAACTTTTCTGTGGGGCTCCAGTAAGTAAAACCTCCACCCATGCCCATGCAAGCAACCCTAATAAAACTCAGTGGGTCACATCAAACCTGGGACAAATGGCTGAGGTGTCTATTTAACATATTAAAACAGACCTAGCTGCCAGGTTTTCCCTGCATCCCTGAGTCCCTGCCAGTCACAGGGCCCTCCTGGATATCCATCCTCTATCCTGAACTCCCCAGTCCAGGGGCTGGGCTGCTCTTCCCTATATAAACCAGCCATTTTGGTTACCAGCCCCCTTTGCACTTGGGGCCTCCTGGCTGCTGCACCTGGCTCCTCTGCNCCCTCCCCCAACATGGCACAGCTCAGTCTGGTCATGTCCACTCTGGACTCTCCCAGATGTCTGGGCCTCTGGCTATGCTCTCCCACACATCTATAATAAACACTCTCCTCCACCATACCTAGGAGCAACCATGTCCTTTCNTTTCNTTTTTCTTTTTTTCATTCACTCACACCAACACACATGCACCTAAATAGATAAATGTAGAAAAATTAAAACCACATACATACATAAACATATAAAGCAATGGAAGAATAAATGAACTTGAAGACAGACAGCAGAAATTATCCTAGTTGAACAACGGGGGAAAGGGTTTTAAAATGAACAGAACCAAGCATGGTGATATACGCCTATAATTCCAGCACTTGGGAGACAGAGGCAGGAGGATCACAAGTTAGAGGCCAGCCTCACCTACAAATCGAGTTCCAGGCCAGCCAGGACTACACAGATGCATAGCATGCACAGCCTCAGGTTCAATCCCTAATACAAACATACCCTCAAATACGATTGATCCCTTGTCAACTTGACACACATATTACTGTTAAACCCTAACCTTTCCTTTCTTATTCATCCCCAAGCTCATATTAATATTAATATCACAATATAAAACATTCCAATTATTTTAAAGTCCTATAATCTTTAAAAGTCCATACACTTTAAAAGTTGTTTCTAAACTGGGCAGTAATGGTGCACACCTTTAATGAGGAGGCAGAGGCAGGCAAATCTCTGAGTTCAAGGCCAGCCTAGTCTACAGAGTGAGTACCAAGCCAGCCAGGGCTACACAGAGAAATCTTGTCTCAAAAAAAAAAAAACCTCAAAATAAATAAATAAGAAAGTTCAGTTTCTTTAAAACATCCACAGTCTCTTTTCGAGTTCAAATTCTCTCTAAAACTCCAGATTCTCTTAACTGTGGCTCCTGGAAAACCAAAAACAAGCTACATGCTTCCTTACCCAAGAGNGAAGAACCAGGCACAGTCACATTCAAGTCACACTGTGGAGCTAGGGGTCAAGATCTGCTAGACTCCAAGAGGCTTGCCACAGTGACCCACAGGCCCATGTCAGCTCCACTGCACAGCTACCACTGTCCTTGGTGGCTATCCCACACAGGGTACTGGTATCTCCCAAATGCTCAGGTGTGCAGGGCACACCTTCTCCAGTAGCCTATCCCGGGCTCACTCAGTGAATGTGACCTTGTCACATGGTGCCGAGTCTCAGCTTTTCCCCATGACCCCTTCAGTCCTGGGGCTTCACTGCAACAGAGGTCGCACTTTCAGCAACGGCCTCTCATGGCCTCTCACAGTGTGAGCCTCACCTGCTCTCCATGACCCTTCATGCCTTCAGAACCCCACGTGGGATTCTGACACATTACTAAGTGTGGTGGCCAGCACAAGGTTCAATCCTCTGGATTGCATCTTCTGTGTGCTTACTCTGAGAAAGCACTTCCTAGAAGATTTTGCCTCAATGGTGCTAGTCTTTTCTTAACTACAGCTGATTCTTCAGCCCCAGCTGTTGGTATCAATGTCCCAGAAAAGTAGCTCTTGGTTCAATATGTCACAGAAACAGTCCTGATAGTGTTTTGCTTCCCTCGGAAACATCACAAGCCAGGCCTCCATTGTCTGCACTGTTGTCAACATTCTTAGCTTCCATCCCCCCATAAGACAGCCCCATAAGCTCTGAGC
The DNA here is from genome assembly GCA_001675575.1 of Neotoma lepida. Taxonomy (NCBI): domain Eukaryota; kingdom Metazoa; phylum Chordata; class Mammalia; order Rodentia; family Cricetidae; genus Neotoma; species Neotoma lepida. Next base: position 416,675 of record LZPO01017293.1, on the reverse strand, counting down.
ACTCGGTGGATTTTCAAGTCCGAAGTTCAAATGTTACNTACCACATTCCTCCCCAAAACACATGGTCAGGTCTGTCACAGCAAACCCCATGACCTGCTACCGATTTCTGTCTTGGTGAGAGTTTCTATTGCTGTCATAAAACACCACGGTCAAAAGCAACTTGAGGAAGAGAACGTTTATTTCATCTTACAGCTTGTAGTTATTGTCCAGGGAAGTAAATGCAAACACTCAAGGCAGGTCCTGGAGGCAGGAACTGATGCAGAGACCATGGAGGCGTGCACTCATAAACTCACGGCACCTGAAGCACCTGTAGAAGACCTGTATAGATCAACCCAGGCAAAATTCCAACACAGACTCCATCCCTCACTGAGGAGCTATTGGCCAGATAGCTGCTGTGGGGGTGAGGGAATCTTTTCTTTTCTTTTTTCTTTTGTTTTGTTTTTGTTTTTT